>CM075977.1:388389276-388714276 GCA_038087875.1 Malacoraja senta
GGTGGGAAGAAGTGTAGTCTAGATATCCATGGTAGTCAGTGGGTTTATAGTGGATGTCGGTCAAAAGTCTATCACCTGCGATGGAGAGTGTGAGGTTAAGAAATGGTAGGGAAGTGTCAGAAATGGTCCAGGTGTATTTGAGTGCCGGATGGAAGTTAGTGGCGAAGTTGATGAAGTTAGTGAGTTGTGTGTGGCTGCAGGAGGTAGCATCAATGCAATCGTCGATGTAGTGGAGTTAGCACCAATGCAATCGTCGATGTAGTGGAGGTAGAGGTCGGGGATGGGGCCCTTGTACGTATTGAACAAGGATTGTTCGATGTACCCTACAAAGAGGCAGGCATAGCTGCGGCCCATGCGCGTGCCCATAGCTACGCCTTGTGTTTGGAGGAAAGGGGAGGAGTCAAACAAAAAGTTATTGAGGGTGAGGTCCACCTCCGCTAGGCGGAGGAGAGTATCAGTGGACGGGTATTGGTTGATTCTCCGGTCGAGGAAGAACCGGAGGGCTTTGAGACCATCCTGGTGGGGGATGGAGGTGTAGAGTGACTGGACATCCATGGTGAAGATGAGGGGATGGGGGCCTAGAAAATGGAATGCCTGGGGACAATGGAGAGTGTCTGAGGTGTATTGAACATAGGTCGGGAGGGATTTAACCAGGGCTTTAACCAATTTCCGGTAGCCCTTGCTGTCTCCTCCCCTTCTCAGCTCTCCCTCAGCCCTCTGGCTCCTCCTCTTCATTTCTTCTTCCCCACCCCCACCCAGCATCAGTCTGAAGAAGGGTTTCGGCCCGAAACGTTGCCTATTTCCTTCGCTCCATAGATGCTGCCGCACCCGCTGAGTTTCCCCAGCATTTTTGTCTACCTTCAATAGACAATAGACAATAGTTGCAGGAGTCGACCATTTGGCCCCTCGAGCCAGCACCTCTATTCAATGTGATCATGGTTAAACATCCCCAATCAGTACCCCGTTCCTGCCTTCTCCCCATATCCTCTGACTCCGCTATCATTAAGAGCCCTATCTAGCTCTCTGTTGAAAGTATCCAGAGAACTGGCCTCCCTGTGAGGCAGAGAATTCCACAGACTCATAACCCTCTGTGTGAAAAAGTGTTTGCTCAACTCCGTTCTAAATGGCTTACCCCTTATTCTTAAACTGTGGCCCCTGGTTCTGGACTTCCCCAACAAAGGGAACATGTTTCCTGCCTCTAGCGTGTCCAAACCCTTAATAATCTTATATGTTTCAATAAGATCCCCTCACATCCTTCTAAACTCCAGAGTGTACAAGCCCAGCCGCTCCATTCTCTCAGCATATGACAGTCCAGCCAGGCTGGGAATTAACTTTGTAAACCTATGCTGCACTCCCTCAATAGCAAGAATGTCCTTCCTCAAATTAGGGGATCAAAACTGCACACAATATTCCAGGTGTGGTCTCATTAGGGCCCGATACAACTGCAGAAGGACCTCTTTGTTCCTATACTCAACTTCTCTTGTTATGAAGGCCAAAATCTGTGTTTCTGCCACTTGCCAGGCATTTCTTCTTGAAAGAGAAAGGAGGTCTTCTGTCACCTATTTCTGTTGGTTAAGACCATATGGTTAATATGTGTGGGCTAGACATATGACAGACTCATTAAGGAAAATCTTGCCCAGAAGTGTCCAGTTCAATTTCTGGTAAGTGGCTAATCGACCCAGCAATGATAACTAGCATGATCTAACTCGCATAAATGTGCCCAATCTCTAAGCATGAACGTGTAAATGAACTTGGATGGGCTGTTAATAGAAAGATTAAACGAGAATTTACCGTTTGAAGTTTGATCTTTATTTTATGAGAAGTTGCGATGAGGGATTACGTGAAGAAGCCCGCCAGCCCGCATGCGCGTCAACCTTTAAAGCAGCTCTATGAAATCACAGAACAATCGCTGACCTAAACTATAGGAAGATTAACGAACTAGAATTACCGAATTATCTTTATGAGAATAGGGTTGGGGGAGGAGGGCACGTAATCACTCATCGCAACTTCTCATAAAATAAAGATCAAACTTCAAACGGTAAGTTCTCGTTTAATCTTTCTATTTTATTACGAAGTCACGTGAGTGACTACGTGAAGATTTCAAAGCTCTGTGATTTCATGCCGTGAACCAGAGTCCATGCAAACATATTGCCTCAGTTGACCAGATATGACTGAAAACATAGTGCATTCAAACATGATATAGACTTAAACATGTTGATGCTTTTAATGAAAATAATAATAATGGTTCCTTACATCAGGGAAAAATAATAGATTATTTAACAGAACTTAAAATTGTATTAGCAAACGAACCAGGCCTGGCAATAGGCTTATTGTAAAAAGCTTGAAAAGTCATCTCATTCGACCATCCTGCTGTCGCTAGGATGCGGTCCAGCGGAACTTCCATGAGTCTTGCTCCCGATGTTGCTGCAGCCCTGGTAGAGTGAGATTTAAATACATCAGTGTCCACTCCTGCGAAAGCTAATACATGTCTCAACCATCTAGAAATGGTCTGCACCGATACCCTTTTGTGTGGTTTTCTGTGACTGATGAACATAGCCAGTTCGGTGCCTCGAAGGTCCTTCGTAACCTTTATATATTGTTCAATAATATGTGACAACACATAACCTACGATCAGTTAGATATGCTAAAAACTCCAGCTTAAGTCCTAGCACACCTGGTCTACTTTGCTTAATTAACTCATTTATGTAAAAAGTTATATTATTGTTAGACATAACTGTCTTATCCAGCCTTAATTTATGCAATGACTGGACACGTTGTGCTGAAACGAGCACCATGAGCATTATTACTTTATAAGTGAGCTGGACCAAAGATAAAGATGCAGCTGGAGCCCAAGCGCGAAGCAGTGTTAACACTACGTTAATGTCCCATACTTCCGTATATCTGGGCCTGGGAGGGTTTTTATTAAAGATACCACTCATAAATTTGGATACCAAAGGGTGAGACCCGACAGAATGGTGTCCTGATCCCAGCAGCAAATATGACGATAAAGCACTTCTAGCAGTGCAAATAGCACTATAACTTAATTTTCTATCGAAAAATAACATCGAAAGAAATTCTAAGACATCGGCTATATCTGATTTAACACAAAAAACTTCCCATAGTTTAATGTAGGAAATGTACTGCTTCTTAGTACTGTCCCGCCAAGCTGCAGTGGTCACGTCCACTGTTCGGTCGGATAATCCAAGCCCCAGAAAAGGTCTTCTTAAACTCTGCAAATCAATAGGTTGATTTTGTCATGCAGAGGATGAGATTCCCGAGATACGGGATGAACAAGCAAGTATTTATGTTTACTGATAACCATATATGGTTTTGTTAGCATCCCTAACATCAAAGGGAACCATGGCTGCATAGGCCAGTCAGGCACTACTATAATACCTGAAGCGGAGTCTTGCTTGATTTTTTGCAAGCACCGGCTGATGAGGCAAAATGGAGGGAAGACATAGAATTACATTCCACCCCAGTGTAATGAGAATGCATCTATAGCTTCCGCCCCTGGGTCTGGCTCCCATGCTACATATTTTGGCTATTGGTGATTAAGCCTGGATGCAAACAAATCAATATCAGGTGTTCCATAATGAGCAATAATGTCGTTAAACACTTTGTAATCTAACATCCATTCCGTGTTATCATTAAATTTACGTGATCTAGTATCTGCCACTGTTAAATCTACCTGGCAAGTAGGTAGCTGAGATCCAAATCCTCCTTTTTATACACCAGCTCCAAATGAGATTAGCTAAACTATCACAGGATACTGATTTGATTCCACCCATATGATTAATATATGCCACCGCTGTAGTGTGATCAATTTGAAGTCGAACATGCAGATCATGCATCTTCCCACAGTAAGCCTTTAAACTACAGAATGCCCTCAGCATTTCCAGGTAGTTGATACCATAGAGATGGATAAACGGTAACTCGTGCATACCCCATCTGCCGGTGCAACTAGAGATGGTATTAGTAGCTCCCCATCCCTGTGCACTTGCATCAGTTTGTAGTACAATTAAAGGTTTACTAATCAAAATGTCGCCAGAGCAATGTAGAATATTGGTCGTCCACCATTGTAACTCTGTTATAGATTTGGCCGACAATTGCATAGGTCTGTCAAAATGACCTAAATGAGATTTAAGTGCTTGTTCCTTAGCACACTGCAGATTTTGATAATGGAAAGGGCCAAATCGAGCAGCTGGAAAAACAGCCACTTTCACTAGCAACCTGGCGAATGGATGGCTGCTCCGTAACAAGAAGGTTATTACAGGCTTCTATTAAATCTAATTTCTTTCCCCAGGGCAGGGTCACAGACATTTCCATAGAGTTAATAGTAAACCCTAAATAATCAATAACCCTTGTTGGTATCAACCTGGATTTGACTGGATGGATGAGAAACCCCAATTTCTCAAATATGAGCTTCTTGGCTGCAACAGCTAGTTTAGCCAAATGTAGTGTTCTTCCTATGATTAGGATATCATCCAAATAGCCCATAACAATATGCTATTGAGCTCTGAGCAGGCCAAGCACCGGCTTCAGCAGTTTGGTAAATAACCTAGGAGCTGAGGTTAATCCATTAGGTAATGCTTTAAACTGCCATAGCTGCCCCATCCAGCTAAATTTCAGATATCTCCGGTGATCCTTGTGAATTGGAACTGAATAATATGCATCTTTGAGATCGATGCATGCCATAAAGCATCCCTCAGAAATTAGTTGATTAACAGTAAAGAAATTCTCCATTTTAATATGTCTATACTGCACATATGAGTTGAGTTGTGTCAAATCAAGGATGATATGGCATCCACCATCTTTCTTTTGCCTAGAGAATATATTGGAGACGTATTGATGTTTCTCGTAAATTGATCTCTCAATTACACTTTTTTGTGTAATGCATGTATTTCTGCTTGTATATCCAAAACCTCTTGTTTGGAATGAATATACGACCGACTTGGCGTATGTTGTGTGGGTGGAAATGAGTTAGGTAAAAATTCAATTTTGAACCCCTTTATACTGTGCAATATAAACGGATCTGAAGTTATCCACCGCCATTCATGCAAAAACAAGTTTAATCTACCACCAACGTAACTGCTCCTCACACCCCGTGTTACTGAAAGAACCAGACCCACCTACCTCCACGGTTACAGGTGGTCTGATAGCAGGCCCAGCGGACCCTAATACTGGTTCTGTTTCCTTCTCCTTGCTCTGGAGAGTTGAGCTGCTGGGGCATGAGGATTCCGCATTTTCCATGATGGCCGGGATGGGCCTTGGCCTAAAAAAGACCTATGCCCGGGTAGATCAATTCTGGAGCTGCTACAAGCTCCAGCAAACCACTGTTTGCTAATGGAGGCGTAGGGGTGCTGACGCCGGAAGAGCGGAGACTTGCCCATAGGAGATGCTTTAATTAATCCTGCAGCTTTGGATTCATTATGCAAGTCTTTCACCCGTTTACTCAGGTCTTCCCCGAACAGGAGATTGGGCGGCTGGACATTACTGGCCCTACACAGATGCGCAAACTTAAGGTTCAATGCAGGCCTGATGGCGTTTTTCCAGAAACAATTCATCTCGACGTGTGCATTGCACATCAGTGCCATGGCATCTTGCTGTATATCAGATTGTGGACTGCTATCTATCGATCTGGCAAAAGCCGTGATGCCTGCAGATAGTAACTTTAGAATGCTTTATTGATTATAGTATAATAACGGGAAAAAAATTAATTCTAAAATTTTGGAAAGGCCCTATATCCCCCACAATCAAAATGTGGATTATAGAAATGATGGAGACCTTAAACGTGGAAAGAATCAGATTTTCCCTGTTGGACAAACAGGAATTATTCGTTGGAACATGGTCTCCCTTTATTGATTATTTAAAGGGTCAGAATGGTTCAGCACAGGAACCTGACTAACACTCGGGCTAAAGAATGGATGAAATGTTATACTCTGAAATGTACGAATATATCTCGTACGAAGTTTTTTATTTTAATACATTTTTCCATTCTTCTTTAACTATCTTTTTCTTTTCTGTTTTTTTTTTTTTTTTCCATTCTCTCTCTTTTCTTCTCTCTCTCTTTTCTTTCTTTACTTCATCTATCTTTTTAGTTCTATCTAGTTTAAAAAAACAAAAAAGGCAAAAGGTATTGGAGACAATGTAATGATAATTGACAATATTATCAATTTAAAAATGTAAGACTGGTAATGATGTTAATATGTTGTGTACTTATCTCCAATAAAAAATATTTTCCAAAAAAAAAAAAAAAAAGAATGCTTTGGAGCTTCATTTCTTGGGCCCTGATGCCACCTCCAAAATAACCCCAAATAGAATTGTTGACCACTTTTAGGGTTGCACAATTCGCTGGAGTGGGGTACTTCGCAGTTGTATCTATCATGGTTTCCTCTTGTAATTGATGTGAAGTAAGGTAACATGCTTGAGGCCAGTTCTTCCTGAAGTGGTTCACCTGTGTGTGAAGGTACCGCAAATCTGGAGGCAAGAGCGGGCAACTCTTGTGTATGCGATTGGCGCATATCATGCATAACAGCATGTTCCTCTGACACACATCCATATTCGGAGTCAGCCATATAATAACTTCTGAAACTCCCCTCATCTGAGTGGGAGGAACTAAGCAGCCCTGTACCAGGCGCTGCCGCAGGCATTAGAGTAGACTTGCCTGGATATGCCTCCGTATCATGGAGCATACTGTGTGTCAGCATCCTCTCCATGAGGTGCTCCATTTTAGATAAACGGCCAAAGACATTACCCATTGATGTGGGAGGGAAATCCTCCTGGCCTGAATCATCAGATAATACAGGCCTGTCAGACTTTTGTTTGGCTTTACCCCCTTTAGGGGTTGCCAAAGTGCTCCTTGCAGGCACCAAGTCTGAAGTAGCTGAGCAAACTGCCAGCGACTCTGAAGGTGAAACAGACGGCTTCCCGCACTCCCGCGGTCTTCCATAGCCGGTTTTCCCATGGCCCGTCTAGATTTGTTGGTCCTAGAGTTCTCCATAACGCTATAGACAACTGTTAAGAAAAAATATATCCAAAAATACCTCAGAGTAAGTTTTAGACTTACCTGTGAGGTTTTTAAACTTACCGCTGGAAGAGCTACCCACCTCCCAGCCAGTCGTGCGCCAGGCGTTAGACGTATTGACGCACATGCGGGCTGGCGGGCTTCTTCATGTAGTCACTCACGTGACTTCGAAATAAAATGGACAAGAATGCAATAGATGGATTGTAATGTAAAAATATGAGCCACTTCATATTCATCAGAAAATGTAAAATGACAGAATAGCTCTTAAGCAACACAAAGCTGGTTGGTGTACAGAGATATCTTGGTCTGTTGATTAATGTGATGCAAAAAATAAACAAAGATACAGCAGGCAATTCGAACAGAGAATAAATGGGGTACTCTCCAGAGATGCTGCCTGTCCCTCTGAGTTACTCCAGTTACTTGTGCATTAACCCACCTCCGTCGTTCTTTGTTTCTACTGGATTGTCCAGTGGGAATAGATTAAGATTGGCCAGTGTCCTCTAAAAACAGAGAGATCACATTGGCATGTGTACGAATATGAGACAGAATATCAGAGAGGTGCAGGGGAGAATTTCTTTTGTGTGGTACGATATAAATCCTTGCAATTCTCTCACTTAGGTTATATTGATGTCCCAGTCATTTTGTGCATTCAAGGCTGAGACTGATAGATTATTGGACATCGAAGGAACCTAAATATATCGTGATCATGTGGACCTTAAGATTTGGTGTCATTATCATATTGAACGATGGAGCTGGATCAGGGAGTCTTAAGATTCCTTTGTAGTCATATTCTTAGATCCTTTTTCTTTGTAATTAGGTTTAGGTTTAGCCATAGATTTATTATTGTATCGTGTAACAAGGTACAGTGCAAAACCTTATTTTGCATGCTATCCAAAGATATCAGATAATTCCATATATAATCGTCAAACTCAAGCTCAATAGATAGATCAAAGGGGCAGATATAAAGTGCACAATATAGTTCTCAGCATTTTAACGCATCGTGAATTATGAAATTGTATCACTTTCAATGTTTTGCAGATCAGGATTTAAAAAATAATAATTTGAAAACATTGCCCGAGTTAGAAAGATGGAGAATTTGGAATATTTAAGCAAGAAATTTAAGCAAAAAGGCAAGATTTAAGCAAAAAATTGAAAAGATTAAAAGTAATATTTGTGGTAAGAAGAGGATGCTCTTCTTGCTCAGAGGATGTGTTTGAGAAGGAGGTTCATAAGTTCCTAGGAGTATTCGGCCCACCAAGTCTACTCGGCCAATTAATCGTGGCTGATCTATCTTTCCCTCTCAACCCCATTCTCCTGCCTTCTCCCCGTAACCTCTGACATCCGTACTGATCAAGAATCTATCAATCTCTGCCTTAAAAATATCCTTTGACTTGGCCTCCACAGCGCTCTGTGGCAACAATTTCCACTGATTCACTACCCTCTAACTAAAGAAATTCCTACTCATCTCCTTTCTAAAGGTACCTCCTTTTATTTGAAGGCAATGACTCTCCCACTTCCTCTGCACATCCACTCTATCCTGGCCTTTCACCATTGAGTAATTCAATAAGGGGTCCCCTCATCCTTCTAAACTCCAGCGAGTACAGGTCCAATGCAATCAAAAACATCATATGTTAAGCCAATCATTTCTGGGATCATTCTCGTAAACCTCCTCTGGACCCTCTCTAATGCCTGCACATCCTTCCTCAGATATGAGGCCCAAAACTGGTGACAATACTCAAAATGCAATCTGAATAATGCCTTATAAAGCGTCAGTATTAAATCCCTGTATTTATATTCAAGTCCTCTCAAAATAAATGGTATATTGCATTTGCCTACTTAACTACAGATTCGACTTGCAAATTAACTTTTTGGAATCCTGCATCAGGATTGTCATCCAACCAACCTGCTATCCATGCTAGTATCTTCCCTCTGATACCATGGGCTCCCATCTTCTTTAGCACATGCAACACCTTACCAAAGGCCTTCTGAAAATCCAGGTGAACAACATCCATTGACTCTCCTTTGTCTATCCTGCAAAGTTCTTCCTCAATGTATTCCAACAGGCCAGATCTCCCTTTCACAAAACCATGCTAATTTCGGCATATTTTACATGTGCTTCTCAGTAATCAGAAACGTCATCCTTTATAATGGACTCTAAATTCTTACCACCCACTGAAGTCAGAACCCGGGGGTGCAGTTCATCCTGTCCAGGTGACTTATCCACCTTTGGACCTTTCAGCTTCCCAAATACCTTCTCCTTAGTAATAGCCACTCCACTGACCACCACCCCCTGACTCTCTTGAATTTCAGGCACGTTGCTGGTGTCTTCCACTGTGAAGACTGATGCATAAAGCTTATTCAATTCATGTGCCATTTCTTTATTCCCCATCATCACTTCTCATGCATCATTTTCCAGCGGTCCAATGTCCAATGTTAACGGAAGGTGATGAACAATGATCACACACTCTAGAGTTGTCAGAGTTTTAACCTGACATCATGTTAGACATGAATAATGTGGGGGAAAGGGCCTGATCCTGTGCCGTACTGTTCTATGCTCTTAATTGGTGGCTGAGCTTAAGACGGAGACTGTGTGAAGTCGCAAGTTCACCCTGACTCTAACACCATTGTGAAATTGCTGACATTCTGGTTCAGCTGCCTGATGAGATAAAGTCACCAGTAGAGATATAAGATTGGAATGGAAGACAATATGTTTGCACTCTGCCGCACTCAGCTGAAGGAAAATCTGTTTCATCCATAACTGGATGCCAGATAAGCAGATTTTTTGTATTTATTCCACCCTGTTGAGCAAACTCCTGAGACTTGTCAGGATGAAGAACTTGCTCCCCTAATAGGGAACTTGACAAGGTGCTAAGAGAATAGTATGTTTACAGTTACAGTGACTGAAATACTAGATAGTTGTGAAAATGATATGATTTCCAAATCCTCCTGAGCTAACTTGAATCGACTATTGCCTTTTTTTCTTTATTTGTTTTATTTTCCTCTTTTAAAAACCAAGTCTGCAATTTATCCCATCAGATAAAGCATAAAAAGAAGTTTAATTTGACACCTAATTCACTTTCATATCTTCAATATTAAAACAGTTATGGCCATTTCCATACTCTGAAATTGGCATCTTGTTCCCTATTGCTTTTCCATTGACCTAACTCAAAAGCTGTGATCGAGGACAGTCAAAAGCCCATACCTTTCTTAAAAATTAAGAGAACTGAATGAAATTTTCAGTTATTATAGATTGAAGCATTCTGAAACAAATATGAAACAATCTTACTTGGATGACCTGAAATTAAAGCATATAATAGTAAGATTAAACGAGAACTTACCAGTTTGAAATTTGATCTTTATTTTATGAGGAGTTACGTTGGTGATTACGTGAAGAAGCCCCGCCAGTCCGCATGCGCGTCAATCTTCAAAGCAGTGGTATGAAATCACAGGTAACAGTAATTGAAGTAACATAGTAAGATCAGCAACTTGAGAACTACCAGATGACCTTTGTGAGAGAGGGTTGGGAGTGGAGGGCACGTAATCACCAACGTAACTCCTCATAAAGTAAAGATCGAACTTCAAACTGGTAAGTTCTCGTTTAATCTTACTATTTTACTTCGGAGTCACGTGAGTGATTCCGTGAAGAGTTCAAAGCTCTGTGATTTCATGCCGCAGATTCAAATCCCGGCGTCTCACTGCATCGGTTGACTCAGGATGAGTAAAATAATCAACAATGCATTAATCATGACATTGAATTAAATGTAGTAACGATTTATTTGAATAACAAAAAACAACAGCAACCCCTCTATCCCAGGGGAAAACTTAAACAGAACTTAACACAGAATTGGCAAACAGCCCTGAGTCAGCAATCGTCCTATGATAGAATTGTTGGAAAACCAATTCATTTGACCACCCGGCAGCTGCGAGAATATGGTCGATGGGAACATCCATCACCCTGACCGCTGACGTTGATGCCGCCCTAGTGGAATGAGATGTAAAAACGTCAGTGTTAATACCTGCATAAACCAACACCTGCTTCAACTGCCTCGAGATAGTCTGCACTGACACTCTCTTGTGTGGTTTCTTGTGACTGATAAACAATGCTGTTTCCACATTTCTTAAGGCCCTCGTGGCTTTGATATAATGCAGTAAATGTGTCCTTACACATAGACATGGATCCGTGGGATATGCCGAAAATACAATTTTAAACCCTGTCACCCCTGTCCTCCTCTGTTTGAGTAGATCATAAATGTAGAACGTAACGGTATCTGCAGCCACTTCCATCCTGTCCAGCTGCAGCTTTTGCAATGTCTGCACTCGTTGTGCTGATACCAGTGCCATGAGCATGACCACCTTCATGGTGACTTTGGCCAAAGACAGAGAGGTGACAGGAGTCCACTGACGAAGTAGCTTGAGGACCATGCTTACATTCCAGATTGCCATATACCTGGGTTTAGGAGGTCTGGAATTAAAAATTCCTTTCATTAATAGAGATATGAGAGGGTGAGACCCAATAGGATATTCTTCTGACCCCATCAACAAGTATGAGGACAATGCACTTCTAGCTGTATTGATTGCACTATAACTCAACCCTTCATCATAGTAGAGTGTCGACAGGAACTCTAGAACATCCGAAATACCTGCCGTATGGTATTCAATATTCTTTTGTACACAGAATTCCTCCCATTTTTTAATATAAGAGATATATTGCTTTTGCATACTCTTTCTCCAGGCTGCAGTGAGCATATCCACAGTTCGCCCAGACAGTCCTCGCCCCAGATATGGCCTTCTTAAAATCTGCAAATTAACAAATCAATACGGTCATATAAAGGATGCCGTTCGCCAGTTACCAGTGCACCAGTAAATTTCTCCATTTAGGAACAACCATAAGAGGTTGTGTCATCAGCTCCAATACCAAAGGGAACCATGGCTGAGTAGGCCAGTCGGGTATCACCAACACTCCTGAAGCGGAATCCTGCTTAATTTTGAGCAGACATCGACTTATGAGGCAGAATGGTGGAAATACATATAAAAACATACCTCCCCAATGTAGCGAGAACTCATCAATCGCTACTGCCCCAGGATCTGGTTCCCATGACATATTTAGGTAGCTGGTGGTTGAGTCTGGATGCAAACAAATCGATATCTGGCATTCCATATCTAACAACTATATCATTGAATTTCTCCTGATTCAGCATCCATTCTGTGTTGTCATTGAATTTTCGTGACCTGGTGTCTGCCACTATGTTGAATCTACCTGGTAGGTAAATAGCTGAAAGCCAAATGTTTCTGTCAATACACCAATTCCAGATGTGATTAGCCAATTTGTCACAAGATACCGACTTGATTCCACCCGTGTGATTAACATACACCACTGCCGTAGTGTTGTCAATCTGAAGCTGAACATGCAGGTGACATTTAGTAGAGCAATAAGCCTTAAATCCATAAAAAGCTCCCAAAAGCTCTGTAATTAATCCCATATGACTGCAGAAGCGATGCCTCTTGCGCATTCCATCTGCCTCCACAGCTGGAATTCGTATCAGTGGCACCCCAACCTAGTGCACTGACATCAGTCTGTAAGACCATGGAAGGCTGTTCAAGCAAAACTTTGCTGGAACAACTGGAGACATTTTGTATCCACCACTGCAGTTCAGTAAAAGCTTCTGCTGATAATTGCATGGGCCTATCATAATGACCCGAATGTATCCTGAGTGCCTGTTCTTTTGCCTTCTGTAGCTGTTGGTAGTGCAATGGTCCATACTGGACTGCCAGAAAAGCTGCCACTAATTTACCAAGCAAGCTGGCCACCTGTCTAATTGAAGGTTGTTGTTCCTCAATGAGCTTGATACAACCTTTAATTAACTCCAGCCTTTTTTTCCCTGGGCAGAGTCACTACCATATGTTTTGAATTAATAGTGAACCCCAAATAATCAATTGTTGTAACTGGTGTTAATTTAGATTTTTCTGGATGAATGATAAACCCCAATTTTTCAAAAGTGAGTTTAATAACTGCCAAGGATGCTTCAGCTATTTCCCTAGTTCGACCTGTAATTAAAATATCATCCAAATAAGCCATAACAACATGACCCTGGGCTCTAAGTAGCCCCAGTAATGGTTTTAACAATTTTGTGAATATTCTAGGGGCTGAAGTTAACCCATTAGGCAGTGCCTTGAATTGCCATAATTGATTCATCCAGCTAAATTTCAAATATCTTCTATCCTCCAAATGAACAGACACTGAGTAATATGCATCTTTCAGATCTATACGTGCCATATAGCATCCTCTGGAAATCAGTTGTTTGGCAGTAACAAACGTTTCCATTTTGAAATATCTATATTGTACAAAAGGGTTTAGACTTGTTAGATCAAGAATAATGCTACATCCTCTGTCATTTTTTGGCCAGGGAAATATATTAGACACAAATTGATGGAGTTGGCGAACCGACTTCTCAATTACCCCTTTTTTACACAAGTTTTCAAGTTCTGCCTGAACCTCCATATTCTCTGTTTGTGAGAAATTGAGTGTTCTCCTAGGAACATGCTGAATGGGTAAATCACAATTTGGATCGAACTCAATTCGAAACCCTTGGATAATATTCAGTATAAACGGATCTGATGTTATTTGCTTCCATTCCTCAAAAAACAGGTGTAATCTACCCTTCATTTTTAGCTGTGTTGCAGTTAATATGTTCCCATGAGATCCAGGCCCACCTACCTCCTTGGTGAATGGTGGGTTCTGCTGTCCCCGGTTCCTGGCGGGAAAACCCACGTTTGTCCGTGTCCCCGCTGCAGAGCGCCAACTGCGCATCTGAGTAGAAGGCCGGCTTGTTCCTGGACCAGACCCGGACTCTGGACCTCGTCTGTAAAGGCCGTGTCTTACCTGTTTGCGGTCATCGGCGGTGAAGCGCGGCGTCGCCGGTAGCGAGGACCGCGCGGCAACGGCGAGAGCGTCGAGCCTATCCACCGGAGCGCCGCGCGCATGCTGCGCGGGGGCCGAGTTAATTCAAACACGGCGGGTCCCACGTGCTTGCGGTAAGTAAAAAAAGGGCGGGCCGACTGCGATGACGTCGGCCCCCCGCACGTGACTCACCAGCGGCGGCTGTGGCGGCGGCCATCCTGATCGCGGCGCTGTAGTGGTGGCTGTGCCTGCGGCCGCGCAGCACACGTGCCTCACTGGCGGCGGCACGTGCGTCACTGGCGGAGGCTGTGGCAGAGGAGGTTTGACGCACGGCGCTCGACCCACACTGGCGGCGGCCCGTGCGAGCGGCCGTGCGCACACGTGCATCACTGGTGGAGGTTGTGCGGTGAGTATTTGGTTTTCGACATTGTCGATTTTATTTTTGCACCGCGCGGTGTTGGGAACACCGTCGCACGGCCCGGGAATTGTTCTTTCTCACGAGTGCGCGGTCTATGGCGGCAGATTCTTCCCGTTTCGCCGCCAATGACCGCAGATTCGTGAGACAGACCTTTTAGGTTATTGTCTCCGAACAGCTTTGCCGACCACCGGTGGCTTAATCATGCCCACCGTCTTTGCCTCATCATCCAATTCTTTTACTCGCTTTGCGAGGTCCTCTCCAAAGAGCAAATTGGGCGGCTGTATATTACTGGGCTTGCAGAGTGCTGCAAACTTCGGGTTTATGGTAGGGCGAATAGCACTCTTCCTTAAACAGTTAATCTCGAAGTGCGCACTGCACATCAACCCTAGGGCCTCTTGCTGCATCTCCGACAGGTGCCCTCCATCTACCGTTCTGGCGAACGCCGTGATCCCTGAGCCGAGCAGCTTCAGGATTCTCTGCAGCTTCATCTCCTGGGCATGAATGCCCACACCCATCTGACCCCATATCACCTGGTTCACAGCTGGCACTTTCAGTAAAACGCAGTTCACCGGGGTCTCGTGTTTCTTGGCGGTCTCATCCATTGTCAGCTCCTGTAGCTGATGGGAGACTAAATAATTAATTGTGGAGGCCAGCTCATCTCCCAGTGGCTCCCCTGACTCTTTCGGGACGGCAAAACGTGCTGCCAGGGATGGGACATCTGGCGTGTGTCCTTCGTCCCCTGGGGTGAATTCCCCGTCAGAGTCAGGGTCAGAACATTGCTGACCCATTGCACTCTCCTCATCAATGAGGGAGCAATTCAGCAGCCCTATACCAGGCGCTGCTGGCGCGGCCTCTTCATCCGGCTGGCGCTGACACCACTCCTCCTCCCAGAGTGTGCCCTGCTGGAGCAACCTTTGCATTAGGTGCTCCATTTGCGATAACCGCTCGAACACGGTATCTAATCCTGGAGGGGAACCCTCCCAGCCCTACTCCGCCGAGTCTATGGCCCACACAGACTTCTCCATGGCCTTGCGCCCGACTGGCGCTGCCTCAGTGCTCTGCAGCACTAAGTCTGTAGTCGCCCCGCTCCCGACCGGCGACTGGGAAGGGGTACGAGGCAGCCGTTCATTGACCGCACTCCCGCGGTTCTCCACCAACTTTTGCACCGGCTCGCCTCTTCCCCTTGCTCGCTTTGTCCATGGCGCTTCCTGAAAATACAATCCACACCACGGCAAAAAGAACTCAGGCTAAATTTTCCACTTACCTGAAGTTTTTAAATACTTACCGTTGGAGGAGCTCTTTTCCTCCCAGCCGGTCCGTGCGCCAATGCGGCTGACGTAATGACGCGCATGCGGACTGGCGGGGCTTCTTCACGGAATCACTCACGTGACTCCAAAGTAAAATTAGTTAGTTACCTAATTGTAGCTAATTACAAAATTCAATTACTAGATCTAAACATCTATCCATTTCTTAAGAAAAGGTTAACATTTTTAAATAGCCTAAGTGTCCAAATAACATTCACACAAGAATTCACAATATAACATGATTTTTAGATCTCATTGTCATGAATTTATAGGCCAAATGGAAGGAATTTAGTGTTTAATTCCCGTAAATTAATGGCCATTTTAATCATCTTGCGAGTGAGATATTGTGGAACGCGATCGATTGGAACGTTGCGGTTTGCGGTGAATTTAAATCCCATATCGGCAGGAAAAACACTGCCAGTTCGTATATTTACATAATCACATTTTCGCTGATGAAATTTTGATTAAAGTAATCCTAAGAAGCAAGTTTATATGTAAAATAAACGACTTGCCTTATGTTTTGTCCCGTACGTGAGATCCGTCCCGTTGTCGGCGTTGACGGCGTTAGAAGTAGATTTTTATTTTACTCCAGCGCTTAAATTGTCCTGCGGATTTAAAAAAATAATTTCCAAGAACGGCAGTCCGAACAATTATTCAGCATCAGGCAGTAGCCCGAGAAAATATATCTCGGACAGGCAGGAGAAAACGGCATTTTAATTCCGCCCCCCCAAAGGCGCCAAAGTCGCGCACACAGCCAGTGACAGAACTGCAGCGCCGCTGAAGGTAAGTTTTGTAACATACCTATAACTAGGGCGGCACGGTGGCGCACCAGTAGAGCTGCTGCCTTACAGTGCCAGAGAGCCGGGTTCAATCCTGACCACGGGTGCTTGTCTGTACCCAGTTTCTCTGAGATCTTTGATTTCTTCTCACACTCCAAAGGCGTACAGGTTTGTAGGTTAATTGGCTTGGTATCAATGTAATTTGTCCCTAGTGTGTGTAGGATTGTGTTAATGAGCAGGGATCGCTGATTGGTGAGGAGTCATTGGCCGAATGGCCTGTTTCCGAGCTGTATTTCTAAACTAAACTAATAGAGGTCCATTATCCATTGCCGCTAAGCCTCCAACTACTCCATTACCTTGTCCTCCAATTTTTTAATTATTTTAAATATTAATTCTTAATACACCTGTTGATTTATAATACTATCACATCAGTCCTCACTATTAGATGGCAGTTGGTTGAAAAGGTTGACCATGGTGCATCTGAGTGAATTAGTAGACTCTGTCCATTTAAAAAAAACAGCAAGAAAATTGTCAATACATTTCTACTTAAAATCTTTGCTTTCTGCCAAACAAAATACATATCAAACCTTTTCTTTATCCAACGGCTGTCCTAAGAAGTTTATTTCATTTACTGTCATGGCAACACCAAATGAAGTAATAATGTTTTTTTGACGTGTCGTATTGCACTTTAAAATAAAATACCCATAAAGGTTTTCTAAATATTAACTTCTGATGAAAAAAATATAGCCAGTAATATTTCACTATTAATGTCAGGGAATTGTTTATCTCCATTGTGTGTTGGTTATAGAATGACTGATCGATGCGAACAAACATAGCAATTAGGGGACCGCTCTGATATTTAATTTGATCATAGTAGATATGATTATATTCTAAACTCCGCATTGCCTTCCACCCACAGTAACCTTTCACTTCCTTGCTTAAAAATATTAAACAACTCTGTTTCCACCGTTTTTTGAAGAAGAATGACGACTCCCTGAAAAAAAAGTGTCATAGAGTCGTAGAGTGATACAGCGTGGAAACAGGCCCTTCAGCCCAATTTGCCCACATCGACCAACATGCCCTATCTACACTAGCTCCCCACCCGTCTGTGTTTGGCCCATATCCTTCTAAACCTACCTATATATTTAGAGTGTTGTGTTCAGTTCAGTTTATAGTGAAGGGGAAAAGATTTAATAGGAATCTGAGGGGTAACCTGTTCACACAAAGGGTAGTGGGTGTATGGAACAAACTGCCAGAGGAGGTAGTTGAGGCTGGGACTATTCCAATGTTTAAGAAACAGTTAGACAGGTACGTGGATAGGATAGGTTTGGGGGGGGGATATGGACCAAGCGCAAGCAGGTGGGACAAGTGTAGCTGGGACATGTTGGCCGGTGTGGGAATGTTGGGCCGAAGGGCCTGTTTCCACACTGTATCACTCTATGACTCTATAACTCTATCTAAATGGTTCTTAAATGTTGTGATAGTACTTGCCTCAGCTACCTCCTCTGGCAGACACAAAATGCTGAAGTAACTCAGCGGGTCAGGCTGACTCTTCTGAAGAAGGGTCTCGACCCAAAACATCGCCCATTCCTTCTCTGCAGAGATGCTGCCTGACCCACTGATTTACTCCAGCACTTTGTGGCTACCTTCGATTTAAACCAGCAGTTCTTTCCTACACATACCTCCTCTGGCAGCTCATTCTATACACCTACCATCCTTTGTGTAAGAAATCGCCGCTCAGGTTCCGATTGAATCTCTCCCCCCTCACCGTAAACCTATGTCCCCAGGTTCTTGTTTCCCCTACTCTGGGTAAAAAAACTCTGTGCATTTACCCTATCTATTCCTGTACATTTACTCTATCTATTCCAACTCTAGTTTATATGGGTGACACATTATTTTTAAACGGTGTCCCTGAGATTTTAATTCTCCCACAAGAAGAAACCTCCTCCCCATTACCCATTTCTCAGGATTCTTGTTAATTTGCTACTAATGCATTACGAAAATAAAGTTGAAATTTAAGAATTGCTTGATTGCTTAAACTGTGATTTTCAGTTCAACTGTGACACAATTACAAGTTGGTTTACACTTTTCACTGAAATAGTATATGGATTTAATATATTGGAGCCATTATATTAATAGCCTCCCCAGAGCACTTGATGCATGGCCATCAATTAATTTTAAATTGTTTTAACCTTTCTATCATAGAGGCACACAGCCTGGAAACAGTTCCCTCAGACAAGCTTGCCCATGCCGACCTAGGTGAACACACCCCACCTGCCCATGCTTGGCCCATATCCCACTACGATACGATACGATAGAACTTTATTTGTTCCAGGAGGAAAATTGATCAAACCTTTCCTATCCATGTACCTGTCCAAATGTATTTTAAATGTTGTCATTGTTTTGCCTCAACTACCCTGTCTGGCAGCTTGCTCCATATACCTCACACCACTTTATGTGAAAACGTTGTCCCTCAGGTTCCAATTCAGTCTTTCCCCTCTCACCTTAAACCTATGTCCTCTTGATTCCTTGATTCCTCTACTCTGGCCATAAACATGATATAATGGCAAGTGCTTTTTTTCGTCACGGTATGCGCCTCTAACGTGACATATATGTTTATTAATTGTGCTTAGCTAATTGATAACATCAGTGAATGAATTGGACCATTTATTTGTTTAGACTTACCGTTCAGTTATGATATTCCAAATTAGAGTGTTCCCAACATTGGG
Organism: Malacoraja senta; assembly: GCA_038087875.1. NCBI lineage: Eukaryota > Metazoa > Chordata > Chondrichthyes > Rajiformes > Rajidae > Malacoraja > Malacoraja senta. The sequence continues at coordinate 388,408,432 of CM075977.1, forward strand.
TATATTGATCGAAAAAAACATAGATAAATGCGGCTTAATTTTTAATTGATATGCGCACTGCTCCCTTTTTGCCAATGAAACAAAAACAATGATGGCAATAACAACATATTCAAATGTTTGGAAAAGATTGAGGAAATTGTTTAAATTTATAAAATCTTAAGATTTTGAGTCCTTTGATTTTTGAATCCTGTGGAACATTGTAAAATTTCAGTTACTTAGCAAGCGTCGATTAACTTGGGTCAGATTGACCATTTAATAGTAAAGATTCAAGACTCAGAACATTGCAAACTCACTGTTGTCTGCTTTTTTATCAATGGAATCAACTGATGTAAGGTCATATTTCGCTTGAGCAGCTTACAACCCAGCGGTATGAATATTGAATCCTCTAATTTCAAGTAATGCTTACTTACCTAAGTCCTCCTAGTTTCACTGTCATCCTGCTGGTTTCACTATCGTCCTGCTGGTTTCATTGTCGTCCTGCTGGTTTCACTGTCATCCTGCTGGTTTCACTGTCATCCTGCTGGTATCAATGCCATCCTGCTGGTTTCACTGTCATCCTGCTGGTTTCACTGTCATCCTGCTGGTTTCACTGTCATCCTGCTGGTTTCACTGTCATCCTGCTGGTTTCACTGTCATCCTGCTGGTTTCACTCTCATCCTGCTGGTTTCACTGTTGTCCTCCTGGTTTCACTGTTGTCCTCCTGGTTTCACTGTTGTCCTCCTGGTTTCACTGTTGTCCTGCTGGTTTCATTGTCATCCTGCTGGTTTCACTGTCATCCTGCTGGTTTTACTGTCATCCTGCTGGTTTCACTGTTGTCCTGCTGGTTTCATTGTCGTCCTGCTGGTTTCATAGTCATGCTGCTGGTTGTACTGTCATCCTGCTGGTTTCATTGTCATCCTGCTGGTTTTACTGTCATCCTGCTGGTTTCATTGTCATCTGGCTGGTTTCACTGTCATCCTGCTGGTTTCATTGTTGTAGATTGATGATGCATGTGAACCAATCACACTTAGCCAGCATCACTAACTCCACCCCATTATAACACTTATACTAACGCCCATTCCCAGCACCGGCAGTTGAAGCAGCTAGGATGAACGGACAACACCTTGTCTTTTTATGCTGCCAAGTTACAGTGCTGATTAAAGATGTGTGTAAATCTTATACTGTCTCAGGTGATGATTTACAATTGTCATCCTGCTAGTTTCACTGTCGTCCTGCTGGTTTCACTGTCGTCCTGCTGGTTTCACTGTCGTCCTGCTGGTTTCACTGTCGTCCTGCTGGTTTCACTGTCGTCATGCTGGTTTCAACTGTCGTCATGCTGGTTTCAACTGTCGTCCTGCTGGTTTCTCTGTCGTCCTGCTGGTTTCTCTGTCGTCCTGCTGGTTTCTCTGTCGTCCTGCTGGTTTCTCTGTCGTCCTGCTGGTTTCTCTGTCGTCCTGCTGGTTTCTCTGTCGTCCTGCTGGTTTCTCTGTCGTCCTGCTGGTTTCTCTGTCGTCCTGCTGGTTTCTCTGTCGTCCTGCTGGTTTCTCTGTCGTCCTGCTGGTTTCTCTGTCGTCCTGCTGGTTTCTCTGTCGTCCTGCTGGTTTCTCTGTCATCCTGCTGGTTTCTCTGTCATCCTGCTGGTTTCTCTGTCGTCCTGCTGGTTTCACTATTCGTATCTCTCCGTTTCCACCTCGTCCGCAGCACAGATCATTGTGGGCTCCACCTTTCCTTGGTCATCGGAACTGGTTCTTTTCATACCCTTCGTTCATTTGTTCTTTACACCTTTTCATACCTCTTGCGGCCCTCTCCCATAACTCTCAGTCTGAAGGAGAGTCTCAAGCCGAAACTTCACCTACTCCTTCTCTCCATGGATGCTGCCTGACCCGCTGAGTTGCTCAAGCATTTTGTGTCTATCATCGGTGTAAACCAGTATCTGCAGTTCCTTGCTACACAGGTGATGTAAAGATTGTCCAAGAAAGTAGACTTGGAAGTATCGGATCAGTAATCATCTCACTGATTAGTAGATCTGGCTTCATTAGGCTTGATGGTCTGTGCGAACTATTCATAAGTTCATGTTAATAATTCTCCAGAATTAGGCCATTCGGCCCATTCAGCCCGCCATTCAATCATGGCTGATCTATCTCTCCCTCCAAACCCCTTTCTCCAGCCTTCTCCCCGTAACCTCTGACATCCGTACTAATCAAGAATCTATTGCGAGGGGGGGGTGTATGAGGGGGGACTTCATTGAAACATACAGAATAGTGAAAGGCTTGGATAGAGTGGATGTGGTGAGGATGTTTCCACTAATGGGTAGTCTAGGACTAGAGGTCAAAGCCTCAGAATTAAAGGAGGTTCTTTTAGGAAGGAGATGAGGAGGAATTTCTTTAGACCATCAGTGGATGGTGAATCTGTGGAATTCTTTGTCACAGAAGGTTGTGGAGGTCAAGTCAGTGGATATATTTAAGGCTGAGATAGATAGATTCTTGATTAGTATGGGTGTCAGAGGTTATGGGGAGAAGACGAGAGAATGGGTTTAGGAGGGAGAGATAGATCAGCCATGATTGAATGGCGGAGTAGACTTGATGGGTCTAATGGTCTAATTCTGCACCTATCACTTATGGTCTTATGATCTTATGATCTATCTTTGCCTTAAAAATATCCATTGACTTGGTCTTCCTGATTCTGTTTCTTATATTCCTGTTGGGTTTTGTTTACGAACCTTCAGAGGTACTGTAAGCCCTTCAGTTACGTGTTGTTGGTTTTGTGAAATCAGCTACAATTTGCCTTTTGCGGTGACTGAAGGAGAGATGTCAGTGCAGAATGGCAAATGTCTTGCCATGTGGTCTGTCAAAATACTCATTATAACTTGCAAATGTAATTTGCATTGATATTTTAATTGCTGTTTCCAAAGAATGGTTTTATAGATATTCAATGTTTCTCAGTCAGGTCCTACAATCATTTAAAAAAAATAATTAAAAAGAATGCATAAATTCTAATGGTCCGCTCAATTGATTTTTTGTGCTAGTGCTTGTTTCTCGGAGCTGCAAAGTGGTAGCGATATATTTTATTTTAAATTGAGAGACTGTACCGAGGCCTGGTACAGTGCAGTAGGGTGGCTACACAGGAGAGCAAATGGAGATAGATCCACATTTAACCTGTTCAGTGCCACCCATCGAGTATACTTGGATCAGAGAATATATGTGAAACAAATCCTGGCAGTGACCAGGTTAATGGCTGTATGATGCCAAGTCTGTTCTTTTTAACGATCTAACATGTATAATAGTGTAGAAGCTGAAGAATGTAGAAACAAGGAACCGCAGGTGCTGGTTTACAAAAAAAGACACAAAATGCTGGAGTAACACAGCGGGTCAGGCTGGATTGGTGACGTTTTGGGTCGGGACACTTCTTCCGACTCTGAATCAGACTCCAGTGATTATCACCATCTATCAAAATCATCTGATCTTTCACATCACCCGGCCTGTTCCAGTACCATACTGTTTTATGTTCCATGTACTATGTAGACTGTACATATGTGGTATGTGCTGTTTAATTACTGTAAGTGTTAAAAGGAGTTTCAATTGTAACTTTCAAAAGAGTTTCAAAGGTTTTCTTGGGAGGGGCAAGTGGACGACCCTTTTGGGACCAATGACCACTGTTCTATTAGTTTTGGATAGAGATGGTGCAGCCCCATGAGTTAAATTTCTAAATTAGGGCAAGGCCAACTTGAAGGTAGACAGGAACACACTCAAGTTGATTCGAGCTGGTTGTTTGATGTAAAAGGAATGTCCTGAAAGTGGAATGTTTTTGAAAGTCTGCTTTCAAGTGTCCGGGACCTGCATGTACCTGTTAGAGTAAAGGGCAAAGCAGGTAGGCGTAAGGAAGCTTGGATAATGAGAGAAATAGAGGCTCTGGTCAAGAATAAGAAGGAGGCATGGGACAGGTATTGGCAGCTGGGATAAAGTGTATCCCTGGAGGATTTTGGGGAATTGAGGAGCATGTTAATAATGGAAATTAGGAGGACCGAAAGGGTACTATCACAACTTTTAAGAAATATTTAGATATGGATAGGATAGGTTTAAAGAGATATGGGGCAACGCAGGCAGGTGGGACTAGTGTAGATGGGGCATGTTGGTCGGCAAGGGCATTTTGGTTTGAAGGGCCTGTTTCCACACTAAATGGCTCTATGACTCTATGAGTACTGGATATATATTTTGGAAGATAACATTTGCTGTAGTGCAGAGATAGGATGGGTGAGCAGAACTAAGAAGAGATACTTCACAATCTTGAGAGCCAGTGAGGATTTTATATGCCACATCATTCCGTGATGATATAACTTCACTGTCAGTCCATTCGTGGGGTACCAGAGGACTGGATGATGGTAAAGTTGTACCTTTATAAATAAGGACCAGACGATTGCAGGCCAGTGAATCTTTCTTCAATGGTGCAAAAGTTATTGTAAGGGACTCTGAGGGACAGGATTTACTTGCATTTGCAAAGGCATGGGCTGAATAGCAATTTCATTTTTGCGTGGCTTTGAGAGAAAACAAGGCATACAAATTTACAAATTACCCCTGACATCAGCTTGAAGAAGGGTCTCGACCCTAAACCTCACCTATTCCTTCTCTCCAGAAATGCTGCCTGTCTAACTGAGTTACTCCAGCATTTTGTGTCTATCTTCGATTTAAACCAGCATCTGCAGTTCCTTCCTACACTTACAAATTTAATTACGTTTTTGAGGGGGGGGCGACCAAGAAGATTGACGAGGGCAGGGAGGGAGACATTGTCGATGTGAACTTTCTCAAGGCCTCTGACAAGGTCCTGCATGGTAGATAGTCCAGGACATTAGTATACATGGGATCCAGGCTGTGATGACAAATTGGATCCAAAATTGAATTAGTAGTAGGAGGCAGTTGATAGTCGAGTGGTGCTTTTCAGATTGGAGATGTTCCATCAGTGGTGTGTGGTCGGGATTGATGTTGGGTCTTTTATTGCTTTTCACATATTTTAATGAATTGAGAGAGAATGTAGGTGGCATGATGGTAATTTTTGAGATGAAAAACAGATGAGATGCAAATGTGCCAAAATTTTTTTACCTCGGACGTCATCTTCAAGGAACAATTTACTTGCACTCTTGGATCCCTCTGCTGTACCACACTCCCCAGAGCCCTACCATTCACTGTGTAGGTCCTGCTCATGTTAGACTTTCTAATATGCAACACCTCATATTTCTCTGTATTACATTCCTTCAACCATTCCTCAAGCCACCTGGCCAACCGATCAAGATCCTGCTGCAATTTTTGACAACCATCTTCATTCTCTGCAATACCACCCACATTTGTATTATTTGCAAACTCGCTAATCTAGCCATGTACATTCTCATCCAAATCATTCATATGGATGACAAACGGTTACGGGGCCAGCACCGAACCTGTGGCAAACCACTAGTTACAGGCCTCCAGTCTATGAAGCAACCGTCCACCATCACCCTCTGCTTCCTTCCATGAAACCAATTTTCTATAATGGTTTGAAAGAAAATGTAGGAGGCAATATGGTACGTTTCCAGATGAAAATCAGAAGAGATGCAATCATTGCAAAAGGACAGGCAGGGAGATGTGAAGGGACATGGTGAAGCTGACAGTCTGATGGGCTTTCAATACAAGGAGTAAGCAGATAAACCTAGACCCTGGATCGGTGCTTGTGGCTATGATGTTGTGGTCATTGTGGAAACTTGGCTACGACTGGCAGCGCAATGTTCCAGTGCTTCGATGTTTCGAATATGGCAGAGAGGGAGGTAAAAGAGGTGGAAGAGTTGCTCTACTAATCAGGGAGAATGTCACAGGAGCACGCAGAGAGGATGCACTGGAGGGTTTGTCCGCTGAGGCAATAAGGGTAGAATTCAAAACTAGGAAGGGTGCAAGCACTCTAACAGAGTTGTACTACAGGTCCCCCAATCCCCAGAATTAGCCAGAAGAACAGACAGATTATTGAAAGATGCTAAAGCTGGAACTCTCTGCCACAGAGGGTGGTTGAGGCCAGTTCATTGGCTATATTTAAGAGGGAGTTAGATGTGGCCCTTGTGGCTAAAGGGATCAGAGGGTATGGAGAGAAGGCAGGTAGAGGATACCGAGTTGGATGTTCAGCCATGATCATATTGAATGGCGGTGCAGGCTCGAAGGGCCGAATGGCCTACTCCTGCACCTATTTTCTATGTTTCTATGTTTCTATGATTGCCATAGTGGATGCTTTTAACTTACCGAACATTGACGTGGACTTTCTCAGTGCCACAGACGGGGCAGACGAGTGTGTCCTGATGCATTATATGGATTGTTCTAGTTGAGAAGGGAACATACTGGATATTGTGTTGAGAAATTAGCTTAGCCAGATGACAGTGGAAGAGCATTTTGGGGATAGTGATTACATTTTATGATTGTTTTGAAGAGGGATAAGCCTGGACCTTGCAGGAAGATACTAAATTGGAGTAAGACAAATTATAACCTTATTCGGCAGGAGGTAGGGAGAGTAAATTGGGAGCATTTGTTATTGGGCACGTTGGCATCTGATATGTGGGAGTTGTTTCCAGGCCACTTGATCACAGCTCAGAACTGACAAGTTCCAGTGAGGAGGAGGGATGAGGATGTCAAGGAACAAAAGTCAACACAAGACTCCAAACGTGGCCTCACCAATGTCTTGTATGACTGTAACATGACCTCCCAACATCTACATCATTACTCTGACTGATGAAGGCCAATGTGCCAAAATACTTTGTGACCACCGTCTCGACTTACAAAGCCACTTTCACCGTCTCTAATTGTAAAGCCACTAAGCACAGGAACCTGCCCTCCTCGATCCCTCTGCTCCACAGCACTCCCCAGTGCCCTGCCATTCACTGTATCAACCAGATCATGGTTTACAGTGAATGACACAGCTATGGGGACTGTTGTAGAAAAGAGGGACCTCGGGGAACAAGTACATCGTTTCCTGAAAGTGGCAATATAGAACGAGTGGTGAGGAAGGCATCTGGTGTGTTGGCCTTCATCAGCCAAGGGTTGGAATGTCATGTTACATTTGTACAAATCATAATACTTGGAGTATAGTGTGCAGTTCTGGTTGCCACACTATAGGGAGGATGTTATTATGCTGGACCGAGTGCAGAATATTGCACAGGAACATTGCCAGGACTGGAGGGCTTGAGTTGTCAGCTGAAATTGGAGAGGGTCAGTCTACTTTTCCTGTGCAAACCTAGGTGATGGGTGACCTTGTGAGAGTTAATAAAATTGTGAGTGGCACAGATAATGTAGATAGTCACAATCTTCTTCCCAGGGTAGGGAGTCTAAAGCTGGAGATCATAGGTTGAAGGTAACGGAGAAAGAAGGGAATTTGAGGGGCATGTTTCTCCACACAGATTGGTATGTGCTGAGTATATGGAACGAGCTGCCAGATGAACATGAAGTGGCAGAGGTAGGTACAATGGCAATGTTTATAAGGCAGGAAAAGAATAGGAAAGATTTAGAAGTATACTAGACTAAGTGGGACACGGGAGGGCTGGTCCCCCAATGCAATATTCCACCTCTCCACCAATTCCAATATTACTGGCCAGTGGTGGGGGGGGGGGGGGCTTTCTGGAGCGCTAGTATGAGTGTTGTGGGCCAAAGGGACTGGTTTCCAGAGAGCTAGTATGGACATTGTGGGCCGAATGGATTCTTGGGCTGGCAACTCAGTCACTCAGGCCTGGTAGGCTGGCAGCTCATTAACTCAGGCCTGGTGGGCTGGCAGCTCAGTCACTCAAGCCTGGTGGGCTGGCAGCTCAGTCATTAAGGCCTGGTGGGCTGGCAGCTCAAACTGCCAGAAATTCTGCCCAAAACAGGTGAGAGGCTCTAAGAGAGAAGGGGGAGAGGGTGGAGAATCAATTTCAGACATTTTTCATATTTTTCTGCAGATCACTGCAATGAAGGAGGAAAGTCTATCCTGGCCTGGATCTCACAGGAAGCAAATGAAGGGAGGGAGAAGAATACTGGGGTGAGATTTAATACTTGCAGGGGGAATACTTACTGATGGGGCGAAAGGACTCCTGGGCTAGTATAGGCCTGATGGGACGAAGGGGGCTCTTAAAAAAAAATCGGAGTGAAATCTCAGTGAAAGGCAATTTTTCTGGACTTTTCCTGGCCTGGCACGGGCCTTTTGGGGCAAAATGCTCCTCCTGGACTAATACGGGCATTTTGGGCAAAAGGGACTGGTTTCTCATCTAATAGGGGCCTAGTGGGCCGAAATGAGTGGTTTCAGGCAGACCAAACAACTCATTTCATTTCATTTTCAATTGCATTGCAGTTTCAAGCACAGGGCAGGCTGTATAGAAACATAGAAAATAGGTGCAGGAGGAGGCCATTCGGCCCTTCGATCCAGCACCACCATTCATTGTGATCATGGCTGTTCATCCCCAATCAATAACCCATGCCTGCCTTCTCCCCATATCCCTTAATTCCTCTAGCCCCTAGAGCTCTATCTAACTCTCTCTCAAATCCATCCAGTGATTTGGCCTCCACTGCCCTCTGTGGCAGGGAATTCCACAAATTCACAACTCTCTGGGTGAATTTTTTTTTTCTCACCTCAGTCTTAAATGGCCTCCCCTTTATTCTAAGACCGTGGCCCCTGGTTCTGGACTCGCCCAACATTGGGAACATTTTTCCTGCATCTAGCTTGTCCAGTCCTTTTATAATTTTATATGTTTCTATAAGATTCCCCTCACCCTTCTAAACTCCAGTGAATACAAGCCTAGTCTTTTCAATCTTTCCTCATTTGACAGTTCCGCCATCCCAGGGATCAATCTCGTGAACCTACGCTGCACTGCCTCAATCACAAGGATGTCCTTCCTCAAATTAGGAGACCAAAACTGTACACAATACTTCAGACATGGTCTTACCAGAGCCCTATACAACTGCAGAAGAACCTCTTTACTCCTATACTGAAATCCTCTTGTTATGAAGGCCAACATTCCCTTAGCTTTCTTCACTGCCTGCTATACCTGCATGCCAACTTTCAGTGACTTGTGTACAAGGACACCCAGGTCTCTCTGTACCTCCCCCTTACCTAACCTAATAGCTCATTGCATTTTCATTTCATTTCCATTGCCATTGCAGTTTCAAGCACAGGGCAGGCTTAAGCCAAACAGCTGATTGCATTTTAACTTAATTTCCATTGTCTTTGCAGTTTCAAGCATAGGGCAGGCCCAAGCCAAACAGCTCATTGCATTTTCACTTCATTTCCATTGTCATTGCACTTTCAAGCACAGGGCAGGCCCTAGCCAAACAGCTCATTGCATTTTCACTTCATTTCCATTGCCATTGCAGTTTCAAGCACAGGGCAGGCCAAACAACTCATTTCATTTTCACTAAGGGCTAACAAATCATTTATTCAAGTACATTGCATACTCACAGTGTTCTATAGTTTCCCAGCTCAGACAGAGTCGTGACCTCTCCCTCGCCATCTTGCAGACAGACTGAGCCACGCCCACACTTCTGAGTTTTATAGTCCCACCCCCTCCCACCAGAAGGGGCGTGGCCTTCATGACGGTGATTGACAGGAGAGAGAATCTCAAGATTATTTAAACAATAAGTCTTTTGTTTTTCATCTATGGAAAAAATCCTTGGGGCCTGCGCAGCGGAGGAGGACTCTGCGTAAGATGGCCAAATAATCACAGCCATATGTGGTAGCGTTTTTTTCTAAAAACAAAGCACATTGCAAACAGAAAGTGGTCAAAATGAGACTTTTAATTATATAGACGGACTAAACACAAGATAGACACAAAATGCTGGAGTAACTCAGCCAGACAGGCAGCATCTCTGGAAAGAATGAATGAGTGATGTTTTGGGTCGAGACCCTTCTTCAGAAGTCTGAAGAAGGGTCTCGACCCAAAACATCACCTATTCCTTCTCTCCAGAAATGCTTCCTGTCCCATTGAGTTACTCCAGCATTTTGTGTCTATCTTTTGTTTAAACCAGCATCTGCAGTTCCATCCTACACAGCCCAATTGGATTTGCATGGATTTGCATTGATATGCAGCTTGGTTGGCATAGCACGTTGGGCCAAATGGCCTGGTTCCGTGCTATGCAACTATGAATCTCTGTGAATCCCTGATTCTGTGATTACTCATGCATGCCATAGAATGTACAATGTGATACCAATTATGACTTTTTTTCCCAATCTCGTCTGATGTACTTTCTCGCTCCTGAATTTCTTGCGATCTCTGATCGTGCTGGAACAGTCACGTTTAGCAGTTCTCGGCAATATCTCCCCAAGGATCAAATTGGCGAAACCTTTTAAAGAATTTTTTTTTTTTTTAACTGAGTAGAAACTGGTGAACCTTATGTCTCTCTCTTTGGAAGGTGCAGAAGGTTCTTGTCACAGAAGGAATAATCAGTTTTGGCATGAAAGCCAATGGAAAATAAATTTGGAATAAGCTTATTAATATTGAAAGAAATCCAGAAAAGAGGCATGTAATAGGATCAGTTTACACAAGTTAGGAGCTGTAAATATTTAATTAAAAGAACATATTATTAAAGCAGAATTTCACACTCACTATGTTAACTAAGCAAGGAAGTGGGTGAAGTTATTCTAACATAGTATGCACCTCACAAATATAAGTATTTATGATAGACACAAAATCCTGGAGTACCTCAACGGGCCTGGCAGCATCTCTGGACAGAAGGAATGGGTGACGTTTCGGGTCAAGACCATTCTACAGTGATGCCAGATACATTTTTCCTTGCCCAAATAGTCACCTCCTTCATTTGAGAGAAAGAGAAGACATTATGTTAAAAAAAAAAAGGATTATTATCTTTTAAATGAAATCAGATTGAAACTAATACCAAACCAATACCATACATAGATTGCATAATTGCAGCCGTATCAATGCATTTTTAGTAATTTGATGGTGGGTGATTTTGAATAGCAAGAATTAGCAAAGAAAATAAGCAGGACGGTGACACAGCAGTAAAGTTGCTGCCTTACAGCAAACCGGGTTTGGTACCTGACTACAGGTGCTTGTCTGTACGGAATTTGTACTTTCTCCCTGTGACCGTGTGTATTTTCTCCAGGATCTCCGGTTTCCTCCCACACACCAAAGACGTACAGGTTTGTAGGTTAATTGGCTTGGTATAATTGTAAATAGTCCCAAGTGTGTTTAGAATAGTGTTAATGTGCGGGGATCGCTGGTTGACGCAGACTCAGTCGGCTGAAGGGCCTGTTTCAACGTTATACTGAATTTCTAAACTAACTATAAAAAACTGCACACCTTCAAGTCCTACGCTCCAACAAGTCACCCTTGGTGTTCCACATCTCCATCTCTGTTATTTACATTTTAGTTTGTTTAAATTAAATTAAAATTGTATTCAAATACCCTAAAAGGAGCTAGGCGTCAATAAAAACACAAGCATTATTAATAGGAGTCGACAATTCAGCCCATCATGACAAATTTGCCTTTCGATGAAATCATTGCTAATCTCTTACCTTTGTACCACATTGCAGTAGGATCTCCATATCCCTTTAATCTCAGGTTTGAATATATGCATCAACTGAGTCAAGATTCAAGAGTATTTATTTGTCACAGGTGTTAATGTGCGGGGATCGCTGGTTGACGCAGACTCAGTCGGCTGAAGGGCCCGTTTCAACGTTATGTTAAACTATGGATTTTAAACTATGAAAACCATACTTTCTGCTGCTTTTACAAGCAACTCAACTGCACAGCAAATAGTTATACACTAAACAATGGTACAGCCAATTATCGGCTATACTAGGTAACCAAACCACAATAGTGCAAGCTGAAGTACATTGTACAATCTATACAAAGCCATGAGGGTTCGATGCTGAGATAGGGTTGTACCGTGATGGTTGATGGGAAGAAGCTGTTCTTGAGCCAGTTCTCAGGCTCTTGTACCTTCTTCCCGATGGTAGCAATGAAATGTTGTTGTGCAAGGGATCTAGGAGTGCAGGTGCATAGCTCCCTGAAGGTGGAATCGCAGGTAGATCGGGTGGTCAAAAAGGATTTTGGCACACTGGCCTTCATCAGCCAGAGCATTGAGTATAGAAGTTGGGAGGTCATGTTGCAGTTGCATTAGACGTTGGTGAGGCCACATTTAGAGTATTGTGTTCAGTTCTGGGCACCATGTTATAGGAAAGATGTTGTCAACCTGGAAAGGGTACAGAGAAGATTTATGAGGATGTTGCCAGGACGAGAGGGTCTGAGCTATAGGTAGAGGCTGAGTAGGCTGGGAGTCTATTCCTTGGAATACAGGAGGATGAGAAGTGATCTTATAGAAGTGTATAACATCATGAGAAGAATAGATTGAGTCTCTTGCCCAGACTCGATCTATTATTCAAGAGAATAGCACAGTCTCTTGCCCAGAATAGGTGAATCGAGGACCAGAGAACATAGGTTTAAGGTGAAGGGGAAAAGATTTAATAGGAATCTTAAAGGTAACTTTTACACACAAAGGATAGAGGATGTATGGAACAAGCTCCCAGAGGAGATAGTTAAGGCTGGGACTCTCCCAACATTTAAGAAGCAGTTTCACAGGTACATGGATAGGACAGGTTTGGAGGGATATGGCTCAAATGCTGACTAGTGTAGTTGGGACATGTTAGCCAGTGTGGGCAAGTTGGGCTGAAGGGCCTGTTTCCACACTGTATCACTTTATGATTCTATGAATAAGTGAGTGTTATGAGGGTAGTGTGCGTCTTTGTTGATATTTCTTGAAGCAGTGCTTCCCGTTGATCCCTCTCTTGGGAAGTGAATTCTAAACATATCCTGTTCTCGTGGAGACCAAACTTCTTTTCATCTTGGTTTAGTTTAGAGATACAGCGTGGAAACAGCCCCTTCGGCCCATCAAGTCCACACATCAATACCATCCTACACACATTAAGGGCCTGTCCCACTTGGCCGTCATTTACGCGAAAGGCCGGTAGTGACTGACGCGCGACAATCGCGCGACGGTTGTGCGCGTCATCATGCGTCCACACAGCCGTCTGGAGCACGTGACATCATTTGAAGATAGACACAAAATGCAGGAGTTACTCAGCGGGACCGGCAGCATCTCTGGGGAGAAGGAATGGATGATGTTTTGGGTCGAGACTCTTCTTCAGTCTGAAGAAGGGTCTCGACCCGAAACGTCACCCATTGCTTCTCTCCAGAGATGCTGCCGGTCCCGCTGAGTTACTCCAGCATTTTGTGTCTATCTCCAATCATCTTGGCGTAGGAGTGGGGGCGGATATGGATCCGCAACGGCCGTGAGCCCCAGGCCGAGCTCGGCGATTGTTTGCCTGCTTCTGCTGCTGTTGGAGGTGAGACGTTGCGCTGCGAGAGAGTCTTGGGCCTGTCCCACTTTGGCCGTCAGTTATGCGACAGAAAAACGATTTCGTGCAGGATGAAGTCCACACTCCTCCACGCCACTTCACACTCCTCCACACCACTCCATGCGCCCGTCCGGCGCTACCCACGCGCCACCCACACGCTACCCACACGCTAGCAGGTCGTGTAAATGGAGCGCGAATGACGGCCAAGTGGGACAGGCCCTTTAGGGACAATTTACATTTATACCAAGTCAATTAATGTACAAACCTGTTTGTCTTTGGTTTGTGGGAGGAAACCGGAGATCTTGGAGAAAACCCATGCGGTCACAGGGAGTACATACAAACCCCGTACAGACAGCACCCGTAGTTGTGATCGAACCCACGTCTCTGGCACTAAAAGCGCTGTAAGGCAGCAACTCTACCATTGCGCCACCGTGCTGCCCTGGTTCTGTATGAAAATGTTATTCAGGCAAATTGTTCTCCATGGAATAGGGTTCAAGTACAAATGACACAAATTAAAAATTAGGAAACAGTATGAGAGGTCAGATGAAACTAACTCACCCAGTGGGTTGTTACTGTCAAAATAAATTGCCAATGAAAGTCATTCAAGTGAATAACGTAAATGGGTTTAAGAGGAATTTAGGTGTAGTTTTTGTGGAAATTGAGAAATAAGAGCTGCTTTGAAAAACGGATTTATCATGGCAATGTTAACAGATAAAGGATCATATTAAATACAAGTAAGAGGCTTATTGTGCCAAGATTAATAAGTGGAGATTAGGAGAGTTTTATAAACCAGTAAAGGATGACAAAACATATTGATAAAAGTGAAGAAAATAGAATAAGCTAGTTGAATTATGAGGAAAGAAAAATTATTTGAGTTTGTTCATTTATCTTCGCAGAAAATACTCCATGCATACCGAAAATACCAGGGAACCATTGGTCTAATGAAAGTGAAGCAGTTAAAATAGTCACTTATAGTATAAAGTATAAAGAAAGTACACTGGAGAAATGAATGTTTCAATGGTTCAATGGTACAGTGAAATTCCTTTTTTGCAGTTCAGTAAAAATCTTTACTCAATCATTACTTAGGTACAGTGTAAGACCAGTAGGTTACACTGAGGCAGTACATGAGAGTTGCTTTGTATAGTTTAGTTTAGAGATACAGTGTTGAAACAGGTCCTTCGGCCCACTGAGTTTGCACCGACCAGCGATCCCCGCACATTAACATTATCCTACACACACTAGGGACAATTTACATTTATACCAAGCCAATTAACCTGAAAACCTGTGCGTCTTTGGAGTGTGGGAGGAGACCTAAGATCTTGGTTAAAATCCACACAGGTCATGGGGAGAACGTACAAACTCCGTACAGACAAGCACCCGTAGTCAGGATTGAACCCGGGTCCCTGGCACTGTAAGGTTCTACCCCTGCGACACCGTGCAGGCCAATTTCCGGCATTATCTTGTACCCTTCAAGTTAAAGTTGTGAAAAATGTGAGCGTTTTAACATGGCCATAAAGACCCGTTGTCCTGGTGGCAACACTGGGCTGTAGTTGCAGGTTTGGCCTGGCCAGACTATGCTGTCAATGCCCTCCTCCCATCACTCCGCCTGAAGATGGGTCTGGAACCGAAACATCACCCACACCTTCTTTCCCGATATGCTGCTTGACCCGCTGAGATACGCCAGTATTTTGTGTCTATCTTCGGTGTAAACCAGCATCTGCAGTTCCTTCCTACACATTCCGTGCTGCTGCAGATCGCATTGTATCAGATCGCATTGTATCAGCCACTTGGAGCCGTCCTAATCCAGTCAAGCCCAGGCTGCTGCAGGGCCTCCAGCAGCCCACCCCACCAACACAATGATCCGGACACATCGACCTGCAAACGCACCGTTTCTCACATCACACAGCCACGGCTCAGCCCCGAGACTCCTCCTGGAACCAACCTCGAGCCCCCTAGATCCCCCTGAAGGTGCGGGAGGTGAGCTCCCATCCTAATCACCGACACCGTTCCTTCCATTCATCCGTCACCACCACAATTTTGAATGGTTGTCATGTCTCTTGCTGAAGGGTACCATCTCCAATGAACGGAACCAAAAGCTGAAAAATATCAGTACCTCCGCAGGTCAAGCAGCATTTCTGGATATCATGGATAGATGTCATATCGGGTCGAGATCTTTCTTCAGACCCGGTCTGGAGAAGGGTCTCAACCCAAAATATCTCCTATCCATGTTCTCAATAGATGCTGCCTGATCTGCTGAGCACTTTGTGTCCCTTTGTCTATTAATCAGCAGTCCCTTGTTTCTGAATATCAGTACCTGATGGCCTATATCAGAGAGTTCAGAAAGAGATGTCCGTAGCTTTGGTAGATTCAGTAGCAATGGTCTTATCCCAAACTCTGAAATTGTTTATCAGTATTAAAGAAAGGAGAGCAAGATAAAATGGATTAGTTGGCCTGAAATCCTTTAACATAGAACTGTACAGTGCAGGAACAGGACATGATGCCAAGATAAGGGCCTGTCCCGCTTGGCGATTTTTTCGACGACTGTCGGCATAATTGACTGACATATCAGGTCACCGAAAAAGTCGCAGCGTGATGACGTATTGACGCATGGTGTTTCCTCAAGTGTCGCAACATTTTTTGTTGCCGCTGGATTTTGAAATGTTCAAAATCTTTTGGTGACCCTGTTACGTCACTCAACTACGCCGGCAGTCGCCCGAAAAAATCGCCAAGTGGGACAGGCCCTTTACGCTAATCTCCTCTGCCCGCACATGATCCATAATCCCTCCATTCCCAACTTATCCAGGTGTCCAACAAAAAGTATCTTAAATACCATTATAATATTTGCCTCAATCTCCAGCCCTGGCAGCGTATCCCAGACACCCACAACTGTCCGTGTATATAAACTTGCCCTGAACGTCTCCAATAAATTTCGTCCATCTCACCTTAAAGCTATACTCTCCAGTCTTTATTGATTGATTGATTGATTGATTGATTGATTAGATTTTATTGTCATTTGAACCTCAAAGAGGCTCAAACGAAATTCCATTTCCACAGCCATACAAACAAAATAATTCCTAAACGACACACAAACAATTCAATCCACAGAAAAACATCCATCACAGTGAATCTCCTCCTCACTGTGATGGAAGGCAAAGTATTTTCTCTCCCCTGCACCATCCTTCTCCCGATGTTGAAGCCCCAGGCGGGCAATGTTAAGTCCCACGGCCGTTGAGGCCGCGCCGGGCGGTATACGGCCTCGCTCCGGGCCCAAAAGTCACAAAGTTGGATCCCCCGGCGGGCGCTGGAATGTCCCGCGGCCATTAAAGCCAAGCCGAGCGATTTACGTCCACGCTCCGGGTCGTTCCAACCCCGCGACACGGGCGGGAGAAGTTGCGTTGCGGGAGCTCCGGAAAGCGGTCTCTCACCCGGACCTGCGAGCTCCTTCTATATACTTCTTATATACTTCTATCAAGAAAATTGATGCAAGAATCATCAAAGAAGTAGAAGGGACACTTTGAAAACATTATATCAGTAGGATTAATCCAAAATGGTGTTATGAAACTTGCATTATATTTGATAATGGTCTTTATAAAAATCTAAGCTGACTATAAATAAAAGGGAATCAATGGATAGACTTTATCTGGATTTTGAAAAGGTATTCAATAAAATGCCGCAGAAAAGCCAATACATAAGGAAGGGAATAAGGATTAGGATGTACACAAAAATGCTGGAGAAACTCAGCGGGTGCAGCAGCATCTATGGAGCGAAGGAAATAGGCAACGTTTCGGGCCGAAACCCTTCTTCAGACTGATAGGGGGTGGGGATAATAAAGGAAAAAAGGCGGAGGAGGAGCCCGAGGGCTGGGGGAGGGGAGGAGACAACTTATTAGCGTGAATAGAGAATTTGTTCAGTCACAGAGTACAATGGGATGTTTTCGGATTATTCCTGGTAAGGTCCCACACAGAGCAGAGCTGGGGACTTAACTGCCCAACTATGTCGACTCTTGAGCTTGATGAAGGAAAATCTTCTTAGTGTACAAAATGGAAATGAAAACTCTGATAAGAGCAAAAAGAGACATAGACAGGCGAAGGAACTGGACAAAATATAAGCAAATGGAATGGAACGTGAAAAATATAAAGTCATTTATTTTAAAAGAAAGAATGGAAAAATATAATAGGGGTTGCACAGTAGCTCAGCGGTAGAATTGCTTCCTTACTGCGCCAGAGACCTGGGTTTGATCCCGACTATGGGTGCTGTCCGGACAGAGTTTGCAAGACTGGACGCAGCCCAGACCATCACACAAACCAACCTCCATTCGATTGACTCCATTTATACCTCACGCTGCCTCGGCAAGGCCAGCAGCATGATCAAGGACAAGTCGCACCCTGTCCACGCCCTCTTCTCCCCTCTCCCACCAGGCAAAAGTGTGAAGTGTGAAAACGCACACCACTAGATTCACTGACAGTTTCCTCCCAGCTGTTATCAGGCAACGAAATGCTCCTACCACAACCAGAGAGCAGCGCTGAACTACTATCTATCTCTTTGATGACCCTTGGACTATCCTTGATCAGACTTTTACTGGCTTTACCTTGCACTAGACGTTATTCTCTTATCATGTATCTATACACTGTAAATGGATCGATTGAAATCATGTATTGTCTTTCTGCTGACTGGTTAGCACGCAACAAAAAGCTTTTCACTGCACCTTGGTACACATGACAATAAACTAAACTGAACTGAGTCTGCATATTCTCCCTATAACCGCATGGGGGTTCTCCAGGAGCTCCAGTTTCCACCCACACACCAAAGACGTACAGGTCTGTAGGTTAATTGGCTTTGAAAAAGTAGTAAATGGTCCCTAGTGTGTAAGATCGTGCTTGTGTACGTGCTGTATCTCTAAAAGCTGAAGACTCTTTACGTACTTTTCCCAAAGAAGGATCTACAGTACGATCATCCAATACATTTGCTCTACTCTTTTAAATCTCTTTTCCAGCAGTAAATAAATCACCATTTCTAAATGTTCTATTGATATTTGATCTATATTCTGCACTCTGTATCTTTTCCTTTGTTCTATCTATTGTACTTGAGTTTGACATGATTGTAGTTATGTATGCTAATATCTGCCCTGATTGGATAGTATGCAAATCACTGATGTAGCCCAGTCACGCAGACTTCCCACCGTTGACTCCACCTACACCGAGCTGTCTTGGAAAAACCAACATCATCAAAGACTTGTCCCAAGGTGGCAGCACAATCCCTTCTTCTCCTTGCTGCCATTGGGCAGAAGGTATAGAAGCTTGAAAGCGTGCGCCACCAGACTCGGGGACAGCTTCTTCCCCTCTGTTATCAGGCTTCTGAATGGTCATTCCATAAGTAATGGCACTATCTGATTCACCTCTACCCCTTTTTGGACATTGGACTTTGTCCATGGAACAGATGCACTACAATGCTGAGAACTATATTCTGCACCCTCCAGCTTGCCCTTTACTCTCTCTCTTTCACCAGTTAAACCTGATTGTATTTATGTATCGTATTATCTGATCTGTTTGGGTAGCATGCAAAACAAATCGTTTCACTGTACCTCGGCACACTTGACAATAATAAACCTGAAACTCAACCTATTTTACAAAGGCAGAAATGTTGAGATAGATCTGGGAATCCTTACACATGAAACACAGAAAATTAACATGTAAGTCTAGCAAACAATTAGAAAGGCAAATGGTATGTTTGTCTTTACTAGAGGTTTTTTTAAAGTATGAAGTGAAAGAATTCATTATCTCTGTTGAATGCTCAAGCTGTGATGAAATATTTTATCCACATTGAACTGCCACTTTCAAAACTCACTTCGATTGATGTCTTTAGAGCCTAATTTCAAAAGTTGAATTCAGCACAAAAGTGGATTTCCAAAGAGGGCTCTCTGCAATTCTAATAGCCTTGATGAGCCAACACTTTGAGTACTGTGCACAGCTTTGGTCTCCTTATCGAAGGAAAGCTAGAATTGCTTTGGAGATGCTATGTTCACTTGATTGATTCTTGTGATGAGCATATTGTATAGTCTTATAAAAGGGATTGGGTTTCATGGTCCTTACTCAATGGAATTTCAAAGAATGATAGCAGTCTCATTAAAACGTATAAGATTGTGAAAAAGCAGTCCCAAAGTGTGCAGTTTGAACAAAGCAGAGTGTACACAACAGATGATGATTTTCTTTGCTTCAAAGCTCTGTCCCACTGTACGAGTTCATTCAAGAGTTCTCCCGAGTTTTAAAAAAAATCAAACTCGTGGAAGCACGTAGATGTACGTAGCGGAACGTCGGAGCTCGGGGACGTCTCTTAGCGGCTCGTAACGCTAACGGCAGGTACTCTGGAAACGTGGTAAGCTCGGGAAGAATCGTGAAGATTTTTCAACATGTTTCATCATGTTGAAAAATGTCCACGAGAGCCCGAGTACCTACGAGCGGCCATTACCGTAAATCTCCGAGTTCGAATCAGGGCAAACTCAGGAGAACTCTTGAATGAACTTGCACAGTGGGACAGGGCTTTTAGATAGATAGAAAGATACAGGATGGAAGCAGGCCCTCTGAGTCCATGCCAACCATCAACCATTAAAAGTACCGTTGAAGCATTAACCATTTACAGCATTTGGGCACCACAGTGGCGCTGGGTTAGAGTTGCAGCCTTACAGCACCAGAGACTGGGTTCGATCCTGACTACTGGTGCTGTCTGTACGGAGTTTGCATGTTCTCCCTGTGATTGTCAAAGGATGCTCCAAGGATGCTCCAAGGATGGTCACAAGAACGATCTGTACAGCAGTATGGTGATGTCCCACGTTTTGTACTCAATTCCTCTCCCAATAACGGCAAGAGTGTCATCTTCACTACACTGTCCACCTGACTGACACCACTTTCAAGGAACCATGCACCTGTACTCTCAGATCTCTCTGCTCTGAAAAACGTTCCAACTTCTGCCCTGGTTTGACATACCAAGTGCAACACCTCACACTTGTCATGAGCATCCAGCTCAGGCTTGTTGAGCAGCACTCTGAGTTGCCAACATTAGTATGCATCATTGAGCAGCAGAGTTCTGGAATGTGTGCTCCCTGACGCAACTCTTTGAATGTGAGCGGAGAGTAAACGGTTAAGACCCTTAACTGCATTGGCGTGCAGAAGGATCTTGGAGTCCAAGGTGGCAGCACAAGTAGATAGGGTGGTGAAGAAGGCATATGGAATGCTTGCCTTGATTGCCAGGGGCAATGTGGCCTTCATTGCCACATTTGAGAAACTGTGTGCTGCTGTTCTGGTTGCTGCAATACATGAAAGATGTGGAGGCTATGGAGTGAGTGCAGAGCATGTTTACCACAATGCTCCTGGATTAGAGGATTTCAACTACAGGGAGAAGTTGGATAGACTTTAATTGTTTTCTCTGGAATGTCAGAGGTTGAGGGGAGACTTGATAGAAGTATATAAAATTATGAGAGACATAGATATGGTAAACAATCAGAACCTTTGTCCAAGGGTGGAAATGACCAACACTAGAGTGCATAACCATAAGATGAGAGGGGGTAAAGTTTAATGGAGATGTGTGAAGCAAATTTTTTTATTCGGAGGGTGAGGGGAGCCTTGAATGCACTGGTGGTGAGAGAGGCAAATGCATTAGTGTTGTTTAAGAGACTTTTGAATAGGCACATAGTGAATAGAGGGATATTGATCGTGTTCAGGCAGATGAGATCAGTTTAACTTGGCATCATATTCAGCATGGATGTTGCGGGCTGAAGGGCCTGTTCTCATGCTATACCGTTCTACTTTCTATGTTCAAACTCCTGAAGTTGGATCAGAACCTAAAGGTGGGCACCAGACAAGGCAGGCACAAGTGACTGCACATGCTTGATTCCAGAGCATAAAGGCTCTGTCTCACGGTGTTGCAGTCATCGGCGGTGAAGCGCGGCTTCGCCTGTAGAGGGGACCGCACGGCAACGGCGAGAGCGCCGAGCCTATGCCACGGGAGCGGCGCACGGATGCTGCGCGGGGGCCGAGTGATTTAAATACGGCTGGTCCCACGAGCTTGCAGTAAGTTAAAAAAAAGGGCGGGCCGACTGCGATGACGTCATTTTGGATCTGCGGGGCTGTGGCGGCGGCCGTCCTGATCGCTGCGCTGTAGCGGTGGCTGTGGCGGCAGCCATGCCGATACGTGACTCACTAGCGGCGGCTGTGGCGGCGGCTGTGCTGATCGCGGCGCTGTAGCGGTGGCTGTGGCGGCGGCCGTGCCGCACACGTGCCTCACTGGCGGAGGCTGTGGCGGTGCAAGTTCGACGCACGGCGCTCGTGCCACACTGGCGGCGGCTGTGGCGGCGGCCGTGCTGCACTCGTGCCTCACTGGCGGAGGCTGTGCGGTAGGGACATATTTTTGAACAGTGTTGGTTTTATTTTAGCATCGTGCGGTGTTGGGAACAATGCCGCACGGCCCCGGAATTGTGCGTTTGACCGAGTGTGCGGTCTATGGCGGCCCAGGAGCAGTAGATTCTTCCTGTTTCGCCGCCAATGACCGCAGACTCGTGAGACAGGCCTTTAAGACAAAATGCTGGAGGAATTCAGTAGGTCATCTGATAAGTCATTAATAGCAATGACATTTTGTCTTGAGACATTGCATCAGGACTGAGAGCGTAAAGCTGAGAAGCAGTAGTGAGACAGGAGGTGGAAAATGATAGGTAACAAATAGACATATAGATAAATAGATGTGTGTTACTTGAAATCGTGAAATTCATTGCTCATACTGCTAGGTTGCTGATTACCCGGGCAGAGTATGAGATTAATTCTTCTGGTTAACTTATACATAAATAATAGTCTGAAGAAGGGTCTCAACCTGAAACGTCACCTATTAATTTTCTCCAGAGATGCTCCCTGACCCGCTGAGTTACCCTAGCTTTTTGTGTCGATCTTAGATAACTAGATAGATAGATAGATATTTAGAGAGTCAAACAAAGAGGAAGATAATAGACAATAGACAATAGACAATAGGTGCAAGAATAGGCCATTCGGCCCTTCGAGCCAGCACCGCCATTCAATGTGATTATGGCTGATCATCCCCAATCAGTACCCCATTCCTGCCTTCTCCCCATATCTCCTGACTCCACTATTTTTAAGAGCCCTATCTAGCTCTCTCTTGAAAGCATCTGGAGAACCTGCCTCCACCGCCCTCTGAGGCAGAGAATTCCACAGACTCACCACTCTGTGAGAAAAAATGGTTCCTCGTCTCCGTTCTAAATGGCTTACTCCTAATTCTTAAATTGTGGCCCCTGGTTCTGGACTCCCCCAACATCGGGAACATGTTTCCTGCCTCTAGCGTGTCCAAACCATTAACAATCTTATATGTTTCAATGAGATACCCTCTCATCCTTCTAAACTCCAGAGTGTACAAGCCCAGCTGCTCCATTCTCTCAGCATATGACAGTCCCGCCATCCCGGGAATTAACCTTGTAAACCTACGCTGCACTCCCTCAATAGCAAGAATGTCCTTCCTCAAATTAGTGGACCAAAACTGCACACAATACTCCAGGTGTGGTCTCACTAGGGCTCTATACAACTGCAGAAGGACCTCTTTGCTCCTATATTCGATTCCTCTTGTTATAAAGGCCAACATGCCATTCGCTTTCTTCACTGCCTGCTGGACCTGCATGCTTAAACGATGACTGAACTTTATTGCCTTCCATCACAGTGAGGAATGTTGATTCCACTGTGGTGAATGGTTATGTTAAATTTATTGCGTATTGCGGTCTTTTTACCTGTGTGGCTGTATGGTAACTCAAATATCACTGTACCTTAATTGGTGCATGTGGCAATAAATGTGAACTTGAACTTTGAACTACATAATGACAGACAGACAAGCGAAAACTGGGTAAGGTGGGGGACGATGGGCAAATGGAGCCATTTTGGGGGAGGGGAACGGGCAGATTGGGAGTCGGTGGCTAGTGATGATAGATGGAAACAGACAAGGAGGAAAAAACAATATGGGGAATACAAAGTGGGAGATGCAGCCAGGTAGGGTAAGGGAGGGCGGAGCTTGAAACAGAAGCTGGAAGGTGACAAACGGGGATACAAGAGGGTTCAGTTGCTGGAATGTGATGTGTGGGAGGTGATCAGTGGAGCCAGATAATGGAGGGGTGATCGACCGATGGAACCAGTGGGGTGAAGAATTAGACGACCTATAGGTTAAATGTGCGGTTGGACAGGGCGGCACGGTGGCGCAGCGGTTGAGTTGCAGCCTTACAGCGCTTGTGGTCAATTAGCAACCATTGCTTCTTCATTTAATCACCACAAAACAGAATTTTGCACATTGTTTGTAGTTTTAACTTCCCTTATGCTTATTTCCAAGTTTGCACCCCAATGCTTGCTTTCATTGTCATAAACCAATCATCAATTGGGGCGGCACAGTGGCGCAGTGGTAGAGTTGCTGCTTTACAGAGCTTTCAATGCCCAAGACACAGGTTTGATCCCGATTACGGGTGCTGTCTGTACGGAGTTTGTACGTTCTCCCCGTGACCATGTGGGTTTTCTCTGCGATCTTCGGTTTCCTCCCACACTCCAAATATGTACAGATTTTGTAGGTTAATTAGCTTGGGTTTGTATACTCAGTGTAAGTGTAAATTGTTCCTAATGTGTGCAGGCTTGTATTAAGGCTGGTTGGTGTGGACTCGGTGGGCCGGAGGGCCTGTTTCTGCTCTGTATCTCTAAACTAAACCAAGATGGAACCAAGTGGAGAAGGGAACAAATACTGGTGACAGAGGGATGAGGTGATGGGACACCACTAGCTTGTTGACTACCCGGGCAGCATAAGAGGGCTTTTGCTTAACTTTTTGCGTCATCTTGGCAATGGAGAAGGCTGAGGACAGATAGGTCGGTGTGGGTGTGGGAAGGGGATTGGCAACCTGGAGGTCAAGATGGCCATTTTAGATGGAAGGCATTTCATGCGGCTTCAAATCTCATGTTGCAAGGATCTCTTGCCTTTGATTTTATCCAACAAATTCAAGCTGTTTGCTGATTTGAACAAGGACAGCACAGATGGGCACTGCATGGAGTTGCTGCCTTACAGAATCAGAGACCCGGGTTCGATCCTGACTATGGGTGTTGTCTGTACGGAGTTTGTATGTTTCTCCCCGTGATTGCGTGGGCTTTCCCTGTGTGTTCTGGTTTCCTCTCACACTCCCAATATGTATAGATCTTTAGGTTATTTTGGCTTCGGTAAAAATCGTAATTTGTCGCGAGTGTGCAGGATAGTACGGGGATCGCTGGTCAGCACGTACTCAATTGGCCAAAGTCCTGTTTTCGCGCTGTATAAACTAAGAAAGGCAATCTAACTGGAGCACTGTGGCACAAGTGAGCATTTAGGAGTGTGAGTTAAAGGTGCAGTTTTTCTTATTCTATTTGAGATGTCTGTCCTGCTGGACATGTCCCACAGCTTTGCTATTAACAGCACATTACACAGACACAGAAGAATTATGTGCTTGTAACTTCCCCCATTAATCTATTTCATTTAATCTTTGAGAGATAACTCTTCTTGCTGTACCTATTCCTCTCCCACCTTCTCTGATACTGAAATTTAAATTGTCTTTTTCTCTTTCTCATTACTGACAAAGGGTGCTGCACCTGAAACATTAACAGTTTCTCTTTCCACAGCTGCTGTCAGATCTGCTGAGTCTTTCCAGTATTTTCTCATTTTATTTCATATTTCCAACACATGCCGTGTTCTGACTTTCAAGTCGCAACAAGTCCTGGACTAATAAATGTTGGTGTTTCGGGAGTCATAATCATAGAGTGATACAGTGTGTAAATAGGGACTTCGGCCCAACTTGCCCACACTGGCCAACATGTCCCAGCTACACTAATCCCACCTGCCTGCGTCGATCCATATCCCTCCAAACCTGTCCCATCCATGTACCTGTCTAACTGCTTCTTGAACGTTGGGATAGTCCCACCCACAACTACCTCCTCTGGCAGCTTGTTCCATACACCCTTTGTGTGAAAAAGTTATCCCTCAGATTCCTATTAAATCCTTTCCCCTTCATCTTCGACCTATGTCCGCTGCTCCTCGATTCCCCTACTCGAGGAAAGAGACTCTATGCGTCTACCCGATCTATTCCTCTCATGATTTCATACACAGATATGAGTCTCACTGTACAAGAGGCGCAGAAAGGTAGCTTTTAGATACTGCAGGTAGTTTCAAAGTCAAAAGCAATATACTGTCTCGTTATTGCATGAAGCATGGAATAAAAGATGAGAAAGTCTTGTGAGATATCTATGAGG
The DNA here is from genome assembly GCA_038087875.1 of Malacoraja senta. Lineage (NCBI taxonomy): Eukaryota > Metazoa > Chordata > Chondrichthyes > Rajiformes > Rajidae > Malacoraja > Malacoraja senta. Next base: position 388,434,048 of record CM075977.1, read on the forward strand.
CTACATCTGGAGAGCAGTTTTGTTCTCATTATATAAGAATTTATTGAGGAAGTGTAGCAAAATGTACTTGATTTATTCCTGGGATGTGGAGATACCCTCTGGGAAAGATGCTTTATCCCTTGGCTGGAGTTCTGGAATTAGGATAAATGATCCCAGAATAATCCATTCACAATTAAGAATGATACCAGGCAGAATTCCTTCGGAGATTTATGTCTTGGAATTTTCTAACAGAGTGTCTGTCATGTTGTACATTCATTGCTGAGGTAAATCTTCCAACTTATTAAAATTTTATGTTATGGGGATTGAGTAAGAAAATGGAGATAAGACCCATGATTTATACCGTAAAATCAACTCAAACTACCCAAGCATGAATCTATTCCACTGGCGAATGGTCATGTGGGATTAAAGTTAGTGTCATTGAGTCATATAGCTTGGAAACAGGCCCTTCGGCCCAACTTGTCCACACCATCCAACATGTCCCATCTGCACTAGTCCCACTTGCCCGCTTTTGCCCCATATCCCTCTAAACATGTTCTGTCCAAATGGTTCTTAAATGATGTGATAGTCCCTGCCTCAACTACCTCCTCCGACAGCTCGTTCCATACACACACCATCCAAGTGTTAGTATTCTCAAATGTATTTCACTTGTTTGAATTTATTATTTATGTTTGGAAATTAAAAAAAAAAAAATTACACATATTTACATATGCTTGTTTCCCCAGAGCTTTGGAATGTTTTCAATATTTTTGAATAACAGCAACATTTAAAGGAATAATTTTTTTAATGGCAATTAGCTATGCCATTCCTTTTTATTAGAATAGTTTAGCTGTCTGTGTTGATTTTCATAGCTATAGGATTTAATTCCCCCTATTCCCAGTTGATGATATATTTCATTGATTCGATGATACTTTATTGTCACATGTACCTAGATACAGTGAAATTCTTCGCTTTTGCATACAATCCGGTAAAATTATACAGCATACTACACAAAGAGTCGTCACACTTCTGGCGCTGACAATGTTTCAAAAGTTCTTAACACACTTATCTTCTTGATAGGCCCTGCCTTGATGTTGGGCTACGTTTAAAAGGTCCTGGTTATTTTTCATCCAATGTGCCCCTCGGTGCAATGCCAATAAAGTATGAAAACAGTTAACATTACGGTTGCTGGAATCGACAACAAAAACAGAAATACTGAAAGAACTCTTGTCGGTCAAGCAGTCACAGACAGACACCAAAAACTGGTGTAACTCAGACAGCATCTCTGGAGAAAAGGAACAAGTGACATTTCAGGTCGAGACCCTTCTTTAGACAGTTAATTTGGAAGTGGAAAGCTATTCATATTTCAAGTCAGGGACCTTTCCTCAGAACTGGAAGAAGTACAAGTGCGTCAGTTTTCAATACAGAACTATGAGGAAAGACCACAGCGAGATTGATTAAGACAGGTCAGGCGATAAAAAGCATGAGTACTGACTATGAGCAAGGTATTTTAAAGAACTGTGGTAAGAAGGGACATGAGCATGATTATAGAAAAAATGGGTTGGAAGGTTTTCAGCTAGAGGGAGAGAGGTTGGATAGTCTTGGATTGTTTTCTCTGGAGGATCAGAGGTTGAGGGGAGACAATAGAAGTATATAATATTATGAGAGGCATAGATATGGTGAAGTAAGAACGTTATTCCCAGGGTAGAAATGTCCAACACTAGAGGGCGTAGTTATTAGGTGGGGGGTGAAAAGTTTAGGTTAGTTTAGGATGAAGATTAACACAAAATGCTGGAGTAGCTCAAAAGCTCCAGGCAGCATCTCTGGATGAGAAGGAATGGGTGACATTTCAAAACACTTCTTCAGATTGATGTCAGGGGAGTAGGAGGCACATATATAAGGAAGTGTATAGATAACGAATTGTAAGGTGTGAAAGGACAAAGGGAATGTAGATCAATGAAAATGTAGAATAGATCATTGTTAGTTGGGAGAAGGTAACAACAAAGCAAACAGAGATAAAATGTAGTTGGAGACAGGAAGACTAGTCGGAGAACTGGGATGGGGGAGGGGATGGAGAGAAAGGGAAAGCAAGGCTTACTTGAAGTTAGAGAAGTCAATGTTCATACCACTGAGGTGTAAGCAAAATATGAGGTGCTGTTCTTCCAGGTTTAGGGGGACTGAGCGGAGGTGTTCAGCGAAACGATCGCCGAGCATGTGCTTGATCTCACCGCTATAGAAGACTCCCCACCTGGAACAGCGGATATAGTAGATGAGGTTGGAGAAGGCGCAAGTAAACTTCTGCCTCACCTGAAAGGATTGTTGGGGTCCTTGGACAGAGTCGAGGGGGGAAGTTTAGGGCCAGGTGTTGCATCTCCTGTGGTTACAGGGGAAAGTTCCTGGGGAGGGGGTGTAGGGTGGGAAGGGACAAGTTGACCAGGGAGTTGCGGAGGGAACGGTCTCTGCGGAAAGCAGAAAGTGGTGGAGATGGGAAGATGTGGCTAGTGGTGGGATCCCGGTGGAGGTGGCAAAAATGTCGGAGGACTATTTACTTTATGCGATGGCTGATGGGGTGGTAGGTGAGGACAAGGGGGACTCTGTCCCTGTTACGAATGGGGGGAGGAAAAGCAAGAGCGGAGCTGCGGGATATTGAGGAGACCCTAGTGAGGGCCTCATCTATAATGGAAGAGAGCAACCTCCGTACCGTAAAGAATGAGGACATCTCCGATGAGCTGGTATGTAACACCTCATCTTGTGCGCAGTTGTAGCGTACATGGAGGAATTGGAAGAAGGGGATGCTCTTTACAGGAAGCAGGGTGGGTAGAAGTGTAGATTAGATGGTTATGGGAGTCAGTGGGTTTGTAATAGCATGTCAGTTGATAGTTTGTCTCCTGCGACGGAGACGGTGAGATGAAGAAACGGTAGGGAGATGTCGGAGATGCTCCAAGTGAATTTGAGTGCAGGATGGAAATTAGTAGTAAAGTCAATGAAGTCAGTAATTTCTGCATGGGTGCAGGAGGCAGCACCGATGCAGTCGTCAATGTAGCGGAGGTAGAGTTCGGGGATAGGGCCAGTGTACATGCCTGGAACAGTGATTGTTTGACGTGCCCTACAAAGATGCAGGCATAGCTGCCCATGTGAGTGCCCATAGCTACGCCTTGGATTTGGAGGAAGTGGGAAGAGTCGAAGGAGAAGTTGTTGAGGGTGAGGACCAGATCCGCTAGGCGGAGTAGAGTGTTAGTAGACAGAAATTGGCTGGTTCTTTGGTCGAGGAAGAAACGGAGGGCTTTAAGACCTTCCTGGTGGGGGATGGTGTAGAGTGACTGAACATCCATAGTAAAGATAAGGTATGAAACCTCAATGTTCATACTAAAAGTAATCCAAACTTAGTCCTAACGTCAGCAGTGAGCATGGTGTCTAATGCAAAATCCAAACAATGTAACTCAGCATAAAAGATCCTGTGTGGGTTTAAATAATACCAAATGTTACATTATTTTTTGAGTTTTTCCATTACCTAAATTCCAATATGATAATTTAGATTGGAAGAGGACTATATCAGCACAACTAGGATCTATTGGGATTAATTTATAACTGCTCAGTTGCCGCATTGCCTGTTATTTTGGTGCAGGTGCTTGTGAATCTAATTTAAACAAGCTAATAGCTCCATTCATTAGTGAACATGGAATATTCTGCAGGTAAATTAACACCTTTGTATTGCAATATTTCACAATGTGTTTCAAGATAGGAAGACACTCCCACTTGCCGTTTGCTCTTTTTAAAAGCATTTCGTTGTTGCTTTCAAACAATTCTAGTTCAGAATTTTAAAATTATAAATTGTGGGACCAGGGGAAGGAAGGAGTGAAACTGTATACCTATGAGTTCTCAACCTAATTCTCAACCTAACCTAACTGTATATACAACCTAACTGTATACTGGTCCCCTAATTTGAGGAAGGACATTCTTGTTATTGAGGCAGTGCAGCGTAGGTTTACAAGGTTAATTCCCGGGATGGCGGGACTGCCATATGCTGAGGGAATGGAACGGCTGGGCTTGTATACTCTGTAGTTTAGAAGGATGAGAGGGGATCTTATTGAAACATATAAGATTATTAAGGGTTTGGACACGCTAGAGGCAGGAAACATGTTCCCAATGTTTGGGGAGTCCAGAACCAGGGGCCATTGTTTAAGTATAAGTGGTAAGCCATTTAGAATGGAGATGAGGAAACACTTTTTCTCACAGAGAGTTGATAATCTGTGGAATTCTCTGCCTCAGAGGGTGGTGGAGGCCGGTTCTCTGGATACTTTCAAGAGAGAGCTAGATAGGGCTCTTAAAGATAGCGGAGTCAGTGGATATGGGGAGAAGGCAGAAACGGGTACTGATTGGGGATGATCAGCCATGTTCACATTGAATGGCGGTGCTGGCTCGAAGGGCCGAAAGGCCTCCTCCTGCACCTATTGTCTATTGTCTATTGTCTATTGTCTATAGTCTATTGTATACCTATGACTTCTCAACCTAAGTTTTGAGATACAGCGCGGAAACAGGTCCTTCGGCCCACCGAGTCCGCGCCGACCACACTAACACTATCCTACATACATTAAGAACAATTTACAATTTTACCAAAGGCAATTAACCCACAAACCCGAACGTCTTTGGAGTGTGGGAGGAAGCCGGAGCACCCGGATAAAACCCACTCAGTTCACGGGGAGAACGTACAAACTCCGCACAGACAGCACTCGCAGTCAGGATCGGACCCGGGTCTCAGGCGCTGTAAGGCAGCAACTCTACCGCTGCGCCACTGTGCCGCCCGTGCCGAAGTGTTTCTGTTACACAGAGCAATATACATTCCACTGCATTTGATATTTAGTCTATAATAATCTAGGTTTGTTGTGCAGTCTGTGAGAGGCATGTTCAGTTTTGGACTGCTGTGGTTAGTGCAATTCAAGACACAGACATCTATTTACTCTCTCCAATATATATTTGCAAATAAAAGATTACATTTTCTGCTTATGTGATGGGGTTATTGCTAAATCAGGCAAAGATGCCAATCTTACCAGCAGCTACCGGCCTATGTCCTTGCTGTGCCACCCATACAAACTGATGGAAAAATGCATACTGAACCGCATCACGCTGGATGTAGACGATGTCTTGATACCTGAACAGGCTGTGTTCTGTCATGGAAAGTCAACAACAGGACAACTGCTGAACCTCACTCAGCACATTTAAAATGGCTTCAAGTGGAAGCTGATCACAGGTGCAGTATTTGTAGACTTGTCTGCAGCATATGACATTGTATACCACCATACCATGAAAGCCAAACTGCAACAAACACTACAGGACTCTCATCTTGTCCAGTTCATCATGACAATGATGGAGAACCGTCGCTCCTTTATATGCCTGAATGGTCAGAACAGCTGTTGGAAACGCCAAAAGAATAGACTACCACAGGGCAGTGTCCTTGCCCCAACGCTATTCAATATATACCTGGCCCTAAATGACCAACCCATCACCCCGAAAACTAGATTGTTTCTGTATGCTGATGGCTCATGCATCGCAACGCAATCCTCAGACTTCAGCCAGATTGAGACCGTACAAGAGGCTGCTCTGCAGAATATAACAACATACTACCAACAGAACTCTCTGCACCCGAACACAACAAAAACGCAAAGCGCAGCTTTCCACCTCCGGAACCGGGATGCGAAACATCAACTGCAGGTGTGATGGAGTGATGTCCTGTTGGAACACTGCAAAGCCCCAAAGTACCCAGGTGTGGTCATCGATCGCACGTTATCATATTGCCAACATGTTGAGAAAACCAAGGCAAAGGTCAACATCCGGAACAATGTCATCGAAAAATTGGCCAACAGCTCATTTGGAAGTGACCCAACAACAATCCGCTCTGCAGCCCTGGCGCTCTGTTTCTCACTGGCAGAATATGCAAGCCCCGTCTGGAGCCGCTCTAAACATGCACGCAAGTTGGACTCTGCATTGAACACTGCCTGCAGGGAAACCACAGGATGCCTGAAGCCGACAAAGGCTGAACATCTGTACGGGCTGACTGGCATCGACGAACCATCTCGAAGACGTGATCTGGCAGCTGCAGTAGAATGTTTCAATGCGACACAGACCCCGTCACCCCCTGCACAATCACCAACATGCCAAGAAAAACTTGAAGAGTCGGAACAGCTTCATGGAACTATAGCCAACCGTGCCAGGCACCAAAACCAAACAACAGATGGCACCAGGGCACCACCTGCCTTATACTACCTGGAAAGCCCTAAACCGCCTCCGCACTGGAGTGGGACGTTGCGGACTCAACCTGAAGAAGTGGGGCTTCTCGGACTCAAACAAGTGCAACTGTGGAGATGTATAGACAATGGCGCACCTACTGACTTGTGGCGGAGAGGCATGCACTGCGGACAAATTGTTAAATCTGCCACTGGCATCTAGCAGGGGGTCACTTAATGCCACACTGAACTGTAATGATGACAGATCGGGCAGCATCTGTGGAGAGCGTTTCCAGCGTCCACAGTATCCATTTGTCATTAAAAGGCTTGTGAATTTTGGTTGCATTTTTCACTGAATTATTCATTGCAAAACTCTTGGCATCTCTGAAATGTCCTCTCCAGACATTCATAAATCCAATGGATCCATCTCCAGATCAGACTCATACACATATGCTCTCACATCCCAGTTCTGCATCTATGCTCATTCTTAAACGCTTCCTCTATCAATACAGAGGCCTGAAATGCACTGTCCTTTTCATCCACTTTAGACATGAAAAATATACCATTCAGGTTTCCACTGTGCTCTTGTCTGCTATAGACTGGTTCCACCAAGATGCAGCACAGAACGCCACAGGAGATCCTTTTTCCCTGTGGCTATCAAGTTGTAGAACTCCTCCCCCTTCTGCTGTGGTGTAGACTGACTCCCCTCCATCCCCGACACCCCCCCCCCCCCGTCTCCTCCTCCAATCTTTGCACATCCCCAATCCTTTCCCCTCGTCAATTTAATTTCATGTTTCATGTATTTTGTGTTTTTTATGACTGTTGGCAGATCAATTTCCCTCCTGGGATAAATAAAGTTCTATCGTATCGTATCGTAATTTGTGGTATGAACCGTTTCCCCAAGGTATAATATGTTTCTTATCCTATTTTCTGACCCTTTCTCCTGTATCACATTCCTTTTCTCAAGGATAGCTCTTTTTCTCTGTTCTGTGTCCTCCTTTGGGACCTCAACAGTCTTGTTCACCATCAACCTCCAGCTCCTAATTATCCAATTTGTTTGTGTTTGCTGTACTTGAGGGGTGCAGTTCAGTTTCAGTTTAGTTTATTATCACGTGTAGTGAGGGACAGTGAAAAGCTTTTGTTGCGTGCTAACCAGCAAGCAGAAAGACAATACACGATTACAACTGAGCCATTCATGGTGTACAGATACATGATAAGGGAATAATGATAAAGGATTTAGTGCAAGGTAAAGCCAGTAAAGTCCAATCAAGGATAGTCCAAGTGTCGCCGATGAGCTTGATGGTAGTTCCGGACTGCTCTCTGGTTGTGGTAGGATGCTTCTGATGCTTGATAACAGCTGGGGAGAAACTGTCCCTGAATCTGGCGGTTTGCGTTTTCACACTTCAAAACCTTTTGCCCAATGGGAGAGGGGAGAAGAGGAAGTGACCACGGTGCGACTCTTCTTTGATTATGCTGCTGGTCTTCCCAAGGCAGCGTGAGGTATAAATGGAATCAATGGAAGGGAGGTTGGTTTGTGTGATGGTCTGGGCTGCGTCCACTATTTGCTGCAATTTCTTGTGGTCTTGGATGGAGCCGATCGTAAACCAAGCTGTGATGCATCCCGATAAAAGGTTTTCTACTGCTTCATACCATTGTCTCCTTGCGTCCAACTCAAAAGACACAACCATCTTAATGATGATGTTGATGATGATGCCTATGACCCTTGGCACAGTGCACATCTTTGCTTTGCATACAGCCCAGTAAAATCCTAATGCAGAAAAGCACAATCATAGATAAGTACAAAAGTCCAAGGATTGTAGTGTAATAGTAGACTTCAATGAGACAGTACACAAAGAGTCGCTACGTTTCTGGTGCCCACAAAATGTCAAAGTTCTTAAGAGTACAGTCTCATCTTGGCCTTAAAGGCCCATTGCCCTGGTGGCACTGATCCTCTCCTCCATCTGCCGCCATCTTGAAAATGGCCCTTTGTCCAGCATCCACGATTGGAAGATGTATCAGAGGCAGTTGATGAGCCCAGTGATGATTGTAGCACTGTGCCCACTTGACCAGGCGTTCTGGAGTTAGATGGCACCCATGGCATTTCTGGCAAAGCCTTCCTGTCACTTGTGCTCACGCAACCTCCCACCGAACCCACTCGTAGCGTTAATGTGATTCAGCCATGCATCCATTAACGTTTCAGTGGGCTTCCTCCCTCTATGCTAAATTGCCTCGCATTTTTAATTACTGTCTGCATATTGACTGTTATTCCACACATGCCTTCAAGTGTCAAGTCAAGCATATCAAGTAGCTTTGCCTGAAGCTCTCATTTGCCAGTCTGCACATTGAGCTATCCTGCACAGCCTAATCTATAAGGGTTTGGAAAATGCACCATTTGCCAGCCTGACCATGCATTCATAGAGTGATACAGTGTAGAAACAGGCCCTTCAGCCCAACTTGCCAACAATATCCCAGCTACACTAGTCCCACTTGCCTGCGCTTGGTCCATATCCCTCCAAACCTGTCCTATCAATGAACCTGTCTAACCATTTCTTAAACGATGGGATAGTCCCATCCTCAACTACCTCCTCTGGCAGCTTGTTCCATACACCCACCAACCTTTGTGTGAAAATGTTACCCCTCAGATTCCTATTAAATCTTTTCCCCTTCATCTTGAAGCTATGTCCTCTGGTCCTCGATTCCCCTACTCTGGCAAGAGACTTGGCATCTACCCGATCTATTCCTCTCATGATTTTGTACACCCCTATAAGATCACCCCTTATCCTCCTGCGCTCCATGGAATAGAGACCCAGCCTACTCAACCTCTCCCTATAGCTCACACCCTATAGTCCTGGCAACATCCTTGTAAATCTTTTCTGAACCCTTTCAAGTTTGACAATGTATTTCCAAAAACATGGTGCCCAGAACTGAACAGAATATTCTAAATGCGTTCTCACCAACATTTTATACAATTGCAACAAGACCTTCCAACTTCTCTACTCAATTCTTAATCACTTTCCCCAGTTTAGACTTTAAACTTTAGAGATACTGTGCAGAAACAGGCCCTTCAGTCCACCAAATCCGTGCCGACCAGCGATCACCCCATACACTAACCTACACACACTAGGGGCGATTTTTACAACATTCCAAAGCAAGTAACCTAGAAACCTTTACGTCTTTGGAGTGTGGGAGGAAACCGGAGCACCTGGAGAAAAACCACACAGGGAGAACGAACAATCTCCGTGCAGGCAGCACCCGCAGTCAGGATCAAACCCAGGTCTCCACCGCTATAAGCCGGCAACTCTACCATTGCGCCATTGTGCCCCCCATTGCTCTTCTCAAACTTGTAGTTCTCAAAAATCTCTGGTGGCGCACGATTAATAATGCTCCTTTGCGGTTTTCACTGTCCTTTGTATGAGGCCCTGCTGTAATTTGTGATGCGAATCATTTCCCCATGGTATAATATGTCTCTAATACTATCTCGAGAGTAATATCACATTTCTCTTCTTGAGAATGTTTCTTTTTCTCTGTGCTGTGTCTTCCTTTGGGACCTCAACAATCTTACTCACCATCAACGACATACCCAATCAGTCAGTACACAGGAAATGGCTGAGTTTGAGACATATCTCCCTCTGCTTTACGAAACATTCAGTGACTTGGCCTCCACAGCCATCCGTGGCAAAGCATGCCACAGATTCATCACCCTCTGACTAAAGAAATGTATCATCATCTCCTTCCTCTGGTCCTTGACTCTCCCACTACTGGAAACATCCACTCTACAACAACCACTCTATGCAGGCCTTCTTCCATTCCGTCCCCTCACCCTCAATGTCTTAACCTCCCTCATTCTCCATCTAATGAGTCTCCTCATTTCCTCCCTTCTACTGATTGTTGCTGGCCTCTTCAGGTCTGTTGCCCAACTGTTGATCAACATCGCCCCTCAGTCTTCCCGCACCCACCACCATCTCGTCCCAGTAGCCTGCAACTTGTGGCCTTGCCAAAATACCTCCCATAACTGATGGACTAATACAGCCATGCCATGCACAAACAAGCCCTTTGGCCCAATGGGATCATGTTGACCCATTTTTACAACATTCCTTCCCAGACCAATGTTATTCCCCCCATTCCCATCAACTCCTCCCATCCTCCACCAATATCCTACCTCCCAGCTACACACTCGTGACAATTTGCCGACCAATTCCAATATTTTTTGGTACGTGGGAGGAATCCCACATGGTCACAGGGAGAACGTGCAAATATTCCATGTTTCTTCATTGCCAAAGCGACCCGATCATGTAGGTCGAATATTTATAACACAGAAGAGTGCTATTTACCCCCATCTTGTTTATCGTGAGACCTGTCCAATTATTCCTAATGTTCTGCTTTTTCTTTGTAAGTTCTTTTTTACTTTCAGACTACAATTAGTTTCCTTTTCAAAAATACCAATTAAATCAGCATCTGTCACCCTTTCAGTTTCAGGCCATGATGTTTATTAGCTAGACACTTATAGAGATATAAATTAACTTCATGCTCTGGTAAAGCCCTGGTGGGATCATCCTTAGAATGCTGTGAACAATTCTGTCCGACACATCTTTGGAAGGTGGTATTGTCATTTGGAGGGCGAAGAAGCCAAATTTATTATAACACAGTGAACCCTTTTTATAGTGGTCCGTATGAGGTGGTGGGGGTGGGGCAATGCTATCCATTATTGCTGATTGTCCACTGTAACTGTGTAAGGGATTATCATTGTATGCAGTAGCAACAAAGTACTGCAAATGCTGGTTGATACATAAAAGAAGTCAAAGTGCTGTAGTAACTCAGCTGGTCAGGCAGCATCTCTGGAGAACATCGATAGGTGACGTTTCGGGTTGGAACCCTTCTGCAGATTGATTCAGTCTGCTGAGTTACTCCAGCACTTTGTGTCATTTCACCATAAAACTAAGCGCCAATGCCGCTGGTAGGCACCAGTGAGCCCTCCTACGCCCGATGTTGCATGGTCTGGTTGACAGGGCTGTTGTTGCGGTTGGAGACATTGTAGCCCCTGGGGACAGCTCTTTCTTTGAGCCACAGACAAACACGCTCGGTCACCATGGGGCTCTCTCCCCTCTCACCAGCTGCCGCTTCTGCCTGTCGACCGTCGCTTTGTCCACTCTCCGCTCCACCGTCGGCTCACTGGTTCACAAGTTGTAGGAGTAGAATAAGGCCATTCAGCCCATCGAGTCCACTCCGCCATTCCATCATAGCTGATCTCTGCCTCCTAATCCCATTTTCCTGCCTTCTCCCCATAATCCTTGAATCCTGTTCTAATCAATCCTCCTTCTCCCCTGGGGTCGTTGACATACTCCACCTTGGAAGATGTCGGCAACTGCGGGGGAGAAGGAGGAGGCACAGCTGAATGGACAAAGAGATGGGAAAAGGAGGTTCTTATAGAATGAATGTGAGAAGGATATTTCCACTAGTGGGAGCGTCTAGGACCAGAGGCCAGTAGCCTCAGAATAAAAGGAAATACCTTTAGAAAGGAGATGAGAAGGAATGTCTTCGGTCAGAGGCTGGTGAATCTGTGGAATTTTTTGCCACAGAAGGTTGTGGAGGCCAAATCAATGGATATTATTAAGGCCGAGATTGACAGATTCTTGATTAGTATGGGTGCCAGGGGTAATGGGGAGAAGGCAAGAGAGTGGAGATGAGAGGGAAATATAGATCAGCCATGATTGAATGGCGGAATCCGAATGGCCTAATTCTTCTGTTCCTGGAACTTTTAAACTATGAACTAACGTGACAATAATAAACCTAAAGCTAAACCACGTGATTACTTTTTAACTGTCATCGTGACTTTTTATTGTTGCCCTCAGTTCAAGAATAATTGTGCTTGGATAATAAATGCTTGCAGTTATAGTGATGTCCAAGTCCCATGAATGAATAAATAAAAACAAAATGTATTTATTTAACTCAGATTGCTCTCTATATTCTGCCTTTCACAATGAATCATTCATATTTCTCAGCATTAAATTACAAATTTCCATTCCTCTGCCCATTTTGTTAGTCTACCTGTGTCCTCCTGTAGCTTGTTATGGATTCCTCACCACTTGCTGAATTCTGCAGATTCTTCTGACTGAAATTATGCCCTTTAGAACCACGATCAGGTCATTGCTATTTATTATGTGGCGATTCTTTGTACATTAGTTTAGTTGATTGATGACACAATAACTGCTTGGTAGGTCCGATAATCTGCCTTTCCAGGGTGTTGTGTACAGCCTGATTCATAGGTCTTTGTGTGAATATGCGCTCTCCAAGAACTCACTTGCGTAACAGCAGTTTAAGTAATTTCATCTGGCATTTCAGAAATGTTTTGCCTTAGGATGCTTTAGTGATGTGAAATAATATTTATCTGTCCATACGAAACAAAGACACTCTTAACAGATTTCAATTTCTTATTATCACTGAAATCAGTATGTTTTTCCTCATAAGGTCATAAGTGATAGGAGTGGAATTAGGCCATTCAGCCCATCAAGTCTACTCCACCATTCAATCACGGCTGATCTTTTTAAGTGCAGTGCCAAAACGGAGGCTGTTCCACGAATAATGTGCCACAAATGGCAGGAAATGAATACCATCCATATTATGTTCCCAATGCTGCTTGATGAGGCAGGAGATTAGCTGAGAGAAACACCCTGCCTTGCAACCACGAATGGCTCTTGGCCAGCAGGAAGTTACTTTGCCATTTCATCTGTTGGAGGAATATGGGGCCCTGAAGCATTTGTCTCCACTTGGCCTTTTTAGTACCGTTATGGGTCTAGGTTTATTGTTGTCATGTGTACTGAGATACATTGAAAAGCTTTGTTTTTGCATGTTCTCCAAACAGATCAGATATACTATACTATAGATAAATGCAATCAAGTTAAACTCAAGTAAAATAGACCGAGCAAAGGGGGAGATACAGAGTGCAGAATACAATTCTCAGCATTGGAGTGCATCAGTTCCATAGACAACGTCCAATGTCCACAATGGGGCTGGGGTGAATTGGACTGCACCCTAGCTGATGGATGGACTGTTCATAAACCTGATGTGAGGGGACGAAGATGTTCCTGAGTCTAGTGGTGAGCACTTTCAAGCTTCTCTTCCTTCAGCCAGACGGGAGCAGGGAGAAGCAGGTATAACCCGGTTGGGTCTTTGATTACAGGTTGTTTTTCCAAGGCAGCATGCCATGTAGATGGAGTCCATGGGTGGAAGTCTGGTCTGTGATGGATTTGGCTACATCTGCAACTCACTGTAATTTCTTACAGTCTTTGATAGAGATGTTCCCAAACCAAGCTGTGATGCAACCCAACAGTTTGCTTTCTATGGCGCAACTACAATCTGTGGCGCAACTACAATCTGTGGTGCATCTGGATGAGGTCATTCCTAGAAAAGCCAGTGTTTAATGCCCTCAAGAAATCCTCCTAATCTGAGGAAAGACATTCTTGCCATAGAGGGAGTACAGAGAAGGTTCACCAGACTGATTCCTGGGATGGCAGGACTTTCATATGAAGAAAGACTGGATAGACTCGGCTTGTACTCGCTAGAATTTAGAAGATTGAGGGGGGATCTTATAGAAACTTACAAAATTCTTAAGGGGTTGGACAGGCTAGATGCAGGAAGATTATTCCCGATGTTGGGGAAGTCCAGAACTAGGGGTCACAGTCTAAGGATAAGAGGGAAGTCTTTTAGGACCGAGATGAGAAAATCATTTTTTACACAGAGAGTGATGAATCTCTGGAATTCTCAGCTACAGAAGGTAGTTAAGGCCAGTTAATTGGCTATATTTAAGAGGGAGTTAGATGTGGCCCTTGTGGCTAAAGGGATCAGGGGGTATGGAGAGAAGGCAGGTACAGGATACTGAGTTGGATGATCAGCCATGATCATATTGAATGGCGGTGCAGGCTCGAAGGGCCGAATGGCCTACTCCTGCACCTATTTTCTATGTTTCTATGTTTCTATGTTTCTAAGATGGTAACGAGACTCCTCTTTGAATCTTTTTCTATGAAGAGATTCCGACAATTTTGTTGGATAGTTAATACTTACACAACAATAATGAAGGAATGGTAACATATTTTCAGGCCAAGATGCAGCATGGTTGCATTGGTGGTGTTTCTATTCTAAAGTTGCCCTCATTCTTTAGGAAATTGTGTGATGGAAGGGCCCTGTTCGAATATCGTGGAACTATCTCTTCGTGTAGATGGTGGACCCTGTGGCATCGATGCAAAATGGTTGAACAAATGTTGAGGATGAAAAATTGGATGCCAATCATGTGGTCTGCGACAGTGTGAATAGTAATCAGCTTCTTGAATGTTAGCTGCAGTTGTCCACACAAGTAGACAGTATTTTAGATGTTTAGGAAAGAACTGCAGATGCTGGTTTAAATCAATGGTAGACACATTCCAGCATTTTGTATTTTAGATGTTCTTCACTGTCCGGAGCCAAAAAATATGGGGTCATACAGCACTCTCTTCCACTGTGCCACCCATTGGTGGATGTGTCGGGAATCAAGAGGACATAGACAAGATTAAAAGCAATTTCAAAGTGCCGAGGATCAGGAATGGACTGCCAGGAGCCCTGGTGGAGTCAGATGCAATTGTAGCATTCACTAGGCAAGTGGATAAATGTCTGAAAGGATTGGATTTTCAGGATAGGATCCTTTCAAGGATATGATCAGTGCGACAAGATTAGTAGTGGAATTAGCTGGATTGGCCTAACACAAAGACAGTATGAATTCAACAGACTAAACAATGTTCATTATTGCCTCACGTGAAGTACAGTGCAAGGCATTGTTTTGCATGCAATCCAAACAGACCAGATATACTCTACATAAATACATTCAAGTACAATAGGTAGACCAAAGGGGAAGAGTTACGTAGTTCTCAGCATTGGAATGCATCACTTCCATAGACAAAGTCCAATGTCCACAATGGGGTCAAGGTGAATTGGACTGTACGCTCGCTTATGAATTTTCAGAGGTCTGATAACAGAGGGGACGAAGGTGTACCTGAGTCTGGTGGTGCATGCTTTCAAGCTTCTACATCTTCTGCCCAATGGGAGCAGGGAGAAGAAGGAATGACCAGGGTGGAACAAGTCATTGATTATATTGGTTGAGGCAATGTAAAGTGTAGATGGAGTCAATGGTGGGAAGTCTAGTCTGTGTGATGGACGGGGCTACATCTACAACTCTCTGCAATTCCTTGCAGTCTTGGGCAAAGCTGTTCCCAAACCAAACTATGATGCAACCCAACAGTATGCTTTCTATGGTGCCTCTACAGAAGTTTGAAAGAGTCATTGAGACCTGCCGAATTTCCTTAGTCTCCTCGGGAAATAGAGGCGTTGGTGTGATATCTTGGTGGTCGCATCAATATGGTTGGTCAATGACAGACCATAGGTGATATTAATGCCAAGGATCTTAAGCTCTTAATCATTTCCACTTAGGTTCTGTGAATATATTTGAAAATATTCATATATAATTTCAATATATATGAAATTATTGAATGCAGCATTGAATCCAGAAGACCAATGCAAGCTTGATATGTGACCTTGTTGAGACATACAAAATGTTGTTGGGATCGATGTGGTAGATACTTTGGCTGTTTAAGCCCCTGTCCCACTTGGGCGACCTCCACTGCGACCTCTGGCGAGTTTGCCCGCGACCCATAGTCGCGGCAAGGTCGCCACGAGGTCGTAGGAGGTCTTCGTCACTCTCCTTCATGGTCGAGAGTGGTCTCCGCGTAGTCGAGGCTTCAGCTAGGTTGCGGCGTATTTTTCAAAATGTTAAAAATTGATTACGACTAAAATAGGTCGCCGTGGGAAAAATAGATATTTTTTAGTCGTAGGTCTAGTCGAAGCCGGTCATAGTAGGTCGTGATACTAGTCGTAGGTAGTCGAAGGTGGACGAAGGTAGTCGAAGGTAATAGCTCCGGGGTGAAAAAAAGTTCAGTAGAAAAAAAAGGTAATTTAAACAGCAGAATGTCACCTCTTTCAGTCCAAGGCATGTTCATTCATAGCTGGAGAGTTTTTTGGAGAGGAGACTTGTGTTTTAGAGATGGCACCAAAAAGGCAGCAGCGCAGGGGGAGGGCACAACCCTCAAAAACATCTGCCATGCAGTTGTTGCCCACCCAGGAGGAGGAGTGGCAGAAGGTGATGCCACAGGAGGTGATAGTGCAGGAGGAGGTAGCCCTGCATGAGAGACCCCTGGAGGAGGAGACCAGGGTGGTAGTATATGTCCCCACTACCACCCCATCCTTCTACAAAGCCCTCGACAACTTGCCCCCCCCTTATCTCACTGACCTCCTCTCCCCCTACCAACCCTCACGGTCCCTCAGATCCACATCAGCTGGTCTCCTCTCCACACCAAAATCAAACCTCTGCACGTTTGGAGGCAGAGCCTTCTCCAGGGCAGCTCCCAGGCTCTGGAATTCCCTCCCACAACTGGTCCAAAATTCTGAGTCCCTCACCATCTTCCAGTCCCGCCTCAAGACCCATCTCTTCACCTCTGCATGCCCTTAGTCCCATGTTCCCCTCCCCTTTGCATCTCTGTCTTACTGCTCTATTTTGTTTTGTTTATTCTTGACTCTCAATGTAAAGCGACTTTGAGTCCTGAAAAGCGCTATATAAATAAAATCTATTATTATTATTATTATCCTTCACTGCCTCATTTGAAGGCAGCAAAGTAGCCCTTTCTCCTGTGTCTGACACAGCATCAGAGGCAGATGCCCCATTGGTGGTGAGAGAGGGCTGGAGGAAGGTTGCGCCCTACACCTTCACTAAGCAGCAGGAGGGGGACCTTGAGGAATGGTTCCAGCAGAATGCTATCCTGTACGAAATGGAAAATGAGGGGTACATGGACAGGGACAAGAATGGCATGCTTGCCATCCACTGCCCCACATGTGTGCTTAAAGTTCCATCTTTTGTCAAAGCCCAGCGCCACTCTCTTCCAGTCATCTGGTGCACTGGGACAGTCCATCACATCATCTCCATTCACCCATTGAGACCTCTTCTTGTGCTTACTCTTCACCCTTGCTCTTCCCCTTCTGCATTTCTTAAAAGGCTGCTGAAGCAAAAGGGCTATTGCAAGCAGCAGTAGTTGTATTTTTACTAACATCCTCCAAACTAGTTTCTTGCTTGCATGGTTCAGAATGATTGAAAAAAAAACCTGGGAGGCATTTTTTAGTGAGAAAAAAGTTCAGACATTACATCATTTTATCAGGTGATCATTTGAGCTGTAGACACTCGTCACTGGTCGTTGTTGGTTTTCGGTGTGGTCCTCTGAGGTGGAAGGGGGTCGTGCTCATTCACGGACCAATTTGCCAGAGACCATCCTCGAGTAAAATGTACATGGTTGAAGCCAGTCTTCAACATAGTCGAAGGAGGTCGAAGGAGGTCTTCTTCATAGTCGAGGGAGGTCTTCAACATAGTCGTAGGAGGTTGTGCACATGGTCATGGAAGGTCGTAGGTCACCGCAACCTTGTTTAAAAAAAAAGTCGCTTAAGGTCGCCAGAGGTCGCGGTGGAGGTCACCCAAGTGGGACAGAGGCCTTATTAAGACTGAGGCCCAAGGTCAATTTCAGATAACCAACCTTTCATATTTGTGACAGAACTGATCAGGTGTGGCAGAAGTTACCTCTCCATACAAGCTATCTGAACTGCAGGGTATTTCTATCATATTATTTTATTTTCTGTTTCCGCAACAACTGTATTCTTCATCTCGTGGTTCCAGTTGTTTTTCTGCTCAAACTTTCTTCGTCCACGCTCGGCTTACGCATCCTTCCTTTGGAAATGTCCTCTTCCTAAAAGCCTTGATAGAGCAATAGAGGGAAGGCTTTATCTTCACGCTAATCATATTCTTCATGCGAAGGAAGTCAAACAGGGGTAGGACATACAGAGTGTTAGAATGCGTTATTTAATAACGCTCAGAGCCCGTGGTAGATTTCAAGACTTCTTTCATCGTAGTTCACAGTTGTTACATATTCAGACAAGTGGAGACAAATCCACCAAGACAAATCTAAGTCTAAGTCTGAAGAAGGGTCTTGACCCTTCTTCAGAAACGTCACCCATTCCTTCTCTCCTTAGATGCTGCCTGTCCTGCTGAGTTACTCCAGCATTTTGTGTCTACCTTAAATCTAAATCTAATCTACGCCACTGTACAATCTTATGTAATCTGTACAATAATTTCACTATATTTCTCTGCACTGGCTTAAACCCACACACCCGGGTCATGTCCCTTCCTTATTGATTCCGATACAAGGAGAATGGGTGGCATTACTTTTATTACCTTTGTTCAAATAAGGGGTTGCTGTTCACATCACTGGCTCATTACTCTCCCTTAAACACAATCAAAAGCATTTGTGTCACGGACTAATTTATGGGCCTGTCCCACTTAGGCAATTTTTTAGACGACTACAGGCGACTAGGCTGTCGCCACATGGTCAGCGGAGTGTCGCTTATATGGTCGTGAGTAGTCTCCTCAGTTGCCTAAAGAGTCATAGCGATTTTATGGTCGCCGCTGGATTTTGAAATGTTCACAAATTTTCGGCGACAGTGGGCTTGATGCCAATGAGCGTAGTTTGACTTCTCCTGACGTTGGTGCTGTTGTAGGTTGTCGCCAGGTGACTTACGTTGTTGCCAGGATGACGAAGGTTGTCGCCAGGTTAAGTAGGTTGTTGCCAGTGCTGACTTCGGTGAATTCCAACCTACGTCAACCGGCGACAGGTTCCGGCGATTGAATTGCCTTAAGTTGTCTTCAGTTGTCGCCGACAGGGGTCGTAGCTTGTCGCGGGTGGACGTAGGTTGTTGTACGTGTGGTCGTAGGTGGACGTCCTAATGGGTCGCCGGTTGTCGGTAGCTTGCCGTAGCTTGACGTCGACTAGGTGGTAGGTTGTTGTAACTTGTCGTAGACATTATCGTAAACATTATCGTACGGGAGGGGGGTCCAGTCGCCGTTTTTGTCAGCGACCTGCTACGACCAGTCGTCGCCTAAGTGAGACAGGCCCTTTAGTCTCTCTTCTTTCCGCCTCTTGCAACAAAAGCGTTTCACTGTACTTCAGTAATGTGTGATAATAAACAAAACTAACCTAAAGGGGCTGTCCCACTGCAGCGACCTATTTCGCGAGTTCGGATGAGTTTGCCCTCGACTCATACTCACAGCATGATCGACACGAGGTCCTAGGGGGTCTTTTTAACTCTCCTTCATACTCGAGAGTAGTCCCCGCGTACTCGAGGCCTCAGCTTGGTCGCGGCGTATTTTTCAACATGCTGAAAAATGCCCGCGACTAAAAAAAGGGCGACATGGAAAAAATCGATATTTTTTTACTCGTGGGTTTAGTCGAGGTAGGTCATAGTAGGTCATAATGCTACTTGTAGGTAGTCGAAGTTAATCGGTGGTCGAAGGTAAAGCTCTTTGAGAAAAAAAAGGTAAGTAAACCGACCGGTATAGTTAAATGCTCGCTAAACTTTATTAAATGTTGTCTGGCTTCTTAAAAGTGTCTCCACTCCTTCTCCACCCCCTTCTCACCCTTTCTCTCCCCCTCTGTCCCCTTTTGTCCCCCGCACCCCCCCCCCCCTTCTCCACGCTCTCTAAAGGACTTACTGAACTGTGCCAGACGTCTTTTACCTACCTGTTCATCGCGGGTGTGAATTTCAGACAGCGCTCCCCTGCTTTCCCTGGCCCCCGCCTTTGCGATGTGTGTGTGTGTGTGTGTGTGTGCTCTTGTGCGTGTGCAGACGGTCGATCCGGCTCGCGGTTTCATCGCTGACGGTCGATCCAGCTCAAGGTTTTCCAGGCGAGTGCCCTCGACCTTGAAAGACGAAGACAGTCGCTGAAAAGTCGCTTTAGAGGGACAGGCCCTTAACCTTCCTGAAACAAAGCACAATTGTTTTATTTTTCCTGCCCTGTTGGTGGAACATTGAGTAAATACGCTAATTCTGTTTCTCTATCCATGGCTTAATCTATTGAATATTTCCAGTATTGTATGTTCTCATTTTAGAGGCTTTGGAGTCATGCAAAGATACTGGGTTTGTGTGCCTTTATTTGGCTGTGTGAAAATACATGTAGAGTTTTCAACAACAGACACACATTAGCAACTTAGAATAACTGTATGACAAAAAATTAAACTGTATGATAAAACAAAACAGAAACCATTTTAGAATTAGAGTCAGTCATAGTATTATATAGCACAGAAACAGGCCCTTTCTACTAACTCATCCACATTGCCAAATTAATGGATATTTTGAAAGCAGAAATAGATAGATTCTTGATTGGTACGGGTGTCAGAGGTTATGGAGAGAAGGCAGGAGAATGGGGTTAGGAGGGAGAGATAGATCAGCCATGATTGAATGGTGGAGTAGACTTGATGAGCTGAATGGCCTAATTCTGCTCCTATCACGTATGAACTTATGAACTTGACCAAGTACCTGTCTGATCCAGTCCCATCTGCTTGTGTTTGGCGCATATCCTTTCGAAACCTTTCCTCCCCACCCGCCTCCCTGCTAAAATTCTTCTCCTGGCTCTCTTCCCATCAGCATAGAATGAATATTGTAAATAAAAGGGACATTTTTGCTGTTTCTATGATTAAAACCACAACATTCAAAACAATATTAAATAACACAGCTATTTATTAATGACACTGATTCAAAATAAGTTGTGCTGATCATTATTATTATCTCAGGATAATATTGCTTGATTATGAACTGAAGGAATGATGGGCTGGGAGGAGCAGTGGCAAGATGCTATGTTTGCCGGTGATGTTCCCTTGCAGAGAGATGCAAAATATATCTCCTTTTCAGAAGGAATTAGCACAAAAATCTAGATCATTTTTAAGAATAAATTCATAATATCGAATTGAAAGGTAAAAATAGAAACACAAGAGACTGCAGATGCTCTAATCTGGAGCAAAAAAACAAACATACTGGAGCAACTCAGCAGGTCTGTCAGTATCTGAGGAGGCAGAGAGATGGTCAACATTTTGAATTAATACCCAGTGCCAGAATCAGCCCCGATGCAGGATCTTGACTCATCTGCCATCCGTCTGCCTCTATAGTTATTGCCTGACCCGCTGAGTTTAGTTTAGTTTAGTATAGAGATACAGCGCGGAAACAGGCCCATCGGCCTACTGGGTCCGCGCCGACCAGCGATCCCCGAATATTAACACTATTCTACACACACCAAGAACAATTTTTACATTTACCAAGCCAATTTACCTGCATACCTGTAAGTCTTTGGAGTGTTGGAGGAAACTGAAGGTCTCAGAGAAAACCCACGCAGTCACGGGAAGAACGTACAAATTCCGTACAGACACCACCCGTAGATCAAGCGCTGTAAGGCAGCAACTCTACCGCTGTGCCACTGTGCTGCCCTTCTGCAGTTTCTATTTTTGAAAAGTAAACATCATTGGTCATAAGGTCATATGGTCATGTGATAGGAGAAGAATTAGGCCATTTCGCCCATCAAGTCTACTCCGCCATTCAATCATGGCTGATCTATCTCTCCCTCCTAACCCTATTCTCCTGCCTTCTCCTCACCTGTGGTGTCTTACCTCAGGCAAGAGGTAAGTAAGGATTAGAATATATTGCTCTGATATGGCCACAAAAGCAGCTGTTACATTTGGAGAGGAATATTAAGTCTGCGGACCATGACCTGTGGACACAGCCAGTAATGTGACGTATACTATCGTAGCTTCTGTTAAATAACAGAGATGTGGAGGTAGCACAGACCATGACCCAAACCAACCTCCAGGGAGAAGGGAACGGGGAGTTTTTATTGACTCCATCTACACTTCACACTGCCTCCGCAAGGCCACCAGCATAATCAAAGACCAGTCCCTCCCCGTTCACTCCCTCTTCTCCCCTCATCCATCAGGCAAGAGGCGCAAATGTTGAAAACTCATACCTCCAGATTCAGAGACAGTTTCTTCCCAGCTGTTAGCAGGTAATGAACTAAGGTCAAAAGGTTGTAAGTGATAGAAGCATAATTAAGCTATTTGGCCTATCTGTCATGTTTCCTCCGCCATTCAATCATGGCTGATCTATCTCTCCCTCCTAACCCCATTCTCCTGCCTTCTCCCTATAACACCAGTACTAATCAAGAATCTACAGTATTTATCTCTGCCTTAAAAATATCCATTGATGGCATCCCCAGCCTTCTGTGGCAACTGTGCTCTCACCAGCGAGAGAGCGGTTCTGACCTCCCATCTACCTCATTGAAGACCTTCGAAATATTTTGATTGGACTTTATTGGAATGTATCTTGCACTAAACATAATACCCTTTATCCTGTATCTGTACACTGTGGACTGCTTGATTGTAATCATATATAATCTTTTCGCTGACTGCATAGCACGCAACAAAAAGCTTTTAACTGTACCTCGGTACACGTGACTGTAATAAAATAAGCGAACAAACCAGCAACCAAAAAACCTGACAAGATGAGTAAATGTTTGGCCCTCAGACTATTCTTCAATATTATTCTGATGGTTCTGTTGGAATTGCGATAAAAAAGAGATTCAAGTAAAATAAATGAGACCACTTTTCTTGGAGACATCCAGATTCTGCAATTAAATGACCTCCAGCAGGAACACTCATTAGATGAAGCAGCATTAGAAAGCAGTGTGTCAGGCAGTCACAGCCCCAGGAGCAGATGGATTTACAGTGCAATAGTACATGGGATTTTTATTGAAATTGGACTTGTTATTAATTAGAGCACACTCAGAAATGTTCTAATACAACACCCTGTCTAACAACGCTGGGATTAGCCCTGGTCTCAATTCTAGTTAAGAAAAATGACCACCCTTTGCAAACCTTACAGCTGCGCCTTTGTTCGGTGGTTTTAATGTGAGTTGTAAAATCACCTGTGCGCTTGACAGAGAGGGAAGGAGAACAAAGATGATGCTAACCTCTTTTAATTATTTTACCCTTTGTTCCTCTCCAGACTCCAGAAGAACTGGAGGATGATTCGGACTTTGAGCAAGAAGACTACGACGTGCGCAGCCGGACAAGTGTTCAGACCGAGGACGACCAGCTTATTGCAGGGCAAAGCGCAAGGGTGAGTGTCGGAGCTAGTTCGCTTTTGCTTCCCAAGTGGAATAAATTCAAACTTGAAGAGAAAACCGTCTTTGTCAGGAATATGACCAACTTAAACGAAATGGATGCCAACGAACATTAAGTAGATCTTTGACTGCTATGTTATATAGCAGACTGTTATGTACTGTAGATCAGCCCAAGGCAGCAAATGTGTGGTCATGGAGCCATACAGCATGGGAACAGGCCCTTCAGCCCGACTTCAATGTCGAACAAGAAGCCCCATCTAATCTAGTCCCATCCCTGTAAACCTTTCCTATCCATGTACTGTCCAAACGTTTTTTAAATGTTCCTAAAGTATCTGCCTCAACTACCTCTTGTGGCAGTTTGTTCCGTTATACCCACCACCCTCTGAGTGAGTTGCACACCATTCTAAACAAAGATGCTGATTTACAAAACCCCCCACAAAGTGCTGGAGTAACTCAGCGGGTCAGGCAGCACCCCAGGAGAACATGGATAGAGAACATGAACAGGTCCTTCGGCCCAACTCACCCACACCGGCCAACAATGTCCCAGCTACACTAGTTCCACATGCCTGTGCTTCGTCCATATCCCTTCAAACCTGTCCTATCCATGTACCTGTCTACCTGTTTCTTAAACGATGGGATAGTCCCAGCCTCAACTACCTCCTCTGGCAGCTTGTTCCATACACCCACCACCCTTCGTGTGAAAAAGTTACCCCTCGGATTCCTATTAAATCTTTTCCTCTTCACCTTGAACGTATGTCCTCTGGTCCTCGATTCCCCTACTCTGGGCAAAAGACTGTGTGCATCTACCCGATCTATTCGTCTCATGATTTTGTATACTGCAATAAGGTCTCCCCTCATCCTCCTGCGCTCCATGGAATAGAGACCCAGCCCACTCAACCTCTCCCTATAGCTCACACCCTCTACTCCTGGCAACATCCTCATAAATATTTTCTGAACCCTTTCAAGCTTGACAATATCTTTCCTATAACATGGTGCCCAGAACTGAACACAATATTCTAAATGTGGTCTCACCAACGTTTTATACAACTGCAACTTATACGACATGTCCTTCCAACTTCTATACTCAATACTCTAACTGATGAATGCCAATGTGCCAAAAGCCTTTTTGACCACCTTATCTACCTGCGACTCGACCTTCAAGGAATCATGCACCTGTACTCCTAGAACACTACCCAGAGGCCTACCATTTACTGTGTAAGTCTTCCCTTGTTCGACATCCCAAAATGCAACACCTCACACTTCTCTGTATTATATTCCTCTGCCCACCTGGCCAATCGATCCAGATCCTGCTGCAATCGTTCATAACCATCCTCACTATCTGCAAAACCGCTCACTTTTGTATCATCAGCAAACTTGCTAATCTTGCCCTGTTTGTTCTCATAGGTGACGTTTTGGGTTAGGACCCTTCTTCAAAGTCTGAAGAAAGATCCTGACCGGGAACATCACCTATCCATGTTCTCCAGGGAAGCTGCCTGATCCGCTGAGTTACTCCAGCAATTTGTGTATTTTTTAGACTTTCAGGAAATCCCTTTTTATGCAGGGGTGGAAGTCTGCTCAAGTGTAATTTCAGCATGTTGCTCGTGCCCAGGATTTTTGATCAATGAAAGGTAAAATGTGATAAAAATTCTGGCACATGTGTCTGCAATCTTCCTTTCAGGACCTTCCTGCATTTGCCATCCTAACACAGAAGAACCCAAAGTCATGGACTAGGCTTTTCAATGACATGGAACACAAACATAGAAACATAGAAACATAGAAAATAGGTACAGGAGTAGGCCATTCGGCCCTTCGACCCTGCACCGCCATTCAATATGATCATGGCTGATCATCCAACTCGGTATCCCGTACCTGCCTTCTCTCCATACCCCCTGATCCCCTTAGCCACAAGGGCCACATATAACTCCCTCTTCAATATAGCCAATGAACTGGCCTCAACTACCTTCTGTGGCAGAGAATTCCAGAGATTCACCACTCTCTGTGTGAAAAATGTTTTGCTCATCTCGGTCCTAAAAGACATCCCCCTTATCCTTAAACTGTGACCCCTTCTTCTGGACTTCCCCAACATCAGGAACAATCTTCCTGCATTTAGCCTGTCCAACCCCTTAAGAATTTTGTAAGTTTCTATAAGATCCCCCCTCAATCTTCTAAATTCTAGCAAGTACAAGCCGAGTCTATTCAGTCTTTCTTCATATGAAAGTCCTGACATCCCAGGAATCAGTCTGGCGAACCTTCTCTGTACTCCCTCTATGGCAAGAATGTCTTTCCTCAGATTAGGAGACCAAAACTGTATGCAATACTCCAGGTGTGGTCTCACCAAGGCCCTGTACAACTGCAGTAGAACCTCCCTGCTCCTATACTCAAATCCTTTTGCTATGAATGCTAACATACCATTCGCTTTCTTCACTGCCTGGTGCACCTGCATGCCTACTTTCAATGACTGGTGTACCATGACACCCAGGTCTCGTTGCGTCTCCCCTTTTCCTAATCGGCCACCATTCAGATAATAGTCTACTTTCCTGTTTTTGCCACCAAACCTAGTCATAACTTCTGGCATCTCCATTCATGCAGAAGTAGCAATTTTGTGCTTGTGAGGCCTGTTACTTAAGAGAGGTCTGCCCATGTAGAATGGAGATGAGTGGAATTTATTTTGCCATAGGGTGGTGAATCTGTGGAATTCATTGCCATAAACAGTGGTGGAGGCCAAGATATTGGATATTTTTAAAGCGGAAATTGGTAGGTTCTTGTTTAGTAAGAGCGTCAAATGTTATGGTTAGAAAGCAGGAGAATGGGGTTGAGAGGGGTTGCATGCCCCGAAAAGGAATCGTATTGCCCTTTCCTGTAAGCAAACCACCTTTTCCCATTGAGCCTCATGTTATAGGTGGACGTGCATTCTTATAGCATGTTTTTCTCACACATTATGCCATTTTATTGGCGATGACAAAGTAACCTGCCAGCATTATTTAACAGCTGATGCCAACATTAGACTGGGGGGATGGACAAGGCTCGTTCAATGCTACTTTATTGTCACATTTACCTAGCAACAGTGAAATTATTTGTTTTTGCCTGCAATACACAAAGTATGCAAAGAATCGCCACGTATCTGGTGCTGACAAAGTTACAAAGGTAGTTATTAGAGCCCTAATGGTCCCTCTTTGCTCTCGCGACCCTGCTAGATATAACGTGGTGATGTCATATCTAAATCCTATTGCCCCATCGTAAAGAGTGACTAAAATATGGACAGCAATGGGTGAAGAAATAGCAGTTAGACTTTAATCTGAGCAACCTTCGGGGCGGCATTACAGCCCCACAGACCCGGGTTCGATCTGGACCATGTGTGCTGTCTGTATGGAGTTTTTTCGTTCTCCCTGTCACCGCGTGGGTTTCGTCTGGGTTCTCCAGTTTCCTCCCACATTCCAAAGACTTCCAGGTTTGTAGGTTAATTGGCTTCAGTAAAATTGTCCCTAGTGTGTATGATAGTGTACTGGGTGTCACTGGTTGGCGCAGACTCGGCGGGCTAAAGGGCCTGTTTCCACACTGTATCTCTAGCCTAAAGTTAAAGTCTAAAAATGTGAGGTGTGGTGCTTTGGGAGGTCAAATGTAAGGGGAAAATATACAATTAATGACATGACCCTTAACAGCATTGATGTACAGAGAGATCTTAGGGGTCAAGTCCATAACTCGCTGAAAATGACAACACAAGTAGATAGAAGGCATTTGGTATGCTCTCGTAGGTCAGGGCATTCGGTATAAGAGTCAGGAAGTATCTAGGACTATCTGAAAGTATCTACCTTCCATGTTGTTTCTCTAAACTCTAAACTCTAAAAGTCATGTTGCTGCTTTAGAGGACTTTGGTTCGGCTATATTCGGAGCCTAACCAAACCTAAACCTAACTAAACCTAACTAGGGGTGGCACGGTGGCTCAACGGTAGATTTACTGCCTTACAGCACCGGAGACCTGGGTTCAATCATGACTACAGGTGCTGTCTGTACAGAGTTTGTACGTTCTCCCCATGACCCCGTGGGTTTTCTCCGAGATCTTCCGTTTCCTCCCACACTCCAAAGATGTACAGATTTGTAGGTCAATTGGCTTGGTATAATTGTAAATTGGCCCTAGTGTGTTTAGGATATTGTTTAATGTGCGGTTAGTGATGGCTGGTCAGAGCAGGCTCAGTGGCCGAAGGGGCCTGGCTCCGCACTGTATCTCGAAACTAAACTAAACTTAACTAAACTAAAGTCCTATAAAGCTGCATCATGGCTGTCTCATTCTTATATTCAATGCCCAGACCAATGAAGGCAAGCTTACCAACATGTGTTCTTTACTATTCTCCTTACTTGTACATCCCCCAACCTCTGGCATTCCACATAAAACAATCCAAGTTTGCCCAACCTTTCCTTACAGCTAATACCCCTAATCCAGGCAACATATTGGGAAATACACAGGCAACATCTATTGAAAGAGAAATGTTATTAACATTTCAGTTCAGTCACATTTTAGTTCTGATGGGAGGTCATTGATATAAAACGTTAATCTTGTTGCTGTCTCCATGGAAACTGCCTGGCCTGAAGAATATCTGCTACCATATTCTGTTTACATTTCAAATTTCCAACATCTATATTCATTTGCTTTTATATTTCATTTGTCTTATTTCCCTTTCTTTCCTCATTTACCACTGACTGTACATTAAGTTCATCTTTCCCACCATCTCCAAGAAATTGTCTCACGTATTTTCACACTGACGCTCAGAATGACTTCTGCAGGTTGTTGGTCTTTACTGTGCTTCAGGCTGGAAGTAACACAGGAGCAGCCTTTCGACAATTTTGCGATGAGGTTATTCAAGGCAAAAGAAAGTCTGCACTTTTGAATCGGATAAATAAATGTAATGTTGCTCCCGCATCACAGAACATACAGTATGTCAGGACTACAAAAAGCAATGACTTCTTTCATTGATCGCTGCTGTTATCAGGGTCAGTATGGCAGATATCAGATTATATATTTCAATAAAATGGCAGATGGATGGAATTTCAACTGAATTTCACAGTTGCACCAATGTTAGCTAGATTACAGCTTTCCGAAACTTGTATCTCAGCTCTTTTAGAGGAGTATGTTTTTTTCATGTGTTTGGTTGAATTTCCAGCATTTGGATTTGAGTTTTGTTTATTGCCACATGTACCGAGGTACAGTGTTAAGGTTTTGTTGCATGCCAACCAGTCAGCGGGAAGACAATACATGATTACAATCGAGCCATCCGCAGTGTACAGATATATGGTAAAGGAAATAACGTGAATAACGTTTAGTGTAAGATAAAGCCAGTAACGTCCGATCAAAGATAGTCCGAGGGTCTCCAATGAGGTAGTTAGTTGTTCAGGACTGCTCCAAAGTTGTTTGCAGGATGGTTCAGTTGCTTGATAACATTTGATGCAGACCCTTTGAGAAAGTGGCTGTGACTTAGCTGAGAACAAATAGCTTCATGTATACATCATGCAAGAAGCCTGGGTATTTTTAAGGTTGATTGAGAAAGAGAGACGTGTAATAAATGGGGTGAGCATTTGATGCACCATTACCCACAATGTGAAAGAGAAAGATGTCAAAAGTGAAATCAGTCCCATTGGTCAGCAAGCTTGAACAAACATGCGAAACACAAAGTACTGGAAGAACTCAATGAGTCAGGCAGCCTCTGTGGAAGGAAATCGTCTAATGACATTTTGTGTTGGGACTCTTTCTTCAGACGATTTGAGAATCAAATAAGTTCATAAATTCTAGGAGCAGAATTAGGCCATTCAGCCCATCAAATCTACTCCGCCATTCAATCATGGATGATCCATCTCTCCCTAACAACCCAATTCTCCTGCCTTCTCCCCATAACCGCAAATCATAGAAGTTTCCACTTTAAAAAAAAAAAATTCCAGTTAAATGCTCCAATATAGAAAAATTTAGTACATAAGAACAATTTCCTCCACTTATGGTCAGGTATGATGGATTGTCAATCCAATATAATGACAGGGAGGCTGAGAGAAGGGTGAGGGGAACTTTTACGAGTTGAGTTGGAATGTGAAATGCATTGCCACGGAGTGGAGGAGGCAGAGATACTAACTATTTGAAGCAGAGAGAAAGAAAGACTGAAAGAGAAACCAAGGGATTAGGATTTTTTGACTCAGAGACAAATAGCACGGAAACAGTGATTAAGGCGATTGGTAATAAAGCAGATGACAAGAGGAGAATGCAACAGTTCTATGTTGTTTTGTGCAACAGTTGGTGAGAGTTTTATAGGGTGGCATAAATAGATGCAGTAAAACTCACTGAAGGCGAGTTTGAAGAAGGGTCCCGACACAAATCGTCATCTGTCCATTCCCTCCACAGATACTGCTTGAGCCGCTGAGTCCCTCCAGCACTTTATGTTAGGCTCAAGATGGCAGAACCTGTGATTTCTTGTGTCTCATTGAACAAATGCCCTCCTGTGCCAAAGATCTGGAAACATCTGGCAAATCAGCAAGTTCCCTAAGGTGGAATGGAACCGGGGAAATGGTTGTTTTTCAAGGGGGAGGTTTCTGTTTTAACATATTTAAGACTGCTTTGATAATGCAACAAATTGCATGACTAGAGCCAGCTCTCTATAATCCTGTTGATGATCTGACAGAGAATATTTGAGAGGCAGTGACCACAATATAATTAGTTTCAATATGAGATCAGAGATAGAAAAATCAAAGATGAGTTGAGAACCAGAAGGCTCAGATATCAAGCGATTGGCGAAGGAACCAGAGGTGACTGAGAGATTTATTCAACAGCTGTTGAAGGTTTGGGTCAACTCCGTGATTAGGTGGCAGACGTAGATGCAATGAAAGTCATCCAAGGTAAATTGAGTGCACCTAAAGAGGAAAAAAATAGCAGAAGTCTGAGTCTACGTTCAAAAGAATTGGCACAAACACTATAGGCCAAGCGTTCAACTCTTGCGATGAACAATGCCGTCAATTTGTGTAAGATTGAAAACTTATAACATGATTATAAAAAAAGACTTGGCCAAGATTAAATGGAAGGCAAAGCTGGCAAACAGAGCTTTGATCAGTAATGAGAGATAGTTAAAAAGAAAGAGCAGAGAGTGAAAACCAAATGTATTTTGGGAGAGCACTGATTTAATTTTCCAGATAACAGTGGATTGAAGCAGTCAGAGAGAACTGACAGTCAGCAAATATTATCTGAATCTTCAAAAAATGGAGCAGGCACATTCTTGGAAATTATACAACAAGATTGTGCAAAATACTGCACTCTTCTTTTCAGAATGCACTCACCTGGAGGGATGGAATAGTGGAGGGATAAGGATCATTTGCAGGCTGATGGGATTAGTTTGTCTTGGCATTGTATTCGACACAGTTAGTTAGTTTTGTTTATTGTCATGTACCGAGGTACAGTGAAAAGATTTGTTGCGTGCAACACAGTTAGCAGAAAGACAGTACGTGATTACAATCAATCCATTTATTGATACCATAGATACATGATAAAGGAATAACGTTTAGTGCAAGGTAAAGCCAGCAAAGTCCGATCAAGGACAGTCCAAGGGTCACCAATGAGGTTGATAGTAGTTCAGGACAGCTCTCTGGTTGTGGTAAGATGATTCAGTTGCCTGATAACAGCTGGGAAGAAACTGTCCCTGAATCTGGAGGTGTGAATCTTCACACTTCTATACCTTTTGCCTGATGAGAGAGGGGAGAAGAGGGAGCGGCCAGGATGCGACTCGTACTTGATTTTGCTGCTGGCCTTGCCGAGGCAGCGTGAGGTATAAATGGAGACAAAAGAAGGGAAGTTGGTTTGTGTGATGGTCTGGATTGCATCCACAATGCGCTGCAATTCCTTGTGGTCTTGGATGGAGCTGTTCCCAAAGGCCGAAGGACCTATCCCTATGCTGCCCTTTTCTATTTTCTATTTTCTATCTAGTCCTTTGTTTCATCCTCTCAACGCTAGGGTTTCAACCTTCAATAGGTTTCAACCTTAGGGTGGCACGGTGGCACAGCAGTAGAGTTGCTGCCTTACAGCGCCAGAAACCCGGGTTCGATCTGGACTATGGGTTTTGTCTGCATAGAGTTTGTACGTTCTCCCCGTGATCTGCAGGAGTTTTTCCTCGGTGCTCTGGTTTCCTCCCACACTCCAAAGTACAAAGTAGGTTAATTGGCTTCGGTAAAATTGTAAATTATCCCTAGTGTGTAGGATAGTGCTAATGTGTGGGGATCGCCGGTCGGCACGGACGGGGTGGGCCGAAGGGTCTGTTTCCACGCTGTATCTCTAAACTAAACTAAACTCCCATTTTAGGAAATCAAGAGCTCATCTGCTGATAATTGTGCAACCCAATAACTTAAGTAAATTGATAATTGTGCACAATGCATTTACAATCTATTGACAGTGGATGCTAATAAGCAAGGTTCTATGCCAGGGCAATCATTTCAGAAATCAGGCCATTAGAATTCATAATCCAAAATATTATCCCCAAGCATGTGAACAAATAACAAGATAATTGAATCCATTAGAATCTTGCTTGTTAGCAGTTGTCATCAATACACTTTGAGAACGTTCTGCTCAATTACCTGTACTTTTGAATTAGACTGGATGAAGTCTAGTTTAATTTTGTTTAATTTAGTTTAGTTTAGTTTGGAGATAGCGTATGGAAACAGTCTTTTCGGCCTACCGAGTCTGCGCCGCCCACCAATCACCCGTTCACACAAGTTCTACGTTATCCCGCTTTCGCGTCCACTCCTTACATATATTATGAGTGATTTACAGAGACCAATTAACCTACAAACGCACACGTCCTTGGCATGTGCGAGGAAACCAGTGCACCCGGAGGAAACCCACGCAGTCACAGGGAGTGCAAACTCTACACAGACAGCACCCAAGGTCATGATCGGGTCTCTGGTGCTATGAGGACTCTGCTGCCCAAAAGATTAGTCTCATTGAGATATAGGGACAAATAGCACAGAAACAATTTCTCCAGCCCAATGAATTTGCATTATCCACCGCCCATTGACGCTAAACCTCCATGGGTCCCTTGTTTTTGTTTACTTTATTTTAGACTTTAGAGATACAGTGTGGAAATTAAAGCCAAGGTCTGAAGAAGGGTCTTGACCCGAAATGTCACCCATTCCTTCTATCCAGAGATGCTGCCTGTCCAACTGAATTTCTCCAGTATTTTGTGTCTATTTTTGTCAGAAAACAAATCCTTTTCAGGCAGGACAATGAAAATGTTGACAATTGTACAAAAACTATCAAGAGCAATGGGATACAAAGTGAAATGGAATGCTAAGTGGATCCCTGGCCTGCATCTGCTTTGATCTCATTTTAGGTTAACCGTACCAACTATGCTTATCAATTTTTTTTTTATCCCTAGCAATTCATATACATTGTTTCCATGTAAATACAATTTGCACACTAAATCGTTGATATTTAATAGCATCTATGGGGGAAGATAATATTTCTAGGGCCCCTTCCTTTTCATAATTTCACAAACTATATTTTAAGCTCTGTGGACCAGCAGAAGGTGTCCGTTTAAAGTCAATGTTGAGTGCTAAAAGCAAATTTAAGCCAGCAAATTAATCCATTAATTTTATGTCAGTTTTTCCTCAAATCTCACTGAACGAAAACCGGATACGGTTAAAATTTGTGGCACACCTGAAAAAGTCAAGTGCATGAATGCAAAAGTCATTGAGAACAATCCCCAACATAAAAGCTCAGTCAATTTAAAAGCCCCTGAACAGCTGCCACTGCCTTTATTATATAACCATAGAAAAATAGGTGCAGGAGTAGGCCATTCAGCTCCTTGAGCCAGCACCGCCATTCAATATGATCATGGCTAATCATCTAAAATCAGTACCCCATTCCTGCTTTTCCCCCGTATCCCTTAATTCCTTTAGCCCTAAGAGCTAAATCTCACTTTCTCTTGAAAACATCCAGCAAATTGGCCTCCACTGCCTTCTGTGGCAGAGAATTCCACAGATTCACAACTATCAGGGTAAAAATGGGTTTTCCTCATCTCAGTCCTAAATGGCCTGCCCCTTATTCGTAAACTGTGACCCCCTGGTTCTGGACCCCCCCAACATCAGGAACATTTTTCCTGCATCTAGCCTGTCCAATCCTTTAAGAATTTTATGTTTCTATAAGAATCCCTCTCATTCTTCTACATTCCAGTGAATGCAAGCCTAGTCGACCATTCTTTCATCAATATATCTCCAAAATTAACTTTTAATAAAGGGGCTAATTCAAATACATTATATTAGTGAAATATACTGTAGAGCAGTGGGCAGGGGAGGATGGAAGGTGACCCCCCAACAGCTGCAAGAACTGTCTAACTTACACACGTCATTTAACATGGTTTATCCAACCCCTTTGTACTTTAAGTTTCCAATTGTGAATGCTGCCCAGACCGCCACACTAACCCCCCTTCCATTGAACATTTATACCTCGCTCTGCCTCGGCAAGGTCAGCAGCATAATCAAGAACCAGTCGCACCCCGGGCACTCCCTCTTCTCCCCTCTCCCCTCAGGCAAAAGGTATAGAAGCGTGGAAAAACAAACCTCCAGATTCAGGGACAGCCTCTTCCCAGCTGGTATCAGACAACTGAACCATCCAACCACAACCAGAGAGCAGTTCTGAACTACATACTCCACCTCATTTGGAGACTCTCGGACTATCTTTGATCGGACTTTACTGGCTTTATCTTGCACTAAATGTTATTCCCTTATCAAGTATCTATACACTGTAAATGGATCGATTGTAATCATGTATTGTCTTTCCACTGACTGGTTGGCAAGCAATAAAAGCTTTTCTCTGTACCTCGGTACACGTGACAATAAACTAAACTTCGACAACTAGTATAATGTTAAAAGGAAAGTAATAGTTCCTCCACATTAGGCAGGAAATGGTGTTGGGTAGACTGATGGGACAGAAGGCTGATAAATCCCCAGGCCCTGATGGTCTGCATTTCAGGGTACTTGAGGAAGTGGTTCTAGAATTCGTGGACGCATTGGTGATCATTTACCAACGTTATCTAGATTCAGGATCAGTTCCTGTGGATTGCAGGGTAGCTAATGTTATCCCACTTTTTAATAAAGGCGGGAGAGGGAAAACAGGGAATTATAAACCAGTTAGCCAGGGGAAGGTGTCAATTATAAAAGATGAAATAGCAGCACATTTGGATAGCAGTAACAGGATCGGTCCGAGTCAGCATGGATTTACGAAGGGGAAATCATGCGTGACTAATCTTCTGGAATTTTTTGAGGATGTAACTAGGAAAATGGACAAGAGAGAGCCAGTGGATGTAGTGTACCTGGACTTTCAGAACACATTTGATAAGGTCTCACATAGAAGATTAGTGGGCAAAATTAGGGCACATGGTGTTGGGGGTAGAGTGCTGACATGGATAGAAAATTGGTTGGTAGATAGGAAACAAAGAGTCGGGATTAACGGGTCCCTTTCAGAATGGCAGGCAGTGACTAGTGGGGTACCCTAAGGCTCGATGCTGGGACCGCAGCTATTTACAATATCCATCAATAATTTAGGTGAAGGGATTCAAAGTAACATTAGCAAATTTGCAGATGACACAAAGCTGGGTGGCAGTGTGAACTGTGAGGAGGATGCTATGAGAATGCAGGGTGACTTGGACAGATTGGGTGAGTGGGCAGATGCATGGCAGAGGCAGTTTAAGGTGGATAAATGTGAGGTTATCCACTTTGGTAGCTAAAACAGGAAGGCAGATTATTATCCAAATGTTGTCATGTTGGGAAAAGTGGAAGTACAACGGGATCTGGGGGTTGTTGTGCATCAGTCAATGAAAGTAAGCATGCAGGTACAGCAGGCAGTGAAGAAAGCGAATGGCATGTTGGCCTTCATAAGAAGAAGAGTTGAGTATAGGAGCAAAGAGGTCCTTCTGCGGTTGTATAGGGCCCTTGTGAGACCACATCTGGAGTATTGTGTGCAGTTTTGGTCCCCTAATTTGAGGAATGACATTCTTGCTATTGAGGGAGTGCAGCGTAGGTTTACAAGGTTAATTCCTGGGATGGCGGGACTGTCATATGCTGAGAGAATGGAGTGGCTGGGCATGTATACTCTGGAGTTTAGAAGGATGAGAGGGGTTCTTATTGAAACATATAAGATTATTTTGGGTTTGGACACGCTAGAGGCAGGAGACATGTTCCCGATGTTGGCAGAGTCCAGATACAGGGACCACAGTTTAAGAATAAGGGGTAAGCCATTTAGAACGGAGACGAGGAAACACTCTTTCTCACAAAGATAAAGATAGCAGAGTCAGGGGATATGTGGAGAAGGCAGGAACGAGGTACTGATTGGGGATGATCAGCCATGATCACATTGAATGGCGGTGTTGGCTCGAAGGGCCGAATGGCCTACTCTTGCACGTATTGTCTATTGTCTATAGTTATATAGACCTTCCATGGCTTCAGGTCATTCAAAATACCTTAAAGTGAATAGCATAGATTTAAGTTTATTCTGCATAGTAATTTGGAAAATGTGGTATCTACTTTACAGAGCAATTTGACAAATGAAAATGGCCTGATTATATTTAGCTTAGTGAAGTAAATTGGTTGATTAAATATTGGCTAGGTTTTTAGGCAAGAATAATACACATAAGAAATAGGCCATTCACCCCAACAGGTCCTTGCCAAACAAGATGCCCCATCTAAGCTCATCCTATTTCCCTGATTTTGGTCCATATCCCTCCAAATCTTTCCTATCTATTAGCAAAATTAGAGCACATGGTATTAGGGGTAGGGTATTGACATGGATAGAGAACTGATTGGCAGACAGGAAGCACAGAGTGACAATTAACGGGTCCTTTTCAGAATGGCATGCCGTGACTAGTGGGGTGCCGCAAAGCTCGGTGCTGGGATCCCAGATATTTACAATACTTTTTAACGATTTAGATGTGTGAATTAAATGTGACATCTCCAAGTTTGCAGATGACACAACGCTGGGTGGCAGTGTGAGCTGCGATGAGGATGCTACAGTATGAGGCTGCAGGGTGACTTGGATAGGTTGGGTGAGTGTGCTGATGCATGGCAAATGCAGTATAATGTGGATAAATATAAGGTTATCCACTTTGGTGGCAAGAACAAGAAGGCAGATTATTATCTGAATGGTGTCCAATTTGGAAAAGAAGTCGTGCAACGAGACCTGGGTGTCCTTGTACATCAGTCACTGAAAGTAACCATGCAGGAACAGCAGGCAATGAAGAAAGCTAATGGCATGTTGGCCTTCATTGTGAGAGGATTTGAGGTTAGGAGCAAGGAGGCCCTACTGCAGTTGTACTGGGCCCTGCTGAGGCCGCACCTGGTCTCCTAATTTGAGGAAGGACATTATTGCGATTGAGGGAGTGCAGCGTAGGTTTACCAGGTTAATTCCAGGGATGGCGGGACTGATGTATGACGAAAGAATGGGTCAACGGGGCTTTTATTCACTGGAATTTAGAAGAATGAGAGGGTATCTTATAGAAACATATATGATTATTAGGGGATAGGACAGGTTAGAGGAAAAATGTTCCCGATGTTGGGGGAGTCCAGAACCAGGGGCCACAATTTAAGAAATAGGAGTAAGCCTTTTGGAACGGAGACGAGGAACCATTTTTTCTCACAGTGGTGAGTCTGTGGAATTCTCTGCCTCAGAGGGCGGTGGAGGCAGGTTCTCCAGATGCTTTCAAGAGAGAGCTGGATAGGGCTCTTAAAAATAGCAGAGTCAGGAGATATGGGGAGAAGGCAGGAATGGGGTACTGATTGGGGATGATCAGCCATAATCACATTGAATGGCGGTGCTGGCTCGAAGGGCCGAATGGCCTATTCCTGCACCTATTGTCTATTGTCTATTGTCTATTATCTTCCTCTTTGTTTGACTGTCTAAATATCTATCTATCTATCTAGTTATCTAAGATCGACACAAAAAGCTAGGGTAACTCAGCGGGTCAGGGAGCATCTGTGGAGAAAATTAATAGGTGACGTTTCAGGTTGAGACCCTTCTTCAGACTATTATTTATGTATGTTAACCAGAAGAATTAATCTCATATTCTGCCCAGATAATCAGCAGCCTAGCAGTATGAGCAATGAATTTCACGATTTCAAGTAACACACATCTATTTATCTATATGTCTATTTGTTACCTATCATTTTCCACCTCCTGTCTCACTACTGCTTCTCAGCTTTACGCTCTCAGTCCTGATGCAATGTCTCAAGACAAAATGTCATTGCTATTAATGACTTATCAGATGACCTACTAAATTCCTCCAGCATTTTGTCTTATGCTCTGGAATCAAGCATGTGCAGTCACTTGTGCCTGCCTTGTCTGGTGCCCACCTTTAGGTTCTGATCCAACTTCAGGAGTTTGAACATAGAAAGTAGAACGGTTTAAGAATAAGTGGTAGGCCATTTAGGATTGAGATGAGGAAAAACCTCCACCCGGAGAGTTGTGAATCTGTGGAATTCTCTGCCACAGAGGGCAGTGGAGGCCAATTCACTGGATGTTTTCAAGAGAGAGGTAGATTTAGCTTCTGGGGCTAAAGGAATCAAGGGATATGGGGAAAAAGCAGGAACGGTGAACTGATTTTAGATGATCAGCCATGATCATATTGAATGGTGGTGCTGGCTCGATGGGCGAATAGCCTACTCCTCCACCTATTTTTCTATGTTTTCTATGTTTCTATATCAGCCCAAATGTCTTTTAAATGCTGTTGTAGTTTCTTCCTCAACGACCTCCCTCTGGCAGCTCGTATAATATACCCACGACCCTCTGGGTGAGATTAAACCATATGATATTTGAGCAGGTCAGTTAGATCAGACCATACATGGCTATTATTACAGCCACAAGTTTGAATGATCAAATGGCCAGCACATTTTGGGATATATAGAGATACAGCGTGGAAACCGGCCCTTCGGCTCACCGAGCCCGCGCCAACCAGCGATCGCAGCAC
Organism: Malacoraja senta; assembly: GCA_038087875.1. Classification (NCBI taxonomy): domain Eukaryota; kingdom Metazoa; phylum Chordata; class Chondrichthyes; order Rajiformes; family Rajidae; genus Malacoraja; species Malacoraja senta. Next base: position 388,472,276 of record CM075977.1, read on the forward strand.
ATTAACACTACCCTACACACATTAGGGACAATTTACATTTTATACCGTCAATTAACCTACGTCTTCGGAAGTGAGGGAGGAAACCGAAGATCACGGAGAAAACCCACACGGTCACAGGGAGAATCTACAAGCTCCATTCAAACAGCACCCGTAGTCGGGATCAAACCCGGGTCTCTGGCGCTGTAAGCGCCGTAAGGCATCAACTGTAGCGCTGCTCCACCTTTCCACCCTGTCCACATTATGATTGATTAGAGCTGGTTGGAAGGTTTACCCGGCTTCTCTGCTGCAAGGTGGCATTTGCATTTGAGAAAGTTTGCCTGAAATAAACTGCCACTTTGATCAGTGAAACAAATCGTAAACTGTTCAAGTAAGAGAGAATAAAATAAAAGTGGAGTCAGATGCAAGAGATGTGTCACATTTAATTTAATGCAGTAATCCCAGCTCCACGGCAGGAGTCTGAATATTTGGTACATTTTGTTATGCAAAGTATACGCAGCAAGAATAATTCAGTGAAAATCAGCAATGATGAATGTTGTCTCGGAGACTGAGCAAGTATAAATTATACACTGTGCCTACAATGTTCAACCACAATGTGAATTTATAAAATGCCCTCAGCGCAAAAATGTTTCCTTTATTCATTTACAGGATGTAGGAGTTGTTGGGAAGGCTAGCACTTATTAACATCCATGAGTGAAACAGGTGTGTCACCCTCCCTTGAAATGTTGGGATCTTTCTGATGAAATTACTCACACGGTACTGTTAGCAAGGGAGTTCCCGAAGGGGATCAGTGACAATGAAGGAGTAGCAAGATGTTTCTGATTTTTTTTCCTTTCGATTTGAGATACGGTGCGGAAACAGGCCCTTCGGCCCGCCGAGTCCGCACAGACCGGCAATCCCCGCACATTAACACTATCCTACACACACGAAGGACAATTTACACTTATACCAAGCCAATTAGCCTACACTCCTGTACGTCTTTGAAGTGTGGGAGGAAACCGAAGATCTCGGAGAAAACCCACGCAAGTCACGGGGAGAACGTACAAACTCCGTACAGACAGCACCGGTAGCTAGGATCGAACCTGGATCTCTGAAATTGGCTGTTGAATTGTGCCATTCAAGTCACTGTGGTGCATGTTGTGCATGGTACACAGTGGTGCCTTGGCTGCTTTGCCCTGTATGGAGTCAAATTGTATGAAAATAGGTTGAAGGTGCACTCACATAGCAAAATGAAGGATCATAGAATTATGCAGACTAACTAGAGATACAATTTGGCCCACTGAGTTCGTGCGACCAGCGATCACCTCATACACGAGTAGTGATCAATTTACAATTTGACCAAAGCAATTAACTTAAACACCTGTACGTCTTTGGAGTGAGTGTAGGAGGAAACCGGAGCACCCGGAGAAAACCCACGCAGTCACAGGGAGGTAGACAAAAATGCTGAAGAAACTCAGCAGGTGAGGCAACATCTATGGAGCAAAGGAAGAGACGACATTTTGGGCCGAGACCCTTCTTCAGACTCAGTCACAGGGAGAACGTACAAACTCCATACAAACATCACCCATAGTCAGGATCAAATCCCAGTCTCTGGCACTGTAGGGCAGCAACTCTACCGCTGTGCCACCGTGCCGCCCCTGTTTTGCTGCACCACTGTGTTGTTGGCTGTACCCAGTGTCGTTGGTATAGATCACAGCAATCTTAATACATTGATTTTACTTATTAGGATTATTACTTGTATGATGCAAATTCCTTATCAATATGAGGGTGTAAGAGAACACTTTTGAAGGAAATTAGGAAGGCAAAAGGAGCTAGTATAGAAAAGTAGAAGAGAATCCTAAAAGTATATTAAAAGTAAAAGGCTAACTAGGGAGAGTATAGATCCCTTTAATGATCAATATGGTAATCATTATGTAGAACCATGTGGAAGGGATGAAGTCTTCAATGAATACTTCTTGTCTGAATGTACAATGGAGAAGGATTTAGAAACTAATGAGTTCAGGGGAAGGAAAAGTAATATCCTGGAGAAAAGCAACACTATGAAGAAGGAAGTGTTAGAGGGAGGATATTGCCAGTGGTCTGGTAGAAATTTTTGTTACTTCATTAGCTGAAACTGTGTTAATAGAAGACTGGATGAAAGCCAAAATTGTACCTTGATTTAAGAAAGGCTGCGGGAAAAATCCAGGCTATTGCAACCTTATATCAGATTCACAAGAAAGTTGTGTGGGAAGGAACTACACATGCTGGTTTACACCGAAAATAGACACAAAATGCTAGAGTAACTAAGCAGGACAGGCAGCACCACTGGAGAGAAGGAATGGGTGACGTTTCGGGTCGGTCTGAAGAAGGGTGAGCTGATAGAAGGGTATAGGATTATGAGGGTCATAGATGGATAAGATAGCCAAAGACTTTCTCATGTTTGGGGTGTCTACGACTGGAGGACATGGATTTAAGATCAGTGGGAGGAGGTTTAAAAGCGATCCAAGGGGTAGGACTATCACATAAAGAGTACTTGGTATAAGCTGCCAGAGGATGCAGTAGAGGCAGGGACTTTAGCAACACTTAAGAGGCACCTGGACATGTTCTTCAATGAGCAAGACAGGGAAGGATATACAATTAATGCAGACAAGTGGGATTAATATAGATTGGCTTGTTAATTGGCACAGATAAGATGGGCCAAAGGGCCTGTTCCTGTACTGCACTGCTCCATGACTCCATACCTGAATGCTGTCTAGGTCTTGCTATGTGCAGGCATATATTGCTTCATTTTTGTGAATGGTATTGAATATTATGCAATCATCAGTGAATATTCAGTGAATCAGTGAAGCAAAGAGTAGGAGTAAACGGGTCCTTTTCACAATGGCAGGCAGTGACTAGTGGGGTACCGCAAGGCTCAGTGCTGGACCCCAGCTATTTACAATATATATTAATGATTTGGACGAGGGAATTGAATGCAACATCTCCAAGTTTGCGGATGACACAAAGCTGGGGGGCAGTGTTAGCTGTGAGGAGGGTGCTAGGAGGCTTCAAGATGACTTGGATAGGCTGGGTGAGTGGGCAAATGCACGGCAGATGCAGTATAATGTGGATAAATATGAGGTTATCCACTTTGGTGGCAAAAACAGGAAAGTAGACTATTACCTGAATGGTGGCCGATTAGGAAAAGGGGAGATGCAACGAGACCTGGGTGTCATGGTACACCAGTCATTGAAAGTAGGCATGCAGGTGCAGCAGGCAGTGAAGAAAGCGAATGGTATGTTAGCATTCATAGCAAAAGGATTTGAGTATAGGAGCAGGGAGGTTCTACTGCAGTTGTACAGGGTCTGGGTGAGACTACACCTGGAGTATTGCGTACAGTTTTGGTCTCCTAATCTGAGGAAGGATATTCTTGCCATAGATGGAGTACAGAGAAGGTTCACCAGACTGATTCCTGGAATGGCAGGACTTTCATATGAAGAAAGACTGTATAGACTCGGCTTGTACTCGCTAGAATTTAGAAGATTGAGGGGGGATCTTATAGAAACTTACAAAATTCTTAAGGGGTTAGACAGGCTAGATGCAGGAAGATTGTTCCCGATGTTGGGGAAGTCCAGAACAAGGGGTCACAGTTTAAGGATAAAGGGGAAATCTTTTAGGACTGAGATGAGAAAAACATTTTTTACACAGAGAGTGGTGAATCTCTGGAATTCTCTGCCACAGAATGTAGTTGAGGCCAGTTCATTGGCTATATTTAAGAGGGAGTTAGATGTGGCCCTTGTGGCTAAAGGGATCAGGGGGTATGGAGAATGGAGAGAAAGCAGGTACAGGATACTGAGTTGGATGATCAGCCATGATCATATTGAATGGCGGTGCAGGCTCGAAGGGCCGAATGGCCTACTCCTGCACCTATTTTCTATGTTTCTATGTTTCTATGTTTCTGTGCCTCAATCCTTTACAATGGAAGGAAGCTTATTAATAGACAATAGACAATAGGTGCAGGAGTAGACCATTCGGCCCTTCAAGCCAGCACCGCCATTCAGTGTGATCATGGCTGATCATCCACAATCAGTACCATCTGAAAATGGTATTGCAGCATCTGAAAATGATTAAACTCCGGATACTACTTTCAGGAGCTCATCCACTGGTGTACGAAGGAATTGCAGATGCTGGTTTAAACTGAAGTTAGTCAGAAAAACCTAGCAAATAGGTACAGGAGTAGGCCATTCGGCCCTTTGAGCCAGCACCACCTGGCTCAATCACCATATGATCATGGCTCATCATCCAAAATCAGTACCCCGTTTCGTTTTTTCTCCATATCCCTTGATTCCCTTGGCCCTAAGAGCTAAATCTAACTCTCTCTTGAAAACATCCAGTAAATTGGCCTCCACGGCCTTCTGTGGCAGAGAATTCCACAGATTCACAACTCTCTGAGTGAAAACGTTTTTCCTCATCTCAGTCCTAAATGGCCTATCCCTTATTCTTAAACTGCGACCCCTGGTTCTGGACTCCCCCAACATCGGGAACATTTTTCCTGCCTCAAATGTTTGGAATATTTTGCACTTCAAAGTTTCACTATTTCTCGTTCCCATATGCAAGTACAAGTTCCACATGCAGGTACCACATGCATCTACCCTGTCCAATCCTCTAACAATTTTATATGTTTCTATGAGATCCCCTCTCATCCTTCTAAATTCCTGTGAATATAAGCGCAGTCAACCCATTCGTTCATCATATGTCAGTCCCGCCATCCTGGGATTTAACCTGGTGAACCTACACTGCACTCCCTCAATAGCAATAATGTCTTTCCTCAAATTAGGAGAGCAAAATTGCATACAATACTCCAGGGCCCTGTACAACTGCAATAAGATCTCCTTTCTCTTAAACTCAAATCCTCTCGTAATGAAGGCCAACATGCCATTGGCTTTCTTCACTACCTGCATGCTTACTTTCAGTGAGTGATGTACAAGCACACTCAGGACTCGTTGCACCTCCACTTCTCCTAATTTGATACCATTCACATAATGATCTGCCTTTCTGTTCTTTCCACCAAAGTGAACAACCTCACATTTATCCACATTATACTGCATCTGCCATGCTTCGGCCCACTCACCCAACCTATCCAAGTCACCCTGCAGCCACATAGCATCCTCCTCCTCACACTGCCACCCAGCTTTGTGTCATCCGCAAACTTAGAGATGTTACATTCAATTCCCTTGTCTCAATCGTTAATATATATTGTAAACTACTGGGGTCCCAGCTGGAGTAACTCAGCGGGACAGGCTGCATCTCTGGAGAGAAGGAATGGGTGACGTTTCTGGTCGAGACCCTTCTTCAAACTTCATCCACTGGTGTTCTTTGGCTGAAAGGACCTCCAATGGTCACAAGCATCTTCCTTTCTCCAAGTTTGATTCAATCTGGAGGAATTATTTTCTCTTTGAATTCCAATTACTTCAGTTTTACCAGGCCACACTTAGTCAATCGATCTGGTGTTGAGAGCACTCACTGTCCATTCACCTCTTGACTTCAGCTCTTCAATTCATGTTTGGATAAAGGCTGTATTAAAGTCTGGAACCTATTAGCTCTTACGGAATCCTGGTTAGAGTCATAGAGCTATTGAGCCATAGAGCTCAGAAACAGACCCTTCGGCCAAACTTGCCCATGATGACCAAGCTGCCCCATCCATGCTAGTCCCAACTACCCTGATGTTTTTAGCCTATATTCCTCTGAACCTTTCCTATCCATGTACCTGTCCAAATGTCTTTTAAATATTGCTATACCACCTGCTTCAACTACCTCCTCTGGTAGCTTGTTCCATTTCTCCACCACCCTCTGTGAATAGATTTCCCCTCAGGTTCCTATTAAGAGTCAAGAGTGTTTTATTGTCATTTGTCCCAGATAGAACAATGAAATTTCGTACTTGCAGCAGCACAACAGAATATGTAAACATTGTACACAGTAAACAATATGATAAACGAGAGAGAAAAGAAAACAAATTAGTGTATGTAAATATACACACATACAAATACACATATATACATCATATATATATATACACGCACACACACAGACGCACAAAAAACAAACAATAATAGTGCAACAATAATAATAATAATAACAATAATAATAATAATAATAATAATAATAATAATAATAATAATAATAATAATAATAATAATAATAGTCTATTGAAGTTCAGAGCTTATTTGTTGTTGTGTTTAATAGCCTGATGGTCGTAGGGAAGAAGCTGTTCCTGATCCTGGACGTTACAGTTTTCAGGCTCCTGTACCTTCTTCCGATGGCAGGGGTGAAATGAGTGTGTGGCCAGGGTGGTGTGGGTCTCTGATGATGCTGGCTGGCTTTTTGAGGCAACGATTCCAATACATCCCCTCGATGGTGGCGAGGTCAGAGCTGGTGATGGACTGGGCAGTGTTCACAGCTTTTTGCAGTCTTCTTCGCTCCTGGGCATTCAAGTTGCCGAACCAGGCCGTGATGCAACCAGTCAATATGCTCTCTACCTTTCGAAGTTCAAGAGAAGCCTCTCTGCCATACCAAATCTCCGTGATCTTCTCAAGAAGTAGAGGCGTTGATGTGCTTACTTTATAATTGCATTATTGTGCTGGGTCCAGGAAAGACGTTCAGAAATATGCACACCCAGAAATTTGAAGTTTTTTAATCTCTCCACCATTGTCCCATTGATATAAACAGGATTGTGGGTTCTCATCCTTCCTCTTCCAAAGTCCACAATCAGTTCATTGGTCTTTCTGACATTGAGAGCCAGGTTGTTGTGCTGGCACCATTTGGTGAATCGATCGATCTCACTTCTATGCTCTGACTCAACACCATCTGTAAATCCTCCAACAACGGTGGTGTCTTTGGCGAACTTGAAAATGAAGTTTGCACTGTGCCCGGCTACACAGTCGTGAGTATAGAGTGAGTAGCGCAGGGGGCTGAGCACGCAGCCTTGAGGTGCTCCCGTACTGATTGTTAATGAGGAAGTAGTGTTTCTGCCAATTCGAACAGACTGTGGTCTGATGAGGAAGTTGAGGATCCAGTTGCAGAGGGATGGACAGAGATCCAGTTCCGTGAGCTTGGAAACCAGCTTGGATGGGATGATGGTATTGAATGCCGAGCTGTAGTCTATAAACAACAGGCTTGACGTATGTAGTTTTATTGTCCCTATTAAATTTGTCCTTTCTCACCTTAAATGCAAGTCCTCTTGTTCTTGATTCCCCTACTCTGGGTAAAAGACTGTGCATTGAGATTAAGCATATTATTGATGGTACTTGTTGAAAACAATGACATCTTCAGTCACTTTACCAATGATTTAGAATGGTTTGATGGAGCAATCATTGATTCCTTTGGATTCAAATTTTTTGAATATCATTCAAAGGGACTTCATTATTTTCACAAGAAGACAAAGGAGATAAACTTTGGTGAAATTGGTCAGATTTAAGAAAGGTCTGAATGGAGGAGTGGGAGTGATGAAATATTTTAGAGAGGAGTGGAAAAGGGGTTATTGCAGGGTCGAAAAGAAGGGATACACAAGACTATAATGCAGAAGTATATTTCCAAATTCTCGTTAAATATATTCCTGGAGTTTAAATTCACTTAACCCTCCCAAGCTTCAATAATCAATCTCTAACAGTCTTTCTTGTCCATTTGCAACATTGACACCGATCCAAAATGGGGCTACCTTTTATAGGTCCACGAACCTTGAGGGGCCGAACTACATAGGGGTGGTCCACTTACAATCCAATCAATCATATCAATTACATCAATACATTATTGACAGTTCCCCAATCCAATTACAGAGGGTCTCAAACAATGTTTCTTACAGAAGCTTCTGGAAGGAAGCTAGTTCACTGAATAATGCATCATTTGCTCTGGAACACAAAACAATTCTGCTGGGGCTTAACACTTTGGCCAATCAACAAACAACAGGGTAACTGTCTTGCAACATTATTTACATTATTTACATTTGTTTTGCAGCAATCCAATCAAACTCATGCATTTACAATACCTTGGAGGTCCGCTGCAAAACTCTCATTCATACTTATAATTGCAGAGATACTTAGAACTTCCTTATCTGAAACACTGACCTGGGACCTACACATCCCAGCAGCCTGTGGCTTCTTATACAGAAATACACAATTGGCCAAAAAGGCCTTGTAATGCATGAATCCTCTGCTTTATTTTGGCTCAATTTCTGGCTCTATTTTGGCCAGGATTTACAGGCCCACCAAGTCCGCACGAACCAGCGATCTCCATACGCTACCCTACACACTAAGGACAATTAATACACTTTTACTGAGGCTGATTAACCTACAAATCTTTGGTGTGTGGGAAGAAACAGGGAGTGCCCGGGGAAAACTCACATGTTCACGGGGAGAACGTACAAACTCTGTCCGGACAGCACCCGTAGACAGAATCAGTGTCTCCAGCGCTGTCAGGCAGCAACTCTACTACTGCACCGTGTGCTACTTCATTGATGGCTTTACATAATGTTTGCTTGCCAAAGTTTGCAGGAAATTAATCTTCAGTTTCTGGAGACTGCAGATTAATGTGACACTGCTAGCGGAAGGCCGTTGGGGTGTAGGGTTTGCAGGAGTAGAGAAGGCCACTGTAGTCAGATGTCAAGACCATGGAGAAAGGATGCACTTTTAAAATCTGAGGCACCTGGAACCAATGTAGGTCAGTTAGGATCAGAATGATGGGTGAGTGTGACATTGAAAAAGTAAACCTTGGATGTCAGTGAATCCCATTATAGCTATTCTCACATCTGCTGCAGAAAACTCCAAGGCCCAAGACTAGCTGTTCATGGTATTAATGGATGAATGCTGACACCTTCATTTGACATTCTCATACCGTGATTTTAACAGACCATAACCTATTTTTTTTAAAGTGAATTAATGTCCACATTAAAATCGGCAAGAAAGAATATCTCTCTGGTTTCAGAACTTTCTAGGATTCAATACACAATAGAATCATCTTTAAACTTTCCATAAACTAGCAGAATTTGTTAGTTTTGATAATCTATGCAATTGTACGTTGCATATTGATATTTTTAACGACCTGATTGTCATTCAGTAATTATAAGTTTACATTAATTTGCAACACTTGCAGTACAAAATAGTCTAGAAATTAGTTAACTTACTCTTGAAAAGTTTAGTGCTACGTGGTTCATTGTCCATTGTAGCTTAAATAAACGGATTCAGAGCTCATTTCTGCAAAAAAAAACATGGCATTCATGAAATAAAGCTTTTGGTTAATTTCTGCTTGTGCGTTTAACCTTTTCCCTGGTGTCAAACATACACCAAATGATGCAAGTTTAGTTGAGTTTAGTATTGAGTTTAGAGTTACAGCACGGAAACAGGCCCTTTGGCCACTGCGTCCACACCGACCAGTGATCCCCGCACATTAACACTACCCTGCACACACTAGGCACAATTTACACTTATACCAAGCCAATCAACCTACAAACCTGTTGGAGTGTGGGAGGTAATCGAAGATCTCAGAGAAAACCCGCGCGGTGACTGGGTGAACGTACAAACTCCACACAGACAGCACCCGTAATCAGGATTGAACCCAGGTCTCCAGTGCTGCAAGCGCTGTAAGGCAGCAACTAGATCGCTGCGCCACCGTGCCATCCAGTTGTGCAAAGCCCATTACCATCCCGACCAACAGAAACTTGAGTTCAAAGATCCACACAACTATTACAGAATGGTTTCAACCAAACTCTCAACACGTTGCATTAGTTTGCTGCAGGGTGCTTCTTGCCTTCATTGATTGATTGATTGATACGTTGTTATCGCAGCTGACATGTCACAGTGAAATTCTTTGTTTTGCACACCATACACAAGGTATGCAAAGAGTCGCCACGTATAGGGCACCGACAAAGTTGCAAAGTGCTCGATACAGTCACTTGGGGGTTACAGTTAGGGGCCTCCTCTTTGTTCTCGGAGGCCCCCTACGCCGGGTCACTCTTTGTTCTCAGCCGCTTCCCCACTCCAGGTGGGGGAAACTATAGCAATATTTAAAAGATATTTGGACAGATACCTGGCTGGTCACCTAGTCCTCTTCGCAACCCGTTTGTGCCTTTTAGCATTTGATTGACTGGAACTTTTGTCTACATTTGATTGAAGATAAAATCTCTCGCCTTATCCCCAGAATCCTCTCTTTCCACCACAGCAGACAGCAGCAACCCACATTGTACCAACCATAGAGTGTGTGCTTTTAATGGCTGAATAATGCACAACAAAAGTGTCAGGGGTTGCATTCAGTTTACGCTGGTCAAGTTGGGAAATGTATACGTCCCATTCCATCACACATCTCTGGTGAACTGCAGTTCTAACTTCATTTAACCCTAGTTCCTGAATTTTTGAGAGGGACGCAAACTGATATTAATGATAAACACAGCAATATTTTAACACACCAAAAAATTAATCCACTAGAAAAATATGTCATCAACTAATTCTTGGTTCTGATCTCAGTGGTATTTCATCGATACTTTAAATTAATTTCTTTAAATCTACCAACTGACATAACCACCTGATTGTTACTCAATTCAATGTACCACCAGCAATTTAATATGTTATGATTTATCTTGCTCAAGGTTGCAGCATCTTCAGTTCATTGTGTCACTATGAAGAAAGGCTGTGATGTTTCTCAGATAGGCAATCTTTGTTATTGAGGGAACATTGACTTAGAAACTTTGGTTAAAATAATATGCCAATGTCGCAAAAAATCTGGTTCAGTCGAAACAATGTTTGGGGAGGGGCGTAAGGAAGTCACAGTACAGGATTTACGAAGGAGAAGCTGAAGTAACTATTTTAGTCTTCCCATTCATCATCTGGAGGCAATTGTTGCTTATTCATGACTAAATGCCAGATGAGCAGCGACAAAGTAGGACAGCAAGGCTTATGTCATCAGTGTGCACATGGAAACTGACTACGTTTCTGTGGGACTAAGTATAAGAGAGAGGAAGAGGATCCTTCTGTGGATTTTTGGAAAGACGGTGTGAAGGGAAACCATCAGAATCATAGAGTCATACAGCACAGAAACAGGCCCATCAGCCCAACTCGACCAGGTCGACCAAGATGCCCCATCTAAACCAGTCCCATTTGCCCAGGAATTACCCACATCTCTTTAAACCTTTCCTATCCGTTCTACATCAGATGTCCTCTAAATTTCCCCATACTCCTAATATAGTCACAAAATGCTGCAGAACACAGCGGGATAGGCCACGTCTCTTGAGAGAACGAATGGATGAACGTTTCAGATCGAGACCCTTCTTCAGGCTGAAAAAGATCTGAAGAAGGGCCTTGACCCGAAACGTCACCCATTCCTTCTCTTCAGAGATGCTGCCTGAGTTACTCCAGCACATTGTGCCTATCTTCGGTTTAAACCAGCATCTGCAGTTCCTTACTACACATTATTCTAAAGCTGTGCCCTTTACTTTTAGATACCTCTGACAAAAGGTGAAGGTTTCTGCTATTTATCTTACCCATGACTCTTATAGAGTTGGCATCTTTCTGATTCTCCCTTTGCCTCTTCCACTCCATGTGAAACTTTTTCAGCTCATCAAGTCTCTCCTCATAACTGAAATAGACAATAGACAATAGACAATAGGTGCAGGAGTAGGCCATTCGGTCCTTTGAGCCAGCACTGCCATTCAATGTGATCATGGCTGATCATCCCCAATCAGTACCCTGTTCCTGCCTTCCCCCCATATCCCTTAACTCCACTATATTTAAGAGCTCTATCTAACTCTGCCTTCCCCCCATATCCCTTAACTCCACTATATTTACGAGCTCTATTAATAAAGTCTAATTCAATTCAATTCAATTCAATTCAACTCTCTCTTGAAAGCATCCAGTAAAGTCGTCAAGTCAAGAGAGTTTATTGTCATGTGTCCCAGATAGGACAAAGTTCATTTTTGCTTGCTGCATCACAACAGAATATATAAACATAATACAGAATTGGAGATAAAAGTTCAGTGTGTCTATATAGCATAGACCATATAGACACAATAAATAGATAAAGTGCAATCGGCTGTTATTGTTCAGAGTTTGTTTGATGTCGTGTTTAATAGCCTGATGGCTGTGGGGAAGAAGCTGTTCCTGAACCTGGATGTTCCAGATTTCAAGCTCCTGTACCTTCTTCCCGATGGCAACGGAGAGATGAGTGTGTGGCCAGGATGGTGTGGGTCTTTGATGATGTTGGCAGCCTTTTTGAGGCAGCGACTGCGATAGATCCCTTGGATGGTAGGGAGGTCAGAGCCGATGATGGACTGGGCAGTGGTCACAACTTTCTGCATTATTTTCCGCTCCTGAATGCTCAGGTTGCCGAACCAAGCCATGATGCAACCAGTCAGTATGCTCTCTACTGTGCACCTGTAGAAGTTCGAGAAAGTCCTCCTTGACATACCGACTCTCTGTAATCTTCTCAGGAAGTAGAGGCGCTGATATGCCTTCTTTATGATTGCATCAGTGTGCTGGGACCAGGAAAGATCTTCGGAAATATGCACGCCCAGGAATTTGAAGTTCTTGATCCTTTCCACCATCGTCCCAAATTGGCTTCCATTGCCTTCCGAGGCAGAGAACTCCACAGATTCACAACTCTCTGGGTGAAAAATATTTTCTTCATCTCCGTTCTAAATGGCCTACCCCTTATTGTTAAATGGTGGCCCCTGGTTCTGGACTCCCGCGACATCGGGAACATGTTTCCTGCCTCTAGCGTGTCCAATTCCTTAATAATCTTATATGTTTCAATAAGATCCCCTCTCATCCTTCTTAATTCCAGTGCTTACAAGCCCAGTTGCTCGATTCTATCAACATATGACAGTCCGCCATCCCGGGTACTAACCTTGTGAACCTACGCTGCACTCCCTCAATAGCAAGAATGTCCTTCCTCAAATTTGGAGACCAAAATTGAAATCTCAGGCAACATCCTGGTAAATCTTCTCTGTGGTCTCTCCAGTGCAATCATGACCTTACAATAGTGTGGTGACAGAATTTCGTACAATATTCCAACCTTATCCTAACCAATGGTTTGTGGCTATCATGAATTTAAAGCATAAAACAGTTTTCCCATTATTCAATATCATTGTATATCTAGGGCTTGAAATCCAATTTTGTCTCGACTCGAACGGTCACGCATTCCTTCTCTTCAGAGATGCTGCCTATCCCGCTGAGTTACTCCAGCATTTTATGTCTATCTTCAGTGTAAACCGACATTTGCAGTTCCTTCTTACACAATCCAATTTTTCTATTCTTTTTGCTAACAAATATAATTTTCAAGCATAAAACCTGGACTTGCAGACTGAGAAAGCCTTGATTTAATGCTTTTTAGTTTAGATTAGTTTAGTTTCGTGATACAATGTGAAAACAGGCCCTTCGACCCATCAGATCCGTGCCGATCACCGATCACCCATACACTAGTTCTATATTATCCTGGTTTCGCATCACACACACTAGGGGCAATTTAGAGAAGCCAATTAACTTACAAACCTGCACGTCTTTGGAATGTGGGGGAATCTGGAGCACCCGGGGAAAACCTACGCGGTCACAGGGAAGACGTGCAAACTCCATATAAGCAGCAGCTGTAGTCGGGATTGAACACGGGTCTCTGGCCATGTAGGGCAGCAACTCTACCTCTGCGCCAGTGTACCGCCCCTACCCAGGACCATTTGCATGTAAAGCAGACATGACTTTACCGCACTATGAACCAAAATGTGCAACAGGGTAATACATACAAGGATATATTGTGAATGTACTGGTGAGGTATGATGTGAAAGCTGTCGCTTCTAAACATTAATTTTTCTCGACAGGCCATCATGGCTCAGCTGCCCCAAGAGGAAAAGGCAAAGATTGCTGAGCAAGTGGAGAGCTTCCAGCAGGAGAAGAACAAGCTGGATGCCGAAGTTGCAAAGTGGGATGACAGCGGCAATGACATCATTGTGCTGGCAAAGCAGATGTGTATGATCATGATGGAAATGACCGATTTCACCAGGTAAGAGAATGTAGACGATGTGTGACTTGCAACTCGAGCATAACCAGCGCACACCACACAGAGCAAATCACTGTCTTACTGAACACTACTTCTCCCTGCACTATATACACAGCAGAATGTGTAGGAAGCGACTGCAGATGCTGGTTTAAACCGAAGACAGACATAAAATGCTGTAGTAACTCAGCGGGACAGGCAGCATCTCTGGAGAGAAGGAATGGGTGACTGCAGAATACTGGCCAGTAATAGCCCTGTTTCACTGTGCGAGTTGACCCACGAGTGACCCCGAGTGAAAGACTCGTGGTTGCGTACGAGACTCCAAGTTTATGATCCAGAGTTTAACCGAGTTCCCACGGGTATGTCTAAGTTTGCCGTTTACTTCTCATTTCTGCGATGTTCCAAGTTCGTCTCCCGAGTGTACCAAGTTCCTCTCCCGTTAATCTTGAGGCAACAATGTATATCGACGTGTTGAAAAATCATCACATGTTAAAAAAATGATGTCATGCTTTTTTTTTTACATACTATAAAAAGCTTGCCTTGTTTAAATTGGCTCATTTGGAGACAATGTCTGCAAGAAGGCTATTGGAGTCCAGGATGGTGATGTTTTTTGTTCAAGTGCTGTATGCTGCAGCCCTTAATGTGATGCAAGGACGCTTGTGTAATGAAGGCAGAAGAGAGAGAGTAAAGAGGAAAATTAAGAAGAGGTCTCAGTGGGTGAAGCCCCTGTTTCAAAGGAGATCTCTCTTTGGACAGTATGAAAAGCTGCTTAATGTGCTGTGCGATGAGGATAAATCTGCATTAAAAAATTTCATCAGAATTTCACCTGAGCTCTTTAATGAGCTGAAGAATAACAAGGTGGATGTGAAATCTCACCTACCTGTTTCAGTGACAGGCACCCGCAGCCAGTGAATGAAGACACCCCCATCTGTCTCCCCCTCCTCTCTCCACCCTCTCTCCTCCACCCCCCCCCTCACCCCCCCTTCAATTTGGAAATGTCATCCCATCACCCATTCCTTCTCTCCAGAGATGCTGCCTGCCCGCTGAGTAAAAGAGTTCCCACTTGCAGCAGCATAACAGGCCAGTAAACACAATACTCATAGATAATATACTAAACAAAGGAAATATATATTAAAAAATCCAGTATTATTGCAAAAATCCCAAAGTCCTTAGTGCAACCAAGGCAGTTTGTAGTTCATAGTTTAGTTAGCATTTGTAGCGTTCAAGAGCCCGATGGTTGTTGGGAAGAAGCTGTTCTTGAACCTGAAGGTCATGGTTTTCAGATTCATATACCTTCTGCTCAGCAGGAATAAAATGAGAGCATGGCCAGGGTAGTGTGGGTCCATGACAATGCTGGCTGCCTTTTTGAGGCAGCACCTCCTATAGAACCCTTTGATTCAGTAAATTTCAGTAAAGAGTTCGGGAATCTGGCATCATGGCTTGAGAATAAAACCCAGCCTTTAACATCCGCATAATGAAAGAGTTAGTGTTGTCCTACGGAACAGGGGTGCAGGAGAGGTGAACACAACCCTGTCTTCTTCAACAGCACTGGTAGAGTTGGCTTCTGGACGTGACTGGCAAACCTCAGATTAGGCTGCCATGAAGTGTCATAAAATGTTCTCACGCTGTTCCTCAATACTGGTTTGTATTAAGGTTGTGAGCTCAGTCCCAAATACACAAAATCTATATATAAACTTCAAGCAATTTTTTCTTTTCAAACCACTCTGTCACCTTATCAATAACTTTTACTTTGTTAAGCAGAATTTGTCTTTAAAAAGTCTAAGTAACTGATATTTCTGTCCCTGATTTTTGTTTCTAAAAAGAGTTCCCACGGTAGAATCACGAGTCACAAAGGTAAACGCACGGGCCACTACGTTCTTACAACGAGTTGAAATGTTTCAAATTTTAACCTCAAGAGTACATTTTACTCGTGGAAAAGTTCAAACATGTTTTAACTTTTTCAAGAGTTAACAAGTTTCACGGGTACCTGCCGTTAGTGCCACGAGTCGCTAAGTTGCGTCCACGAGTTCCGACGTTCCCGCTACGTTAATTGTACGTGATTACCACGAGTTAAATGTGTTTTAAACTCGGGGTACCTCGTGGGTCAGCTCGCACAGTGTAACAGGGGTTTAACTAATCTTTCTCCAGAATCTGTGGAATTCTTTGCCACAGACATGTGAATGTTTCTGGATTATCTGTTCAAGAATTCTCTGAATTATTAATTGAACAACTAATTCATAAGACTTCAAAGCTGCTTTCACTGAGTAACAAGAAGTTAGTCATACAGGTGGAAATAGGCCCTTGTAAGTTGACTCTTGTCAGCACACTTTAAAAAACTTCCCATTTTCGAGACAGTCCCTTTCCTTCAAACGATCTGCTCCAATCAACTTGAGCGAGTTCCTGTCTAATGCCTTCATAGATGGCCTTGCCCCAATTCAGAATTTTAACTTGTGGACCCACCCTGTCAGAGGTCACAGGTCCCAAAAGGCTCATCTACGGGCACTTCATCCACTTTCCCCTCCCGATTCCCTTAAAACAAAGTTTTTCTCTTCTGAATCTTTTTTTAAATTATGTGTTGATGTGTTTGTTAAAGTAAGCAAGGTAAATATATACAGACACAAGGAACTGCAGGTGCCGGTTTACAAAAAAAGACACAAAGTGCTGGAGTAACTCAGCGCCTTTGGCAGCATCTCTGGAAAACATGAATAGGTGAGGGGGTGTTGTTCCTGGAGCTTACATTGGCCCATGTTGTAACAATGCTGGGGCCAGAAGCAAAGTGATGCAAGTGAGAGTAGGATGGTGAATTAAAAAGGCAGGTAATCAGAAGCTCAGGGGCACTCGTGCAGACTAAGTGCAGGAGTACCATTTAAGAAAAAAGACACAAAGTGCTGGAGTAACTCAGCCGGTCAGGCAGCATCTCTGGAGAACATGGATAGGTGACGTTTTGGGTCGACAACCGTCTTCAGACTATTTGTTTTAGTTTAGAGATACAGCATGCAAACAGGCCCTTCGACCCAACAAGTTCACAGTGACCATCGATCACCTGTTCGCACTATTTCTATATTATCCCACTTTCTCATCCAGTCCCTGCATATTAGTGGTAATTTATAGGGGACAATTAACCTACAAACCCGCACGTCTTTGGGATGTGGGAAGAAACCAGAGCACCCAGACACAGGACACAGGGTGAACATGCAAACTCCCCACAGACAGCACCCGTGGTCAGGATGGATCTAGCTATGCAACTACTGTGCCTTCCCTGATCGAAAGCATATATAGATAAATATATAGATAAATGTGAGGTTATCCACTTTGGTGGCAAACACAAGGGGGCAGATTATTATCTCAATGGGATTAGGTTAGGTAAGGGGGAGGTACAGCGAGACCTGGGTGTCCTTGTACACCAGTCACTGAAAGTTGCCGTGCAGGTACAGCAGGCAGTGAAGAAAGCTAATGGAATGTTGGCCTTCATAACAAAAGGATTTCAGTATAGGAGTAAAGAGGTTCTTCTACAGTTATATAGGGCTCTGGTGAGACCACATCTGGAGTATTGTGTACAGTTTTGGTCTCCTAATTTGAGGAAGTACATCCTTGTGATTGAGGTAGTGCAGCGTAGGTTCACAAGATTGATCCCTGGGATGGCGGGACTGTCATATGAGGAAAGATTGAAAAGACTAGGCTTGTATTCACTGGAGTTTAGAAGGATGAGGGAGATCTTATAGAAACATATAAAATTGTAAATGGACTGGACAAGCTAGATGCAGGAAATGCTTTCCCAATGTTGGGCGAGTCCAGAACCAGGGGCCACAGTCTTCGAATAAAGGGGAGGTCATTTAAGACTGAGGTGAAAAAAACTATTTCACCCAGAGAGTTGCGAATTTATGGAATTCCCTGGCACAGAAGGCAGTGGAGGCCAAGTCACTGGAATGGATTTAAGAGAGAGTTAGATAGAGCTCTAGGGGCTAGTGGAGTCAAGGGATAAGGAGAGAAGGCAGGCACGGGTTATTGATAGGGGACGATCAGCCATGATCACAATAAATGGCGGTGCTGGCTCGAAAGGCCAAATGGCCCCCTACTGCACCTATTTTCTATGTTTCTATGTTTCTATATTCTATGTTTCAGTTAAGTGCGGGATTTGGTGAATAGAATTATTGGTTGATTCGCATGACTGCCAGAGAAATAACAATGCCAGATAAACAAGACAGCTGAAATAGTTATATAGCAACCACAAACATACCTAAAAGCTCAGGATCAAAGACTACAGAAATATATTTGCCTCCAATGCTGCAATTGCTGGAATAGTCAAGCAAAGTTAAATATTGCACCATATTTGTCATTTATTGAGTATGTGTGAAAGTGTGTGTGTATATATATATATATATATATATATATATATATATATATATATACACACTGAACTTTATTTTTCTCCCGTTATGTACTATGTTTATATATTCTGTTGTGCTGCAGCAAGTAAGAATTTCATTGTCCTATCTGGGACATGTGACAATAAAACACTCTTGACTTGACCTCCAACTGTAATACCGGCCAATCCCTCTTCTCCCCTTCCCCATCGGGCAAATTGTATGGAAATGTGAAAAAAATGCTCACCTCCAGATTCGGGGACAGTTTCTTCCCAGCTGTTACAAGGCAACAGTATAATCCTACCAACAACTAGAGACAGCAGTCCTAAACTATTCTCTACCTCATTGGAGACCATCGGACTATCTTTGATCAGACTTTACTGGCTTTATCTTGCAGTAAATGTTATTCACTTTATCATGTATTTGTACACGTGGGATGGCTCGATTGTAATCATGTATAGCCTTTCCGTTGACTGGTTAGCATGCAACAAAAGCTTTTCAGCCATGATCATATTGAATGGTCGAAGGGCCAAATGGCCTACTCCTGCATCTATTGTTCTATGTATCAATGTGACAATAAACTAATGACTAATACACAAGATGGGTGCTGGGTCATGCAAAGGCATAGATCATTGTTCAGAGATGATGAATACTGGAGAACAGATTGGCTGTGATTGTAGTTCGCAATAACAATGTTGAGAATGTCTTTTAACTGATCTGAAAATAGATGTTGCTATAGAGGTTTATCATGATTTCATTCTGATTACCACATGAAATCTGTGATTTCCAAAATTAAATGTCAGCCCACCTTTTTTTAGTTTCTTTTTAAAAAGAAATGCAAAATGTTTTAAAACTTGATCGATGGATATCAAGGGATGTGGGGAGAAAGCAGGAACGGGGTACTGATTTTAGATCATCAACCAAGATCATATTGAATGGCGGTGCTGGCTCGAAGGGCCAAATGGCCTACTCCTGCAACTATTTTCTATGTTTCTTTGAATGTGATATTAATACCAGAATAATTCTGCATTTTCAATTGCATCAGAAGATCACAGTCACATTGAAAGCCATCTTAATTTGCATTATAATGTAAGGGTTGTGCATTAATTCATGGATTAACATGAAGGAAACCTTTCTTTTCATGGGGTGTAGTTGGAACCTGGAATACGCTGCCTGCAGATGTGGGGGAGTCCGATTCCTCGGTGGTTTTAAGCAGGAAAGTGGGTAAAAATATAACAATTAAAAACTTGACAACATCAGAGATAGGGATGTGAGGGTAGAGAGCTAGTGCAGTCATGATGGGTCAAATGATTTCCTATCCAAATAGTGAATGGCCTGGATAGAGTGTTTGCGGAGAAGATGTTTCTACTCGTGGGAGAGTCCAGGGCCAGAGGCCATAGCCTCCGAATAAAAGGACATACCTTTAGAAAGGAGACGAGGAAGAATATCTTTAGTCAGAGGGTGGTGAATCTGTGGAATTCATTGCCACAGATGGTTGTGGCCAGGACAATGGATATTTTCAAGATGGAGATTGATCGAATCTTGATTAATACAGGTGTCAGGGGTTATGGGGAGAAGGCAGGAGAGATAGATCAGCCATGATTGAATGGCGGAGTAGACTTGATGGGCCGAGAGGCCTAATTCTGCTCTTATAATTTATGAACATGAAAATAATGTAATGATTTTATGATTCAAAAGAAGATGTGATTTTGTAATGAATGTCAAGATATGCCATGTGCACTAAACAGTGATTGTTATTTTTTTATTCTGTGTGATTTTGTAATAGGAAATATATTGTGATTTTGATTAGTGCTTTAGTTTAATCTTTTTGTTTAGTTTAGAGATACAGCACGAAAAAACAGGCCCTTCGGCCCACCGAGTTTGCGCCAACTAGCAATGCCCGTACACCAACACTATCCTATATACTAGGGACAATTTACAATTTATAGAAGCCAAATTAACCACAAACCTGTGCATCTCTGGAGTGTGGGAGGTCACCCGTGGAAAACCCACGCGGTCACGGGGAGAACGTACAAACTCCATACAGACAGCATCCTTAGTCAGGATTGAACCCGGGTCTCTGTCGCTGTGAGGCAGCAACTCTACCACTGGGCCACCGTGCTGCCCTATTGGCTTTCTCATTGACAAATCTCTCTAAGGGCCTTGTGGGCTCTTTCATCTTACAGACAGAGAGGATAAGGGGATAAAAGGGTAGCATGTTAGGTCATAAGGTCATAGGGAATAGGAGTAGAATTAGGCCATTTGGCCCATCAATTCTACTCTGCCATTCAATCATGGCTGATCTATCTCTCCCTCCTAACCCCATTCTCCTGCCATCTCTCCATAACCTCTGATACCTGTACTAATGTTACCTCATCTCCTCGATTTGACACCAGAATAAACACATCTGCCTTTGAAGGTCCATTTGCTTTAGTCCTTCTGCTAGATATGTCAAAACAATCTTATCTCAGCAACATCAGTGGCATTAATAGAACTGTAAAATTTAAAAAAATGGAAATATCTGCAGATTAGACAACAGTAACGGAAGGAGAACCAGTTAACATTTTGGAACTATTTCTTGGTATTTTTATTGTTCTCTTTCGATGTTCAGAATGCTGATGTTTCCTTTTTTTAAATCTATGTTAATGTTGAGTGAAGAGATCAAGTGGTTTGTGACCACATTTGCTGACAACAAATCGATGGGTGAGAAAGCAAGTTGTAAGAAGGCTTCAGGAATCTACAAAGGGATACAGATGGGTTAAGATACAGGCATATGGCAGATGGTATGTAATGTGGAGAAAAATTAGGTTATTTCCTTTGCGATAACAACTAGAAAGCAAAATAAAAATATTTGAATAGTAAGAGTACAAAATGCTGTGGTACAGTGGGATCTGCATGTCCTTGTTCGCAAAACACAGGAAGTTAGCATGAAAGTACAGAAACTGATTAAGAAGATAATAGTGTTTTTGGATTTTATTACGGAGGGGAAATAATATAAAAGCAGAGAAGTCTTGCTAAAACTGAAAAGGATATGGATGAGCTTACATCTGGGATGCTGCGTATAGTTTAATCTAAGAAGATGTATAAAATCATGATGGTGGTGGTGCATTGTGTGCTGAATGCACACAGTCTTTTACCCAGAGGTTTAAGGTAAGAGGGGAAAGATTTAATAAAAATCTAAGGGACAACCTTTTCACACAGAGAGTGGTGGGTATATGGAAGGAGCTGGAAAGGAGCCAGGTACAATCACAACATTTTAATAACATTTGGGACAGGTACATAGATCGGAGAGGTTTAAAGAGATATGGATTAAACATGGGCTAAAGGGACTAACGTAGATGGGGCATCTTGGTCGCATGGATGAGTTGGGCTGGTGGGTCTGTTTCTGTGGACATCAGTCTGATGAAGGGTCTCAGTTCAGAGAAGGATCATGAATTTGATTCCTGGGTTAACTGAGGAGGAACAGTTGAGCAGGTTGGACTGAAGCACATTGACATTTGGAAGAATGAGAAGGGATTCTAGGGGACCTTAGCAAGGTAGAGTCCAAAATGATGTCTTCCCTCCTGCGGGACCCGGAGCCAGAGATTCAGGGGAAGGGATTTCCCATTGAAGGCAGAGAAGAGAAGGAATACTTTCTCCAGATATTTCCATTTACTGTAGTTATACCAGATAGAAACAGGCTCTTTGGGCCACCAGGTGTATCATCAACCACCCATCTATCATAATCCCATTTTATTCAACGCCTTCTACCGAACAATTCCCTACACATTTTACTGCTGACCTTTGCCGACAGTGGCCAATTAATCCATCCACCCCGATGTCTTTCGGATGTCGGAGGAAATTGAAGCTCTGGAATGAAACGCACTTGGTCATAAGGAGAATATGTCAACGCCACACAGAGGTCAGGATTGAATCCGTGTGTGTGGAGCAGTGAGGCAATGCCTCTACTACCACTTCACCGGGACAGCTGGATGGGGAATCTGGAATATTCCATTCCAGTGAATTTGAGGAAGAATCTTAGAATACATTCAAGAATGATTTTAGTGTCGAGGGGAATTGATGGTTACCACTGGAAAGTGGAGCTGAGGCCTGATCAGATCAGTTGGAATGGACCCAAGGGCCCCATATGATCAATCCTGCCATTGTTATGCTCTTACACGCATATTCTAGTTGTGCTGCAGCAAGTAAGAATTTCATTGCTCTATCTAGGACATTTGACAATAAAACACTCTGGACTCTTGATCCTTCACCACTAAAGTACATTTTGCTGATGCAGTAACCAAAGATAATCAGCAGCAGCAGATTGCAAATCCCTTTACTACTTGTCCAATGCATGGTACATCTCAGTGGTTTTCCGGAGTTAAAATCTGAAGTGTGAACACAGTAATGTTGAACATCACACCACACTATTCAGAGAGAAAGTGCAAGTGAGGGTCTAGACAGCTAATACAGCTAATAGAGTTATAGACTCATACATTACTGCACGGAAGCAGACACTTCAGCCCAACTCATCCATGCCGACCAAGATACCCCATCTCAGCTAATCCCATTTGCCCATACTTGATTCATAACCCTCTAAACCTTTCCAATCCATGTACCTTTAGTTTAGTTTAGTTTAGAGATACAGCACGGAAACAGGCCCTTCAGCCCACTGAGTCCACAGCAATCCCCGCATATTAACACTATCCTACACATACTAGGGACAATTTACATTCACACCAAGCCAATTTACGTACAAACCTGTACAACTTTAAACTTTGGGAGGAAACCGAAGATCTGGGTCAAGGGTAGAATGTACAAAGTCCGTACAGACAGCACCCCTATTCGGGATCGAACTTGCATCTCTGGCGCTGAAAGCGCTGTAAGGCAGCAAGTCGTGCAGCCTGTCCAAGTGTATTTTAAATTTTGGAAATGAAAGGGTTGTTCCATCACAAATGAGGGGAAAAAAATTAGATTTGTATCTTACTGAAAACAATACATAACAATGACATTGAATATCAGGGCAGGCTTGAGGGGCCAGGTGGACTGCTGCTCCTGGTGTTGTTGTATCCTATTGATCTGCTCACTGGATATGGATTCAACAGGTTCAGATCCATATCGCTATGAAGACTAGGGACCACTTTCACCCTCCTCAAAACTATGGGGCAATGGCTGTCCATTGTCTATTCAATGGCTACAGAATTTCACCCTATTTCACATAGTCCTTTTGCTCCCCCACCTTGCATAGAAAATTGACCATAGAATGGTGCACAAGAACAAGCCCTTCAGCCCACAATGTTGCTTCAAACATAATCATCATCATCGTTGAAAACATTAACAATGCAGTGGTGCTGGTTTCCGACGTGAACGGTGACGGACGCACCACACATCTCTGTCCTACCAGTTCCTGCGGATTTCCGCCACTGGAAGTATAGGATTTTTGGTGTGTGTGCTTTATTATCATTCCTTACAATGCTATGTACGACAGTGATCGCAACTTCTACTGAAGTGTGGATGGCTGTTAGCTCGCTAGAAGCTCATCCGCCCTATGACAGGTCTTGTTTTTGGTCCTGCTGGGGGTCCACAGCCCCCTCCTCACCTGGCAAACCAGGTGGGGGTGACGGTTTAGTCGGCGACTATCCGACCATGGAGCAGGTAGCACGGGATTACATGGCACCCGTGGCGGAGGGAACTCCCCCGAACCTGATCAAACATAATACAAAATTAAACAAATCTCTTCTAACTGCATATGACCCATATCCCACCATTCCCTGCATATCTATGTACCTAAAAGCTTCCTAAACGCCACTTCCGTTTCTACCTCCACCACCATGTGTAAAAAAAATGCCCTTCATATCTCAATTAAACTTTGCCCCTCTTATCTTAAAGCTATGCTCTCTACTTTTTGACATTTTTTCACTACGGGAAAAAAAAGTTCTGACTGTCTATCCAAACAATGCCTCTAATAATTTTAGATTCTTCTATCAGGTCACCCCTCAGCCTCCGACCATCCAGACCTTCTCTGCTACTGCAATGGTCTTGGTTTCTCTCTTTCTCAGTTCTTCGACCTGAAACATCAGCTGGGTTCTCTATCCACCATCACTGCTTGGCTGGCTGAGTTCTTCCAGCATTTCTGTTTTTGTTACAGTTTAAAATATCAATACAGGTGACCCATATCATCAAGACAGATGCCCAGGAATGTTGATATCTACTTTTTCAAAAAGCTTTGGTTACTATTCACCCATCGGAATTTTACTGGAATTTATCTTGCACTAAATGTTATTCCCTTTATCATGCATCTGTACACTGTGGATGGCTCGATTGCAATCATGCATGGTCTTTCCACTGACTGGATAGTACGCAACAAAAGCTTTTCACTGTACCGCGAACTAAACTAAACTACAGTGCTGGAGATCCCAGCAGGTCAGGCAGCATCTCTGGAGAACCAATCTCTCTGTGCTCCCTAAAGGGCCTGTCCCACTTTCACAACCTATTTCACAACCTTTTTTACTCGTGGACAAAAACGCCCCGACCTACTTGATGCCAGGAGTACCTACGACTAGCATCACGACCTACCTATGACCTACCTACGACCTCCTACGACCTCGTGATGACCATGCTGCGAGTATGAGTCAAGGGTAAACTCGGCAGAGGTCGTGAAAGTGAGACAGGCCCTTAACTCACTCCCACCTCTCATGAGAAGGGCACGACTTCTGAGGATGGAAATCCTTTCAAAATCGCTCTCATACTGAATAGGTGAATTATGTCATCATGCTTATGTTCATCTTCCTGGTCACTACTCTGCCTGAAACCATTCAAATAATTTTCAAATATTTTCCATTTCAAAAAGCGTACACAAATTATCCTTCCTCCACTGTTTCTTCTAAACCATTCCATCACCTAGCAACGCACTGCATAATTTTTAAAATAATCTCTGAGCCTCTCTTTCCAGAACAGTGAAGTATTTCAATAGAGGTAATATTAAGGCTTTGAAAAAAAGAAAAGGTTTGATTTAATTCTGTGCTTTATCATTTATGAAAAGCTTTCACACACACGGTGAATTACTTAGAATTACCCAGCGTGTACTACACTGTAGCAGCTCATTTGGTTCAAGTGGTCTAGGCTGACGTTTCTGCTCTGTATGAAACAACATCCGCCTTGTTTTAGTCATAGCGTGGAAATAGGCCCAGCGGCCCAACTTACTGACATTGACCAACATGTCCCATCTACACTTTGCGTTTGGCCCATATCACTCTAAACAATTTCTCTCTAT
Organism: Malacoraja senta; assembly: GCA_038087875.1. Taxonomy (NCBI): domain Eukaryota; kingdom Metazoa; phylum Chordata; class Chondrichthyes; order Rajiformes; family Rajidae; genus Malacoraja; species Malacoraja senta. Next base: position 388,497,872 of record CM075977.1, read on the forward strand.
CCATTTACCTGTCTAAATGATTTTTAAACATTGCCTCAAGTACCTCCTCTGGCATTCACCCTTTGAATAAAAAAGATACCCCTCAGACTCCTATAAGATCTTTCTCCCCTCACCTTAAACCTATGTCCTCTGGTTCTAGATTCTCCTACTTTGGGCAAGAGATTCTGTGCATTTAACAGATCTATTCCTGTCACAATTTTGTACATCCCTCATCCTCCTGCGCTCCAATGAATAGAGGCCGAGCCTGCTCATCCTCTCCCTATAGCTCAGGCCCTCGAGTCCCAGGAACATCTGTGTAAATCTTCTCTGAAGACGTTCCAGCTTGACAACATCTTCCCTATAACACGGTGCCCAAAACTGAACACAATACTCTAAATGTGGCCACACCAACGTCTTATACAGCTGCAACATGACCCCCCAACTTCTATACCTCTTCATCTCACTCTATCAACATCTCACAAGTTCACAAGTTCACCGGTTATAGGAGTAAAATTAGGCCATTCGGCCCATCGAGTCTACTCCACCATTCAATCATGGCTGATCTCTGCCTCCTAATCCCATTTTTCTGCCTTCTCCCCAGAACACTTGAAACCAGTTTTAATCAAGAATTTGTCTATCTCTGCCTCAAAAATATCCACTGACTTGGCCTCCACAGTCCTCTGTGGCAATGAGTTCCACAGATCAACTACCCTCTGATTAAAGAGGGTGCATGCAAGTGTACATGAGTGTAGCTGCACCATTGGTGGAAGAGTCCAGAGCAAGAGGCCATGGTGATTGTCTAAAGAATGAAATAGATAGGATAGACAGTCAGAACATTTTTCCCAGGGTGAAAATGGCAATGACGAGTGGGCATAGCTTTAAGTTGAGTGAGGGAGAGGTTAAAGAAAATGTAAGGGGCACGTTTTTCACACTGAGGTTAGTGGGTGCCAGGAACGCACTGCCAGGGTGTGGTGGAGGCAGATACAATAGAGGCTTTTGGATAGGTACATGAATGTGTAGAGAATGTAGGGATATGGATTATCTAATAACAGACAGATTACAATTGGTCTTGGTATCATGTTCAGCACATGTGGAATTCCCTGCCACAGAGGGCAGAGAAGACAAAATCACTGGATGGATTTAAGAGAGAGTTAGATAGAGCTCTAGAGGCTAGTGGAATCAAGGGATATGGGGAGAAGGCAGGCACGGGTTATTGATTGGGGTTATTGATCAGCCATGATCACAATGAATGGAGGTGCTGGCTCAAGGGGCCGAATGGCCTCCTCCTGCACCTATTTTCTATGACATTGTAGGCCGAAAGGCCATTCCCTGAGCTGATCTGTTTTATGTTTAATCAATGTAAGGATGAACTTTTTATTAACAGACTGGGTGGTTCAGATTGGGGAAGTGGATTAATTTGTGGCTTTCAAAAGGGAATGGTATCAATGCTTCGAACAAATATATTGCAGGAATTAAGGAGAAAAGTGTTGAATGCTGCTAGCTGATTCAGTCTACAATTCACCAGAAGGAATTTCTTTGGCCAGAGGGCGATGAATCTGTGGATTGGGTAAAATGGAGATTGATAGGGACTTGATTAGGAAGAGCACCAAATGTTATGGGAGAAGGTGTGGGAATGGGGATGAGAGGAGAAAGATAGATCAGTCATGATTGAATGGCAGAGTAGACTCAATGGGCCGAATGGACTATTTCTGATCCTATGAGTAATGGTCTTCCAGGAAGCAGATATGGACATGAAGAGATTTTTATGTGAGTCCATTCTATCGGCACAGATAGAGTCATTAAGTCATCAGATAGAGTCATAGTCATAGTGTGGAAACAGTCCCTTCGGCCCAACTTGCCCACACCGGCCAACATGACCCAGCTACACTAGTCCCACCTGCCCGTGATTGGGCCATATCCCACAAACCTGTCTAATCCATTTGCCTGTCTAACCATTTCTAAATTTTGGGATTGTCCCTACCTCAACTACCTCCTCTGGCAGCTTGTTCCATATACCCACCACCTTTTGTGTGAAAAAATCACCCCTCAGATTTCTCTTCCCCTTCACCTTAAACCTATGTCCTCTGGTCCTCGATTCACCTGCTCTGGGCAAGAGATTCTGTGTATCTACTCAATCTATTCCTCTCATGATTTAATACATCTCTATACGATTATCCCTCATCCTCCTGTGCTCCAAGGAATAGTCCCAGCCTACTCAACCACTCCCTACAGATCAGACCCTCCTGGTCTGGCAACATCCTTGTAAATCTTCTCTGTACCCATTTCAGCTTGACAACATAGATATAGACTATTTCAGGATGCAGGAAGAGCTAGACACAAAGTGGAGTTGATAGGATGAGTCTATTATTACCATCATGCTGCTCTGGTGAACAGCAATGATGATTGGTATCAAGAATAATAACTTCTCTGGCATTTGTGGCATTGCCATGACCCATTGCACTATCCACATCATGGGGACTAACAGTGATTCAAAAAATGATCTGTGTCAAGTTGGAAGAGGCTCTATGTTTACACACTTCAGTCTTGCTTTGTATAAAAGGAATTGCACAATTTAAAAAAAAAAATCAAATTTTTACACATTCAGACAGTTTCCAGTGATATGCAAACATAATGACCTGGAAACCTACTCCATTGTTGACTACCCTGTTCTTGTTTATTAGCTTCTACAATACTTGAATATGTAGGAGTTACAAAATATTACATTATGCAAAGGGAAAACACATCATAGATCTTCCTACTGCCTTCTTGTAAACATATTCAGAACCCTTTTCTGACAGTCAGAAACTTAAGAATAAGGGGTAGGCCATTTAGGACTGAGATGAGGAAACATTTCTTCACGCAGAGTTGTGAATCTGTGGAATTCTCTGCCACAGAAGGCAGTGGAGGCCAATTCACTGGTTGTTTTCAAGAGAGAGTTAGATTTAGCTCTTAGGGCTACAGGAATCAAGGGATATGGGGATAAAGCAGGAACGGGATACTGATTGTACATGATCAGCCATGATTATATTGAATGGCGGTGCTAGCTTGAAGAGCCGAATGGCCTACTCCTGCACCTATTTTTTTATGTTTCCATGTTTCTATGTTTTTCCGAGGATAGAAATGTCAAAACCTTGAGAGCATAGATTGAAGATGAGATGCAAAAAGTTCAAAGGAGATGTGCGGGGCATGTTTTATTACATAGTGGATGGTGGTGCCAGGAATATGCTGACAGGGATGGTGGAGGCAGAAATTATAGTAGTTTTTAAGAGGCTTTTAGATAGGCACATGGCAAGGGATGGAGGGATATGGGTCATGTGCAAGCAGATAGTCATAGAGTGATACAGTGTGGAAACAGGCCCTTCGGCCCAACTTGCCCACACTTGCCCAACTATGTCCCAGCTACACTAGTCACACCTGCCTACGTTTGGTCCATATCCCTCCAAACTTCTCCTATCCAGTTGCTTATCTAACTGTTTCTTAAATGTTGGGATAGTCCCAGCCTCAACTACCTCATCTGGCAGCTTGTTCCATACACCCACCACCCTCTGTGTGAAAAAGTTACCCCTCAGATTATTCTTAAATGTTTACCCCTTCACCTTGAACCAATGTCCTTTGGTCCTCGATTCCCCAACTCAGGCAAGAGACTCTGTGCATCTACCCGATCTATTCCTCTCATGATTTTGTACACCTCTATAAGATCACCCCTTATCCTCCTGCGCTCCATGGAATCTCTAGCCTAGCCTAGCCTACTCAACCTCTCCCCATAGCTCACATCCTCGAGTCCTGGCAACATCCTCATAAATCTTCTCTGAACCCTTTCAAGCTTGTCAATATCTTTCCTATAACATGGTGCCCAGAACTGAACACAATATTCTAAATGCGGTCTCACCAACGTCTTATACAACTGCAACATGACCTCCCAACTTCTATACTCAGAGATGAGATTAGTTTATCTTGGAATCATGATTAGCACAGATATTGTGGACCAAAGTGCCTGACGTCTGCTGTACTATTCTATATAACATTGTTTATCAACAACGGGATAGTGGCATAGTGGTAGAGCTATTGCCTCACAGCGCCAGAGAACCAGGGTCGATCCTGACTACGGTTGCTACGTTATCCCTGTGACCATGTGGGTTTTCTCCGGGTGCTCTGGTTTCCTCCCACATTCCAAAGACATGCAGGTTTGTTGGTTAATTGGCTACTGTAAATTGCCCCTAGTGTGTCGGATGCAAGATTGGGATGACATACAACTAGTTGGTCGGCGTGGACACGGTGGGCCGTATCTCTGGAGTAAACTAAAGGACTGGCATCTTTGTTCATCTAGCTGCAAAGTGCTGGAGTAACACAGCGGGTCAGGCAGCATCCCTGGAGAACATGGATTGGTGACGTTTCGGGTCGGGACCCTTCTTCAAACCCCAGCATCTGCAGTTCTTTGTTTCTACATTTCACAAAGCCACGTCACCTGGTTGAAGATACCTCCAGGTTGTAAAATAAGTCCTCTTTTGCTTCCACTGTTCTCTCCTTGCATCAATGAATACACCTCCAATAATAATAAAGAATATTCTACCTACTGTAATTTAGCACAAAACAGATCATTTGTTAACTATGAGGTCTTCACTACAGTCCAACATTGCTGAAATAGTGTGCACACCATGAACACAATGGAAGTCAGTAACTGATAATGGCACTTTAGTGCCTTTTGGATAAGGTCAGGGAATGGAAGGGAAATTGATCATGAGCAGACACAAGAAATGAGTATAACGGCATCATCTTTGGTGAGAACGTTGTGGGCCAAAGGGTTTGTTCCTGTGCTGTACTGTTCTATGTAACTAAACATAATATGCTGGAGGAACAAAGGAAACCAGGAATTCCCAGTACAGCTATCATTGCTTCACAGCGCGGAAACAGGCCCTTCGGCCCACTGAGTCCGTGCCGACCAGCGATCACCCTGCACACTACCACCATCCCACACACACTAGGGACAATTTACAATGATACCAAGCCAATTAACCTACAAACCTGTACGTTTTTGAAGTATGGGTGGAAAACATAGCACCCGGATGGAAACCCAACTCCCCATTCTCATGGGGAGAATGTACAAACTCCGTACAGACAGCACCCATAGTCAGAATTGAACCCGGGTCTCTGCCGCTGTAGGGCAGCAACTCTACCGCTGCGCTACCGTGCTGCCCTGGTGCCTTACTCTGTTGCTGATCATTCTCGCACCATTCTCAACTCACATCACGACAGCCATAAACAAGCAAATTGACTTGCTAAGCATTTGTGCATTCGATTAAAACCATATGGTCGTGACTATTCACACTTATGCATTCCCTTAGTGCCTGAATTCATCCTGTGTTGGCCTATTTATATACTTGTCTGTAAAGCCTACCTTGTGGCTGCAGCCATGCTGGTGAGTCAATTCTCCCTTGGAATGGAAGAAGTTGCAGATGGCCTTAAAAGACCGAGATGGCACGACTTCCGCACCCCCTCACTGTGAGAGGCTGCAGATTGAGCATTGTTGAAACGGCAGAGTTAGGAACAGGAATGCAACATCCCACAAGAGAAGAAATGATTTGTGATCACTCTTAGAGCATGCATCGGCCAACTGTGAAGGAGGAAAAGTTTACTCCCACTTGGATTATACTCTAGACCAAAGATCCTATAGCAGAGCAAGATTGATCACTCCTTCTAAATGCAATGGGCTGACGTGTAGTACGCAACGGAGCGGAATTTGGGCCTTTTTATCATGCATTTCAGTAACCCGACCCGACTCACAGTGTAATTAACGTTGCGGGGGAACAGTTTGTGTTAATAAATTAATATTCTGAAAATGAGCAGAATATTTTTACCAAAGAACTTTTATTTTAACGAGGATGTTTCCGTAACCGGCTTCCATCTCCGCACTAGTATCTTTGCTCCGCTGTGGGATCTTTGGTGCGGAGACGGAAGCCGGTTACGGAAATGGGGCCGAAAATTACCCATGAATCTGCCCATGACCGTACTACGTCTTTTTCGTCGAGTGATCTATCTTGCTTGCTATAGGATCTTTGCTCTAGACTTCAGACTTTAGAGATACAGTGCTGAACAACAATCCCTGAGCACTAACACTATCCTACACACTAGGGACAATGTTACAATCTTAATTGTAAAGAAGCTGAGTCTGACTCACTTGTAGCTTTACTTAACGTTTAATAATAAGACAGGTTAAACACTTTCCAGCACTGACTGCACCCAGTCTGTCATCATGCTGGAACCAAGGGAGGAGCACACGGGAGATAGAGTTCTTATACTTGATAACTAAGGCGTGGTTAGTGGTACTGAGGTAGCTATATTATTGGTTGCATGCATAAACCATCTACATCCTTCCCCTTAGAATCAAATGCACATGGAAGCAATCAGGATAGTGCTATTACAATAAACGTGCAAATTTAGACAAAGTCGCCTTAACGGACAGGCGGCTTAACAATGCGACCCGAACGCGTACGTACAGCACCTTCCCCCCTCCCATCAGAAAGAAGAGAAGCCGTAGCGGAGGCAGGCAGGAAAGTCAAGGGAGCGGGAGATGCAGGGAGAGCGGGAGCGGGAGAGACAGGCGGGGAAGGACGTGCAAGAGTTGACAGCGGCCGGCCAAAACCAGGAGGCAGCGAAACAGGAGACCGCACTAAGCGAGGGGAATGGGGCATACATGGAGCAGCAGGGTGATCAGCGGCAGCAGGTGGAAACGACAACGGAGGAGCATAAGGAGTCGCAGGAGGAGGCTTTGGCTCGTTGACGGCCAACAGGTGCTGACGGCTGCGTCGGTAGGTAGTCCCTTCGTAATCCACCAGGTACGATCTTGGAGAGTCGTCCACGCCAGTCACCGTCGTGAGGCGGGAATAGCCGGTGGTGGTCCGCATCCGAACGACCTGCCCGGGTAGCAGAGGCAGCAGAGGGCGGCAGGACCTGTCGTGGGAACGCCGTTGAACTTCATGTTTATGATCGATCCGTCTTTGGACTGTGGCAGGATCGAACACTTTGGGTATCAGGGACTGCTGGGCGATGGGCATGGGTTGTTTTGTCACTCTGGACATCAGACGTTGGGCAGGGGAACCCATAAGCGGGTCCCGTGAAACGTTACGTATGTTAAGTAAGTCCAGGTAAATATCGCTGTTTGACAGGCGGGACTGCTCCATCAGGCCCTTAGCATTCTGCACGGCCCATTCGGCCATGCCGTTACTCTGAGGGTACTCCGGGCTGCTGGTGTAGTGATGGAAGTTCCACCTTGCAGCGAAAGCTTTGAACTCGGCACGTGAATTGCGGTCCATTGTCGGTCTGTAAGTGGACAGGGACGCCGTGGTCGGCGAAATGCTGACGCATCTTTGCGATGACCCTCCCGGAGGTGGCGGACTGAAGGTGGTCAATGTCGAACCAATTGGAGAATGAGTCCACCAGGACGAGAAAGTGCTTACCCCGCTGCTGGTGTGGGGTAAGGTTGTTGCAGGAGGCACAGGAGGACACCCGGTTCCGGATGTAGTTGGCCATGCCAGGCCAGTAGAACTGTCCTTGGGCATGAGAAACAGTGGCCTCGATTCCAGGATGACCACTGTGGGCTGCGTTGTAGTATAGATCGTATAGAGAGGCTGGGACCACAACTTTGTGGCCTTTGACGATAACCCCACCCTGGATCACCAGCTCGTCGCGGACCAGGAAGAACGGTTGTGCGCCCGATGGCAAGTTGGTACGTTTGACGTGCCACCCGCGCTTGATGACGGCAGCCAGCTGCTGCAGTGCGGGGTCCGCGGCGGTGTGCTCGATCAGGCTCTGTAGCTGCTTGGTTGGAACAAAGTTGACATTAAGTACGAGTAGGTTTTCCTGCTCGTAAGGGTGGCGGTCACAGGATGCCCGTGGGGCGCGAGAACGTGTGTCAGCAACATGCATCTCCGTTCCCTTCTTGTATGTGATTTCAAAATCAAAACGCTGGAGTTGCAGCATCATACGTTGTAATCTGGCAGGGGCAACATGTATGGGTTTGTTAAGAATGGTTACCAGTGGCTGGTGGTCGGTCTCGACTGTGAATCTACAGCCAAAGAGAAAGTCTTTGAATTTGGAACAAGCAAACACCACAGCCAGGAGCTCCTTCTCGATCTGGGCATATTGTTGCTCCGTGTCGGTCATGGTCCGAGAGGCATACGAGACCGGTAGCAGGGAGCCGTCGCCGTAGAGCTGCAGGCAAGCAGCACCCAGTCCAAAACGAGAGGCATCACAGGTGACAACAATGGGTCGGCGCAGGTCGAAGAATTTGTGTGTTGGTGTGCTGATCAGCTTAGACTTCAGACATTCGAAAGCCTGCTGGTGTTGTGGAAACCAGGACCAGGCGATGCCTTTCTTAGTTAGTTGTCTCAGGGATGAGCTCAGCTCACTGAGATTCGGTACAAACTTCCCGAGGTAGTTGACCATGCCCAGGAATCGTTGTAGACCAAGCACGTCAGTTGGGGCTGGCATTTCGGATATTGCAATAGTCTTTTGCGGGTCGGGTTTCAGTCCCTTGGAAGTGAAGTTGTGCCCGACGTACGGCACCTCTGAGACACGGAACCGGCATTTATTCTTGTTCAGTTTTAAGTTGATCTGCCGGGCACGGTCCAGGACTTTGCGGAGTTTCTTATCATGTTCGGTAGGATTCTCCCCATAAACTAGGATGTCGTCAACGATGATGGCACATGGCATGCCAGCGAACAGCTGTTCCGTGGATCGCTGAAACGCTTCACTGGCAGAGTTAATACCGAATGGCATCCGTAGAAACTTAAATCTGCCATATTAACCTACAAACCTGAATGTCTTTGCGCTGATAGACACAAAAAGCTGCAGTAAGTCAGCAGGACGGGCAGCATCTCTGGAGAGAAGGAATGGGTGACGTTTCGGGTTGAGATGCTTCATCTGACTGGTTAGGGATAAGGCAAATGAGAGATATGGATGGCGATGTGGAGAGATAAAGAACAATGAATGAAAGATATGCAAAAAAGTAACGGTGATAAAGGAAACAAGCCATTGTAAGCTGTTTGTAGGGTGAAAATGAGAATCTAGTGTGACGGGTGGGGGAGGGATAGAGAGAGAGAGAATGCCGGGCTGCCTGAAGTGAGAGAAATCAATATTCATACCACTGGGCTGTAACCTCTTTATCTTTCCACATCACCGTCTATATCTCTCGTTTCCCTTATCCCTAACCAGTTATAAGAAAGATCTCGACCCGAAACGTCAGCCATTCCTCTCTAGAGATGCTGCCTGTCCCGCTGAGTTACTCCAGCTTATTGTGTCTATCTTCGGTTTAAACCAGCATCTGCAGTTCCTTCGGTAGACAAAAGTGCTGGAGAAACTCAGCGGGTGTGGCAGCATCTATGGAGCGAAGGAAATAGGCAACGTTTCGGGCCGAAACCCTTCTTCAGACAGAGTTCCTTCCTTCACACTCTCTCTTCCTCTGACCATCTCTCTACTCAGAGTGACATACATGGCTTTTATCCCCTCTCTTTCCGCTCCTGTATCCCTCCCTCGGCTTTTACACTTCATTCCTCCTTCTCTTTCCTAATCTGATTTCCTTTTGCCTCATTTTCACCTCTGGCCATTATCACATACTCTACCCTCCTGCCAGCCACTGCCCCCCCGACCTGAATCTACCTATCACTTGCCAGACTTTGGCCCACCCCAATCTCACCTTTCTAGCTTTCTCCCCCTCTACACCACCAGATTGAAGAAGGGTCTCAACCCGAGACATTGTCTGTCCATTCCCTCCATAGATGCTGCCTGACCTGATTAGTTCCCCCAGCACTTTGCTCCAGATTCCAGCATCTGCAGTCTTCAGTATCTCTATTTGGCTTCACAGCAACCCTGGCTGGCATGAAACAAGTCTATTTCTGTACGGAGTTTATACGTTCACTGTACGGAATTTGTAAGTTCTCCTCGTAACCTGCGTGGGTTTTCCCCGGGACCACCAGTCTCCTCCTGCACTCCAAAGACGTACAGGTTTGCAGGCTAATTGAATTGGTAAAATTGTAAATTGTCCCTAGTGTACGTAGAGTAGTGTTAATGTGCAGGGATCGCTGGTCGGCGCGGACTCGGTGGGCCGAAGGGCCTGTTTCCGCGCTGTATCTCTAAACTAAAATAAATTAAACTAAACTAAACTGGACAATTTACATTGCCAAACACAGCTAAAACATTGGAAAGGATTGAATTGCAGGTGCACATGCAGCAGAAATAATATTGTTGCCACAGTATGATGCATCGCCAAGCTAACCATTCATCTCAACTTGCCTATAGCAATTGTTTGAAAGAGCAATCCAATTAGTGCCATTCTCTTGCCCTCATTACAAAGAACTGCGTTGGCTGCACAAAGGCTGCTAGCTTTGCAAGCAGTGTATCTCATTTCAATCAAGCTCGCTTTAATCCAGCACTGGATGACACAAAGTGCTGGAGTAGCTCAGCAGGTCAGGCAGCATCTCTGGAGACCATGGGTAGTTGACATTTCAGGTCGGAATCCTACTTCAGTCTGAAGAAGGCCTGATGAAGGGTCCCGACCTGAAACATCACATATCCATGTTCTCCAGCGATGCTGTCTAACCCGCTGGGCTACACCAGTACTTTGTGTCTTCTTTTGTAAACCAGCATCTGCAGTTCCTTGTTTCTTAATACTACACTAGCTAGACTGACCGTAGAAGTGCAGAAGGAAGAAGAAGGAGAAGGTAACCTGGTGCCTTGTAAACGTTTCACCATTCAACAAGATCATGGCAGATCATTCGTAGAATCATAGAATCATAGAGTCATACAGCATGGAAACAGGCCCTTCACCCCAACTTGTCCACACTGATCAACATGTGCCATCTACACCGGTCACACCCGTCTGCATTTGGCCCATATCCCTCTCTACCTGTCCTATCCATGTACCTGTCTAATTGCTTCTTAAAAGTTGCGATAGTCCCTGCCTCAACTACCTCCTCTGGCAGTTCGTTCCATACACCCACCGCACTTTGTGTGAAAAAGTTACTCCTCAAATTCTTATAAAATCATCCCCCCCTCAACTTAAACATGTTTTCTCAATTCCCCTACTCGGGGCAAGAGACTCTGTCCATATACCTGATCTATTCCTCTCATGATTATATACACCTCTATAAGATCACCACTCATCATCCTGCGCTCCAGGGAATAGAGACCCAGCTGACTCACCCTCTCCCTATAGCTCAGACCCTCGAATCCTAGCAACATCCTTGTAAATCTTCTCCACACCATTTCTAACTTAACAACATCTTTCCTTTAACATGGTGCCCAGACTGAACACAATATTCTAAATACAGCCTCACCAACGTCTTATATAACTGTAACATGACCTCCCAACTTCTCTACTCATCTCCACTATTTTTTCTGTACTGATCTCATATTCCTTGCCTCCTTTAACATCCAATAATCTGTGGGGCACTTGTCTTGAACAGGGTCAAATAGTTAGTGCCTGCAACCCCTCTGTGTAGAGAATCTTATGGACTGGCTACACTTTACATGGTGACATCTCTTTTTTGTTACTGTCCGAAAAAAACAGTCCCTTACTTTGAGATTCTCCTACCTGCTTGCAGACATATACGAGCAAGGGAAAACATTTCCCAACATATGCACCATCAAATCCATATAAATGTAATGGCAGCTCAGCGGTAGAGTTGCTGACTTACAGCGCAAGAGACCCGGGATCAATCCTGAGTATGGGTGCTGTCTGTACGGAGTTTGTACGTTCTCCCAATGACATAGTGTATGTCTCCGGGTTCCTCCCATTCTCTAAAAACGTACTGGTTTGTAGGTAAATTGGCTTGGTTAAATTGTCCCCAGTGTGTATAGGATAGTGTTAGTGTGCGGGGATCACTGCTTGGCATGGGCTCGGTGGGCCGAAGGGCCTGTCTCCGTGCTGTATCTCTAAACTAAAACTAACATTTCAATGAAATCATTCTTATTTATTCTCAGCTCATGGAGTATAGGCACTATCTGCGTAATCTCTCCTCATATAAGAACAAGACTAAACTAATCAAATCAATGCGTTATTGTACAGAGAGAAAAATAAGAACAGTTTTGGGAAACAATTATCTTCATCACTGCTTTTGATAATCAAAAGAGAACAAGAGTAGCTCTAATGCATGGCTTCATGTTTAGCAGTGACGGAAATTGAGAATTAAACTGTCTCCTCAAGTTATATAACTTTAAAGAAGCCATATCTCTTTCTACTCCAAAGGAAGTTTGAAGGAATGATGAGGAAGCAAAATATTTGGTGTGTCTGCAACATTTGATGTGAACCTTTTTAAAAATATTTTATACTGCCTCATGTAAAACTGATTAAGTAATTACAAAAGAACCAAAACTCAGCTTGTTACATTGATACATCGAACATCAAAAACTAGGCGGTAATCTGTCACAACAGCTTTTGAAATAATCTGTTAGCAAGCAGTGGATAACAGTAGGGGCAGCTTCATAGCTGTCGTCTTGTAAAGCTGTCAAAATTACAGCAGTATCGTGGAGGTTTTTTATTGCACTAACATTGGCATTTGGAGTAATATGTGCAGTTCTGGTCGCCCCTTTACAGGAAGGATGTGAAGGCTTTGAGGGTGAGTGAGTGTCTTTAAACGCGTTGCCAGGGTTGGTGGTGGGGGCATGTGCAAGGGTGGCATTTAAGAGACTTTTTGGGAAAGCACATGGACATACAGGGAATGGAGGGATATGGATTATGTGCGGGCTGATAAGGGTTGGCTGTGGCATCATGTTGGTACAGACACTGTCGGCTGAAGGGCCTGTTCCTGTGTTGTACTGTTCTATTTATAGGAGGGAACTGCAGATACTGGTATTCTCCGCAGATAGACACAGAATGCTGGAGTAACTCAGCGGGACAGGCAGCACCTCTGGATAGAAGGAATGACAATAGACAGTGGGTGCAGGAGTAGGCCATTCGGGCCCCCTCGAGCCAGCACCGCCATTCAATGTGATCATGGCTGATCATCCACAATCAGTACCCCGTTCCTGCCTTCTCCCCATATCCCCTGACTCCGCTATCTTTAAGAGCCCTATCTAACTCTCTCTTGAAAGCATCCAGAGAATCGGCCTCCACTGCCTAGTGAGGCAGAGAATTCCACAGATTCACAACTCTCTGTGTGAAAAAGTATTTCCTCATCTCCTTTCTAAATGGCTTACCCCTTATTCTTAAACTGTGGCCCCTGGTTTTGGGTCAGACCTTTCTTCAGACCGTCTCGAAACATCACCCATTCCTTCTATCCAGAGATGATGCCTGTCCTGCTGACTTACTCCAGCATTTTGTGTCTATTTTCGCTGTACTGTTCCATGTTCTATTTGCAGATGCTATCAATTTGTATGAAGGGGTGGCGATAAATTCACTACTCTGGGAAGGTGCCCTTACATAACTCCTGTGGCTTTTGTTTAATTATTTTCCCCACTTTTTGATCACTTGGCATTTCATTAAACTTCCAAAATGACTGTCAGACCTGAATGAGGCTGTTTTTCACAGTGGGGAGTTATATTTTGCAGGAAGCACTATAACAGCGGGATGTATGAAATGTTAGCATGAGAAAAACTAATTCAAACTCATTCATGCAGTATCCTTCATCTCACATTTACCATCTAAACAAGTGTTATTTTTGCCTCTGCTGTCATTTATTGAATTATTTATCCTTATGAAAAAAGAACACTCCCTTGTTGCTGTACACTGTTTTGCACCTCTAAAGGGCCTGTCCCACTTTACGAAGTAATTTAAGAACTCTCCCGAGTTTTAAAAAAAAAATCAAACTCGTGGTAAACAAGTAGAATTTGCGTAGCGGGTACGTCGGAGCTCGGGACGTCTCTTAGCGGTTCGTAACGCTAACGGCAGGTACTCGGGAAACGCGGTGAGCTCGTGAAGACTCGTGAAGATTTTTCAACATGTTGAAAAATGTTCACGAGAGCCCCGAGTACCTATGAGTGGCTAATACTGTAATTCTCCGAGTTCGAATCAGGAGAAACTCGGGTGAACTCTTGAATTAGCTCGTACAGTGGGACAGGCCCTTGAGTAAGATTTAATTTTTGAGCACTCAAGGTGTGGTTTCAAATGCAAGTGGACGTTAAATATCTCATTCAATAATTATAAGAGAAGATGGGAATATTTGTAGTGGCATGACGTCTTGAGGTCTATGGATAAAACTCAAATACACAAGCTCCCCAGGGTGATGAATGACCTGATGGATATCCAAAAAATAAAGTGCACAAAATGCAAGAATAACTTAGGGGGTCAGGAGCATCCATGGAGAACCTAGATAGGTAACATTTCAGGTCGCGACCCTTCTTCAGATGGATATCCGACTCTACTCATGCTTTTTTAGAGATATCGTAGAAACAGGCCCTTCGGCCCTCCAAGTCAATAGACAATAGGTGCAGGAGTAGGCCATATGGCCCGTCGAGCCAACACCGCCATTCATTGTGATCATGGCTGATCATCCACATTCAGTCCATGCCGAACGGCGATCCCCGCAAACTATCCTACACACACTAGGGACAATTTACAATTATACCAAGCCAATTCACCTACAAACCTGTACGTCTTTGGAGTGTGGGAGGAAGCTGGAGATCCTGGAGAAAAACCCTTGCAGGTCATGGGGCGAACGTACAAACTCCGCGCAGAGAGCACCCGTGGTGAAGTTCTAACCCTGGTCTCTGGTGTTGCAAGGCAGCAACTCTACTGCTGTGCCACCGTGCCGCTCACCGTATTCTCCCACACATTGTTAAAGCACCTTCAAGCTAGTAATAATAATTATATTATTAAAACGTTTCCTGGTAATCATTCATGACTGGATGCAGTATATATTCCATTAGTTTAATTATGGATAGGTTTAGGGTGATTGCTCAATGAAATGAAAGAATTGTAGCAAGTGTATGTCAAGTGATACGATATGGGTTACAATGGATGTTTCTGATTTACGGAGATATTGGTATATGGGTACTTCCCAGGAATGTAACTGATAACACATTGTGGTGTATGGTGGCTGCACTGTGCACCATCTACAAAATGCTATGTATTGCCTTTCCCAGGTTACCCTGACATGCAGCTCCCAAAACACATGATCCCTATGGCCAGACAAGGATAGCAGGTGCAAGATGGACCACCACATAAAAGGGGAACCGGTGGATGTGGTATACTTGGACTTCCAAAAGGCTTTTGACAAGGTGCCACATAAGAGACTATTGCTAAAAATAAAAAATTATGGGATTGGGGGTAATATATTAGCATGGGTAGAGGATTGGCTAACAAATAGGAAGCAGAGAGTGGGGATAAATGGTTCATACTCGGGATGGCAACCGGTAACTAGCGGGGTTCCGCAAGGGTCGGTGCTGGGACCCCAGTTGTTCACAATTTATATAAATGATTTGGAGGAGGGAACCAAGTGTAATATATCAAAATTTGCGGACGATACAAAAATGGGAGGAAAAGTAGGGGATGAGGAGGATAGGAAGAGTCTGCAAAAGGATATAGATAAGCTAGGTGAGTGGGCAACAACTTGGCAGATGAAATTTAATACTAATAAATGTGAAGTCATTCACTTTGGGAAAAAAAATGATAGGGCAAGTTCTTTTCTAAATGAGGTGGAGCTGCGTTGTAATGCAACGCAAAGGGATCTAGGGGTAGTAGTACATGAATCACTAAAAGTTAGTATGCAGGTGCAGCAAGCAATCAGGAAGGCCAATGGAGTTTTGGCCTTTATTGCTAGGGGGATTGAGTATAAAAACACGGAGGTCTTGCTGCAGCTGTACACAGTATTAGTGAGACCACATTTGGAATACTGTGTACAGTTCTGGGGTCCATACTTAAGAAAGGATGTACTGGCCCTGGAGGCAGTGCAGCGAAGGTTTACAAGATTAATTCCTGCAATGAGGGGATTGACATATGAGGAAAGGTTAAGTAGGCTGGAACTCTACTCTTTGGAGTTTAGAAGAATGAGAGGCGATCTCATTGAAACATATAAGATCGTGAGGGGCCTTGATCGGGTGGATGCACCGAGGATGTTCCCAATGATCGGGGAAACTAGAACTAGGGGACATAGTTGTAGAATAAGGGGGGGCTCTTTTAAAACTGAGATGAGGAAGAACTTCTTCACCCAGAGGGTGGTTAATTTATGGAATTCACTGCCCCAGGGAGCAGTGGAAGCAGAAACATTAAATATATTTAAGTCTAAAATAGATGTTTTTTTAGCTGCCAAGGGGATAAGGGGCTACGGGGAGAAGGCAGGGATATGGACCTAGGTATGGTTAGTATAGTAAGACCTGAGTGATCTCCTGGACAAGTGTCGATCGCCTGGATTGGGGTCGGAGAGGAATTTCCCGGATTTTTTTCCCGAATTGGACCTGGGTTTTTATCCGGTTTTTTGCCTCCCCCAGGAGATCACGCGGTTCTTGGGGTGGAGAGGGGTGATAGCGGTATAAAGGGGAGGGTAGTGTCTTGTGTTCTGTGTTTTGTGTCTACTGTTTGTGGGTAAGGGTGTCTGTTTGGTGTTCAGCCATGAGCGAATGGCGGTGCGGGCTCGATGGGCCTGGTGGTCTTCTCTCGCACCTACTTTCTATGTTTCTATGTTTCTATGTTTCTATGATCCCCTCCAAGTCACAAACCAACCTTATTAGGAATTGTATCTACTTTCTTTCAATGTCATCTTTAGAATTGTAAAGTATGAGAAGTAATCTTTATAAGATTCAATATCAGAATCTTGGATATTCAGAGCTAATATCTCTGAGCTACTATCTACCACATTGGAGACCATTGGACTATCTTTAATCAGACATTACTGGACTTTATCTTGCACTTAACGTTATTCCCTTTATCATGTGGATGTAATCATTTATAGTCTTTCCGCTGACTGGTTAGCACGCAACAAAAGCTTTACACTGTACCTGGGTACACCTGACAATAAACTAAACAAAAGTAAACTAAAGACCCTGAAAGGGCATGACAGTGCATACGTTGAGTTACTTATCCTTAAGGGATAGTCTTGGATGAAGAAATATTGAGGAGGTAGTCAGTCAAAACCTCTTTCAGAGGGTGATGAATCACTAAAATTCTCTACCATTAAGGGCAATGGAGGCTAGATCACTGGAAGTGATGGAGTGATACAGCATGGAAACAGGCCCTTCAGCCCAACTTGCCCACACCCACCAACGTCCCATCCAACTAGTCCCACCTACCTACGTTTGGCCCATATCACTCCAAACCTGTCTTATCCATGTCACCCATTTAACTACTTCTGAAAAATGTGTCTTAAAAGTTTCTTTTTTTTGTTGAAAATATTTTTTATTGGCTGTAAATACATATCATATTAAAGTCGTTACCAGTCTTACATTTTTGAATTAATAATATTGTCAAATATTATTACATTGTCTCCAATACTTTTTATTTTTTTATTTTTTTTAAAAACTAAATAGAACTAAAAAGATAGATGAAATAAAGAAAGAAAAGAGAGAAAAGGAAAAAAAAAAATAGTGTCTTACACAAAAAGAGATAATGAAGAAGAATGGAATAACTTACTAAGATAAAAAACTTCATTCGAGATATATTCGTACATTTCAGAATATAACATTTCATCTATTCCTTGGCTCGAGTGCTAGTCAGGTTCTCGTGCTGAACCGTTCTGACCCTTTAGATAATCAATAAAGAGAGACCATGTTCCAGCAAATAGTTCTTGTTTGCCCAACAGGACAAGTCTAATTCTTTCCAAGTGTAAGGTCTCCGTCATTTCTATAATCCACATTTTAATTGTGGGGGTTATAGGGCCTTTCCAAAATTTTAGAATTAATTTTTTCCCAGTTATTATACTATAATCAATAAAGTTTCTTTGAGTTGTTGTAAATGTTTGATTTAGTTCTAATGTTCCGAGTATTATTAATTTTGGATCCGGGTCCAATTGAGTGCTGGTCACTTTAGATATTATTCTAAAAATATTTGCCCAGAATTTTTTAATTTTTATGCAATTTGCAAACATATGAGATAAGTTAGCTTCTAAATGTTGACATTTATCACATATAGGTGAAATATGTGGGAAGATTTTATTTAATTTTGTTTTAGAATAATGTAACCTGTGTATTACTTTAAATTGTATTAAAGAGTGTCTGGCATTTAATGAACATTGATGTATGTGTTGTAAACTTTCTTCCCAAGTATCTTTCGTTATTATTTGATTTAGTTATTTTTCCCATGTTTGTCTATGTAAGTCCGTCGATGGAATATCGCTGTCTAATAAAATATTATATATATAAGATATTAATTTTTCTGTATTAGGATGTTTATTCCAACAGTCGTCAAGAATTTCTGAATTTCTAATTCTAAAGTTTTGAGTATTTGCTTTTACATAAAGCAAATACTCCTATTTAACTACTTCTGAAAAATGTGTCTTAAAAGTTTCGATTGCTTCCTCTGGCAGCTTGCCCCATACACCCACCACCCTCCGCGTGAAAATGTTACCTCTCAGATTCTTATTAAATCTTGAATTAGACGTTTAGAGTTCAGAAGGTTGAGGGGGGACCTCATTGAAACTTACAGAATAATGAAAGGCATAGATAGAGTGGATGTGGAAAGGATGTTTCCACTGGTGGGAGAGTCTAGGACCAGAGGTCTTAGCCTCAGAATTAAAGGGTGCTCCTTTAGTAAGGAGGTGAGGAGTAACTCCTTTAGTCAGAGGGTGGTTAATCTGTGGAACTTGTTGCCACAGAGGGCTGTGGAGGATGTCAGTGGATATTTTTAAGGGAGAGATAGACAAATTCTTGATTAGAACGGATGATACAAGATACAAGATACATTTATTTGTCACATGTGCCAGTTGGCACAGTGAAATCTGATCACCATACAGCCATACAATAAAAATAAAGAACACAACACAAGATAGAGTTCAACATAAAACATCCGCACACAGCAGAATCAAAGTTAGCCACTGTGAGGGAAGGCACCAAAGTCAGTCATCTTCCTCTAATGTTCCCCAATGTTCACCCGTGGTCGGGGCCTCCCGAGTCCACCGCAGTCGCCGCTACGGGCGGCCCGATGTTCAGGCCCGCTCGCCGGGGCGATGTAAGTCCGACGTCGGGGCTGGGGGACCTCAGCGGCCTGGACATCAGAGCCGGCCACCTGCTACTGGAGTCCGCGGCTCCCAAAGTCCGCAGGCCATGCTGGGCGGAGATTCAACGCTGGCGGCCCTCGGTAAAGGGCCCCAGGGCTCCGCGATGTTGTTCAGCACCGGCCGCGCTGGAAGCTCTCCCAAACCGCAGCTCCACGATGTTGGAGCAGCGGCCCAACGCTCCGGAGCTCCAAACGGCGATCCAGGTCGGCGTCGCCCGCTCCGTGGTGAATTCAGCGCTGCGCCGCCGCTGTTGCAGCTCTGGTCCGGTTCCCGGCCCCCGGCAGGAAAGGCCGCTCCGATCCAGGTGGTCGGCCGCGAGGAGGGGGGCGAGGACGCGACTTGGAGAAATAGTCGCGTCCCCGCCAGGAAGCGACTAAGAAACAGTTTCCCCCTTACCCTACCCCCCTCCCCCACATAGAGAAGTTAAAGTTGTCAAGGGTTACGGGGAGAAGGCAGGAAAATGGGATTAGGAGGTAGTGATCAACCATGAATGAATGGCGGAATAGACTCGATGGGTCGAATGGCGTAATTCAACTCCTATAACTTGTGAACGTGAATTCATTCTTATTAAATCTAGTTAAGGAAGAGTAATGCAGAAGAGGAGTTCAAGGCTTAGGCAGATCAGGCATGACTGTATTGAATCAGGCTGGAGAAGTACTTGGCATATTCCTGCTCCGACTTTGTTGTACTCTTGAATCTAAGGGTCTTAAAGCCCTGTCCCACGGTAAAAGTTCATTCCAAGAGCTCTCCCGAGTTTTAAAAAAATCAAACTCGTGGTAAGCACGGAGAATGAACGTAGTGGGAACGTCGGAACTCGGGGACGTCTCTTAGCGGCTCGTAACGGCAGGTACTCGGGAAGACTCGCTAACGGCAGGTAAGCTCGGGAAGACTCGTGAAGATTTTTCAACATGTTGAAAAATGTCCACGAGAGCCCCGAGTACTGACGAGCGGCCATTACCGTAAATCTCCGAGTTCGAATCAGGGTAAACTCGGGAGAGCTCTTGGAATGAACTCGTACCGTGGGACAGGGCTATAAGTCCTGGAACTTACTTTCTGAAACACTGCGGGGCACCTTAACCAAAAGGACTGCAATGGTTCAAGAGGGCATCTCAATACCATGAACTGGTTTCCTCCCATGTTCCCAAAGAAGTCATGGTAGGTTGGTGTGACTACTGTAAATTAGTAGAGTTTATGAGCATGTGTGAGCGAGAATAAGCTGCAAGGCCACAGGAAATTGAGAGAGTGAATGGGAGTGTTGGGGAAGCTTTGCTGGCATGTGGTCAATGATGAAAAGGCCTCCATCGACGATATAAAAAATAAGTACAAATCCCTTAGAGTGGTGAAAGTGCAGGGTTTGGGTCTGCTATTCCAACCTGATCTACTGCATTGTTTCAAAATAAGGGATAACACGTTCACATGGACATAAGATGGAATGGCGAGGGGGAAAAGTTTTAAGGTGAGAGAGGAAAGATTTAATAGAAACCCGAGGGCCAATTTTTTCACACAGAAGATGGTGGTATACAGAACGAGCTGCCAGAGGAAGTAGTTGAAGCAGGTACAATAACAGCATTTAATAGTCACAGAGTTATAGTGTCATACAGCGTGAGAACAGGCCCTTCAGTCCAAATTGCCCACACCACCCAGCATGCCCCATCTACACTAGTCCCACCCACCTGCATTTGACCCATAACCCTCTAAACCTATCCTATTTAAATGTTTCTGAAAATACATTTCAACAGGTACATAGATGGGAAAGGTTTAGAGGGATATGGGCCAAATGCGAGTAAATGGGACTAGCTTAGATGAGGTATCTGGGTAAGCATGATTCTACGCCTCTAATTCCTTCTCTTGAAGGGTTATGACTCTTAGCATTGTCTAACCCAAAGAACTGTGGATGCAGAATCAGTTAAAGTATAGAAGGTGGAGGTTGACAGGCATTTGAACTGCAAATGAATCAAGGGATGTGAGGAGAGCTCAGGGATCTGGTGTCAAGGTCAAGATTGGATCAACCGTAGAACATAGAAGATAGAACATGGTAAACATAGTACAGCATAGGAATGAGCCCTCTGGCCCACAATGACTATCCCGAATATGATGCCAAGATAAACTAATCCCATCTGCCTACACATGATCAATATCCTTCCATTCCATGCAGGCAGCATCTCTGGATCGAAGGAATGGGTGACGTTTTGGGTCGAATCCTTTCTTCGGACCGTCTCAACCCAAAACGTCACCCATTCCTTCTATCAAAAGATGCCGCCTGTCTCGCTGAGTTACTCCAGCATTTTTGTGCCTATTTTTGCTGTACTGTTCTATGTTCTATTTGAGGAGTCCATCAAACCATGTGAAAAGGTTAGCGAGAAGTTCAATACTCTGGGAAGATGCCTGAACATAACACCCATGGCCTTTGTTTAATTATTTTCCTCACGCCACTTTATGATCAGTCGGCATTTTATTAAACTTCCAAAGCGACTGTCAGACCTGAATGAGGCTGTTTTTTCACAGTGTTTTTCAAATAAACATTTGCCAAGCCAAAAGCCTTTTCAACGGCATAATCATATCTGCCTCCAGCACCACCCCAGCAGCGCATTTCAGGTTCTCACCACCCTCTATGTAAAACAATTGTCTCATAATCTCCTTTAGTTTAGTTTTAGTTTAGTTCAGAGATACAGCGCGGATACAGGCCTTTTGGCCCGCCAAGTCTGCACCAACCAGCGATCCTCTCACCATAACACTATCCTACACACACCAGGGACAATTTACATATACACCACGCCAATTAACCTGCATACCTGTACGTCTTTGGAGTGCGGGAGGAAACTGAAAATCTCAGAGAAAACCCAACGCGGTCACGGGGAGAATGTACAAACTCCGTACAGACAGCACCCGTAGTCAGATTCAAACCCGGGTCTCCGGCGCTGCAAGAGCTGTAAGGCAGCAACTCTACCGCTGAGCCACAGTGGCCGCCCTTAAACTTTAATCTTTAAACTTTGTACCTCTCACTTTAAAGCTATGCCCTCTAATCTTTGATATTTCCACTCTGGGTAAAAGGTTCTGACTGTCTAACCTATTTATGCTTAATCACATTGAATCTTAATGAAGGCTTCTTATTGAACAATCGTATTGCAGGTTTCAGCAGGCTTACCTCTGCTTTGTTTTTATTATGTATTCATTCTCCACAAACATGGTAAATGCAAGTATTTTTTTCTAAATTTCATTAAGCTCAATGGACATTTGCCAAGAAAACAACTACTAAAGTTTCAGAAGCTGAGTTCTGCATGATGGATGATGAGGACATTCAGTTGAATGATAAGATCTTTAATCAGTCTGGGATGGGAGAAACACCAGTGTGGAAACAATGTTAAGAATAATTTTTAAATAATTTTATTGTGTGCAGTGGATTAGATTTGTGCCATTTAGTTTAGAGATACGGCGTGGAAACAGGCCCTTCACGCCGCCAAGTCTACGCCGACCAGCTATCCCCGCACACTAACACTACCCTACACACACTAGGGACAATTGTTTTACATTTATACACCAAGCCAACTAACCTACAAACCTGTACGTCTTTGGAGTGTGGGAGGAAACCGAAGATGTTGGAGAAAACCAACGTGGTCACGGCGTAAACGAACAGACAAGCACCCATAGTCAGGATCGAACCCGGGCCTCTGGCACTGTAAGGCAGTAGCT
Organism: Malacoraja senta; assembly: GCA_038087875.1. Taxonomy (NCBI): domain Eukaryota; kingdom Metazoa; phylum Chordata; class Chondrichthyes; order Rajiformes; family Rajidae; genus Malacoraja; species Malacoraja senta. Next base: position 388,520,680 of record CM075977.1, read on the forward strand.
CTACTGCTGCGCCACCGTGCTGCCCAAGTCTCCTCAGAGGCTTGGATTTACATCTTGTCTGGACTGAGCAGATGGGACTCATTTCACTCCAGAACCTTTATTGTTAAGTTAATTTATCTTTTAAAGTCCCTCATCTGTACCCACCACTTCCATCTGGCCCACCTAAATGTGCATCCATTTCTCCTTTTCCCCTTTCCCCCGTCACCCTTCCACATACACTCCTTCCAGTCTGAAGAAGGGTCCTGACCCAAAACGTCGCCTTTCCATGTTCTCTAGAGATGTGCCTGACCCGCTGAGTTACTCCAGCACTCTGTCTTTACTATTATCTCCTTCACTAGGGAAATTTGTTCACATATGGAACATAATTAGTAATTTTGAAACACTCTATAACTAACATAATAAGTGAAAAATTGTGTCGTGAGAAAATAAGCCAGTGTTAGAGAGGTTTATTATGAACGCTACCATGTACTTGTCCTCACGATTGGGGATGATCAGCCATGATCACATTGAATGGCGGTGCTGGCTCGTAGGGCCGAATGGCCTACTCCTGCACCTATTGTCTATTGTCTATTGTCTATTGTTATTTGAAGACACAAGGAACTGCAGATGCCGGGTTTTTTTTAAAGACACAAAGTGCTGGAGTAACTCAGTGAGTCAGGCAGCGCGGCAGTCCAATTATAAGACTGTGGAGGTAGATCATGGGGAGAAGGCAGGAGAATAGGGTTGAGAGGGAAAGATAGATCAGCCATGGTTGAATGGCGGAGTAGACTTGATGGGCTGAATGGCCTAATTCTGCTCCAAGAACTTATGAGCTTATCACCAGAGGTGATAAGATCGATAATGGTCTGGGAAGTGAAAGGAGATAGAGGCAATAGTGATACTGATCCAGAGATACTGCTTCACCCATTGAGTTACTCCATGGTCAGCCATGATTGAATGATGGAGGAGACTTGATTGGCCAAATGGCCTAATTCTACACTTATTCCTCATGACCTTATGATCACAGTGTTGAAAATGAAGAACTAGGTAGTGATTGTTTTGCTCAGATACCACGTAAAAATAGGCACAAAGTGATCATAAGGTCATGAGGAATAAGAGTAGAATTAGGCGATTTGGCCAGTACCTTTAGGCAGAATGAACAAAAATTCAGAATCTGTTTCTTCTTGATTCTCCTTTATTGAGGAACTGTCTTCATTTGAGTATGTTAAACGAGTCAAAATTAACCTATAATTAACTTGATCCTGTTGTGTGATAATGTCTCCCTCTGATTCAGAGAAGCACTTGCCATTTTTCAAACAGTAGCTGCGAGCAAAGTGAGGATTGGAGCAATTTATTCCAACAAGGCAGTGCCTTCCTTCTCATTAAAATAATTATCTGCATAATTATAACCGAGGAAAGAATAATTAGGAGGCCATTAGGCCGGATCAGTAGATTATTTCTGTACAATATCTGTACAATTTGCTAATCGTGGATTTGCTTAGGTATGGGAGTACTGTACTGTGCTGTTTAGAGTCATAGAGTCAGTGTGGAAACAGGCACTTTGTCCCAACTTGTCCAGCCGACCAACATGTTCCATCTGCACTAGTCCCACTTGCCTGCACTTGGCCCCTATCGCTCTAAACGTGCCCTATCCATATACCTGCCTGTAGATTGATGATGCATGTGAACCAAGCACACTTAGCCAGCATCACTAACTCCACCCCATTATAACACTTATACTAACGCCCATTCCCAGCACCGGCAGTCGAAGCAGCTAGGATGAACTGACAACACCTTGTCTTGTAATGCTGCCAAGTTACAGTGCTGATTAAAGATGTGTGTAAATCTTATACTGTCTCAGATGATGATTTACATGGTGTCAGAGGTGGGATTAATGCACAGGCGGATTTCATCCTTTCCCTTCTTGACTGTGGCAATCATGGTTGAGACCCAGTCGGTGGGGTCGCTGACTGCTTCAATTACGCCTTTGGAGACCATGTCCTTCAGCATAGAGTGAACCCTGTCAGTCATGGCAAATGACAATCGGTGCGGGGGTCGGATCACGGGTGTCACCTCGGGGTCAGTAATAATCCTGTAGGACACAGGCAACTTGCCTAGGTTGTTGCCGAAGAGACCAGGGAATTCATTCAGTGGATCAAAAGAAACTGCGCATTCTGGCTGCGCAAACTGCCAATGATGATACGCTTCAAGCCCTTTCATCCATCATCAAAACAGGCTGGCCAGACAAACAATCCGACACACCCACAGAGGTGCAGCCGTACTTCTTGGTCCACGATGAACTGGTGGTTCAGGATCGTGTGGTCGTTAAGTGTCACAAGGTTAGCGGTACCTTCATCGCTACAAGACGAGTACTTCAAAGAGGTACACAGCGGTCACCCAGGAGCCGACTCCACACTGGCACGCGCCCGGGATCTGTTCTACTGGCCCGGAATGGCCACGTACATCCGGGACCGTGTAGCCTCCTGTCCCACTTGAAACAATCTTGCGCCTCATCAGCAGCGGCAACCCCTTCTGCAACAACCTCCATCAGCACTGTCTTGGTCGTCGCTGGCTGCGGACATTTTCGAATGGTGCGGTAAGCACTACCTCGTTCTGGTCGACTCTTTTTCCAACTGGTTTGAACTTGACCAACTGACCTCCCTCACGTCTGAGATGGTCATCAAGAAGCTGAAAAGACACTTCTCAGCCTATGGCGCTCCTGTCATCCTGAGAACCGACAACGGTCGACAGTTCACCAGCCACATGTTCAAGCTTTTCGCAGACCGATGGAACTTCCAACACGTCACAGGCAGTCCCAAGTATCCACAGAGTAATGGACTCACTGAACGCGCTGTCAGAAGCGCCAAGCACTTGCTGGAGGGAGCGCGCATTTCAAAGTCAGACGTCTATCTCGATCTCCAGAATCTCAGAAACATCGCCAGAGACGGAACCTTGGGGTCACCAGCACAGCGTCTGCTGTCGACAGTGACGAGGTCTCCGGTCCCCATCGCACAACAGCAGCTGGTCCCTTGGGTGCTGAAGCCCGCCACTATCCAGAAACGTCTCCAAGAGAAGCACGACATCCAGAAACGGTCATACGACAGTTCCAGCAGACCACTCAAGCCTCTACTGCCGGGCCAGGTCGTCCGTCTATGAACTTCAACTGGACATTCTCGTCTGGGCGTTGTTGTACGCCCGACTGATGAGCCGCGATCGTACCTTGTGGACTGTGAGGGAGCGGTTTACCGGAGAAGTCGACAACACCTGCTTGCTGTGAAGGAGCCCCGACCACCGCCTGCTGATCCCTATGCTCCACCGCTCCAGTTCCAGCCGCCTTTTGCAGTGTCTCCCGCCCGTCCCCGCATGCCTGGCACCCCCCCACGTCTCTCGGTCTCCACTAACCACGGGGTTACACCTACCGCATGTTTCCCCTCACGGTCACCACAAGCCTCTCCCGTGCGATTTTCACCTTCAGCCTCTCCACCTAATCCTTCAGTGGGGGAAGGGGATGGTTGGGTCCGCACGCGCTCGGGACGTGTTAGTATTCCACCAGACAGGTATGGCGAGTATGTTTAATACACTTCCTTTCCACATTTAATCTTTAGGGGGAAGGATGTAGATTGATGATGCATGTGAACCAATCACACTTAGCCAGCATCACTAACTCCACCCCATTATAACACTTATACTAACGCCCATTCCCAGTACCGGCAGTCGAAGCAGCTAGGATGAACTGACAACACCTTGTCTTGTAATGCTGCCAAGTTACAGTGCTGATTAAAGATGTGTGTAAATCTTATACTGTCTCAGATGATGATTTACACTGCCTAACAGTTAGTTAAATGTTGTGATGGTCCCTGCCTCAACTACCTCCTCTGGCAGCTTGTTCCATACCCCCACCACCCTTTGTGTGAAAAAGTTATCCCATTAAATCTTTTCCCCTTCACCTAAAACGTATGTCCTTTGGACCTACTCTGGGCAAGAGACTCTGTGCGTCTACCCGATTCCTCTCATGATTTTGTACACCTCAATAAGATCACCCCTCATCCTCCTGCACGACAAGGAGTAGAGTCCCAGCCTGTTCAGCCTCTCCCTACAGCTCAGGCCCTCGAGTCCTGGCAACATCCTCATAAATCATTCCCTGTACCCTTTCCAACTTTATAACATCTTTCCTGTAAAGATTTAAAGAAAGAATTTCACTGTTGAGAATTGGGTTGAGAATTCCAAAGATTTAGTCTTCTGAGCGAAGAAATGTCTATTCATCTCAGTGATGGAAGGCATATCCCTTAATTTGAGTTTGAGTTTAGTTTAGTGTCATGTATACCGAGATATAGTGAAAAGCTTTTGATGCGTGCTAACCAGTCAGTGGAAAGATTATATATGATTACAATCGAGGCATCCACAGTGTACAGATACATGCTTAAGGGAACAACGCGATTAATGTTTAGTGCAAGATGAAGTCTAGTAAAGTCTGATCATAGATAGCCCCAGGGTCTCCAATGAGGTAGATAGTAGCTCGATACTGCTCTCTAGTTGCTGCCTCATAGCAGCTGGGAAGAAACTGTCCCAGAAACCCTACCTTTTGGGAGAAGGGAGAAGAGGGAATGGACTCGTCCTTGATTATGCTGCCGGCCTTGCCGAGGCATCATTAGGTGTAAATTGAGCCAATGGAAGGGAGGTTGGTTTGTGTGATGGTCTGGGCAACTTCCACAATTCTCTACAATTTGTTGCGGTCTTGGATGGAGCTGTTCCAAAACCATACCGTAATGCATCACCATAGAGTATTACCAGAGGTTTACTAGAATGATAAGGTAGACACAAAAAGCTGGAGTAACTCAGCGGGTGAGGCAGCATCTATGGAGAGAAGGAATGGGTGACGTTTCGGGTCGAGACCCTATTTCAGACTGATGCCTGGATTAGGAAGTGTTAGTTACTGTGAGCGGTTGGATAGTCTTGGACTGTTTTCTCCTGAATGCCGGAGGCTGCAGGGAGACCTTATAGATGTGGGGGAAAAAGTTTGACCACATAGATAGGGTAAGCAGACAGAAACTTTTTCCCAGGATGGAAAAATCAGCTAGTCGAGGGCACAAAAGTTATGGCGAGAGTGCCATCAGCGTGAAGCACATTAAAATTGAGAACATATTCTGGTGAGTTTTTAAAATATTGACAAATACAGAAGGATAAATCAACAATGTAGCCCTCCACCATGGACACGTTAAGGCTACCACATGTTGCTGAATATGGGAATAGGCCGTCTCCAGCATATACATCCACTAGGGGCGCCACATTGAAGGCAGCCTCTGCCTACAGTATGTTCGTTTTTCAATCTTTTAAAAAAAAAATTTAGTCAGTTTTAAAGTTTGTTTTGGGGATTCCTTTAACTTTTCTATGTGGGGGAGGGGGGGAGGGTAAGGGGGAAACTGTTTCCCAGTCGTTTCCTGGCGAGGACGCGACTATTTCTCCGTGTCGCATCCTCGCCCCCCTCCTCGCGGCCTACCACCTGGATTGGAGCGGCCTTTCCTGCCGGAGACTGGACCAGAGCTTCAACAGCAGCGGCGCAGCGCTGGATTCACCGCGGAGCGGGCGATGCCTCACCTGGATCGCCGTTTGGAGCTCCGGAGCGTTGGGCCGCTGCTCCAACACCACGGAGCTGTGGTTTGGGAGAGCTTCCAGCGCGGCCGGCGCTGTCTTCAACATTGCGGAGACCTGGGGCCATTTGCCGAGGGCCGCCAGCATTGAATCTCCGCCCGGCGCGGCCCGTGGACTTCGGGAGCCACGGACTCTGGTAGGAGGTGGCCATTTCGGATGTCCAAGCTGCGGAGGATGCCCTCCAGTCCCGATGTCGGACTTCCATCACCCCGGCGAGCGGGCTTGAACATCGGGTTGCCCGTAGTGGTGACAGCGGGGGCTCGGGAGCCACCCAACCACGGGAGGACAACAGAGGAGGATGACTGAATTTTGGAGCCTTCCCTCACAGTGGGAAACTTTGATCCCGCTGTGTGGGGATACTGTGTTAAAAAACTATCGTGTTCTGTGCTCTTTATTATTCGTATGGCTGTATGGCGACCACACATTTCACTCTACCAATTGGTACATGTGACAAATAAATGTATCTTGTATCTCTCTCTTAATACAAGATGGCTAGAAGGCAAAGACAGCCTCTAATGCTGAGGCTTTATAAGGCGCAGATCAGACTGCATCAGGCCGTATTATGTGCAATTTTGGGCATCATATCTGAGGAAGGATGTGCTGGCTCTGAAGAAGGTCCAGAGGAGGTTTACAAGAATGATCACAGGAATGAGTGAGTTAACTTATGATGAGCTTTTGATTGCACTGGGCCTGTACTTGCTGGAATTGAGAAGATTAATGTGGGGACCTCATTGAAACATACCTCAGTGAAAGGCTTGTCTATAGTGGATGCGGAGAGGATGTTTCCACTACTGGGGTGGAGTCTGGGATAAGAGGTCATAGCCTCAGAAATAAAGGATGTTCCTTTAGGAAGGGGATGAGAAGGATTTCTTTAGATCGAGGGTGGTGAATCTGTGGAATTCTTTGCCACATAAGGCTGAGGAGGGCAAGTCAATGGATATTTTTAAGGTATAGATACATAGATTCTTGATTAGTAATGGTGTCAGGGGTTATGGGGAGAAGGCAGGAGAATGGGGTTAGGAGGGAAAAATAGATCAGCCATGATTGAATGACGGAGTAAACCTGATGGGCAGAATGGCCTAATTCTGCTCCTATCACATAACTTTATGACCTCTACTGGAGAGAGAATAGCTGAAAGAGTTGAGGACATGCATATGTAAAGCATTATGAGTCATACGCCACCACTAAATGCTCCATGCTTGTTTAAAATCTGCCCAGTACATCTCCTTTAAACCGCCCCTCTCACCTTAAAGCTATGCCCTTTAGGCTTTGACATTTTAGTATTGTTCACACTTTTAGACTTTAGAGATATTGCACATAAAAGGGCCCTTCGGCCCATCCAGAACGTGCCGACCAGCAAGCATCCTGTACACTAACACTATCCTACACACTAGGGACAATTTACAATGTTACCAAAGCCAATTAACCCACAAACCTGTGCGTCTTTGGAGTGTGGAAGGAAACCGGAGCACCCTGGGGAAAACCTACCTAGGTCACGAGGAGAATGTACCAACTCTGTACGGTACCCGCAGTCAGGATCGAACCCGGGTCTCTGGTGCTGTAAGGCAGCAGCTCCAATGGTCACGCCATTGTGCTGCCCACCCAAATGTATGTCAAAGTCCATTCATTATTCTGTTGGGAGGGCAGATTTACGTAACTTATGTAAAATGCCACCATTTACTCTGGATCACCCTCTAATAGACATCCATCACAACCGGGCTAAATGTGTAGGAAGGAACTGCAGAGCTAGATAGAGCTCTTAGGGCTAGCGGAATCAAGAGATATGGGGAGAGGGCAGGAATGGGGTACTGATTGTGGATGATCAGCCATGATCACATTGAATGGTGGTGCTGGCTCAAAGGGCTGAAGGGCCTTATGGCCTACTCCTGCACCTATTGTCTATGTATCTTTGTATCTATGCTGGTTTACACCAAAGATAGGCACAAAATGCTGGAGTGACTCAGCGGTACAGACAGCATCTCTGGAGAGAAGGAATGTCGTCACCCATTCCTTCTCTCCAGAGATGCTGGCTGGCCCGCTGAGTTACTCCAGCATTTTGTGTCTATCTTCATCACATCCAGGCTCTCTGGATGAATATTCCTATTATTTTGCTAGCAAACTGTTTTGGTAACATCTGACAGCATTCCCTAGGATTGTAATCATTTACAGTTTTGTGTGTTGATCGGGGATGGTTGTTTTTGTAACTTGTGGAGATGATGCTAAGAGAATGCCTTGGGCTGATATTTTAATTTATTTCTGTTGTGCCAAAAGTCACAGCTGGCACTACTAACTCATTCCAGGAGCACAATTGAACATAGTTATTCTCCCTGCTCCCTGTGATATGGTCTACTCTGAAGTGGAGTGCAGTGATTCATTTTACGTAGAAGGAATTTTGTATGAATACAGTGGAATAACCTGATGCACTATTAACTCATCATATTTCAGCCCATGGTTCAGTACAATCCTATTGGATGTAATCATGCTATCAGTACCAATGGACAGGTTGACTTTCTCAGTGGTGGGAGGCATTTCTTCCATACATTTGCAAAATGTAAATTCCTCCTTACCAGTGGTTTCAAATAAATTGGGTGGCACAGTGGCGCAGCAGTAGAGTTGCTGTATTACAGTGTCAGTGACCTTGGTTCGATCCTAAGTATGGGGTGCTATCTGTGCAGAGTTGTACGTTCGCTCTGGCACCACGTGGGTTTTCCTCCTGGTGCTTCGGTTTCCCCCCACACTCCACAGACTTTGTACATTAATTGGCTTCAGTAATAAAATTGTAAATTATCGAAACATAGAAACATAGAAAATAGGTGCAGTAGGAGGCCATTCGGCCCTTCAAGCCAACACTGCCATTCATTGTGATCATGGCTGATCGTCCCCAATCAATAACCCATGCCTGCCTTCACCCCAAATCCCTTGATTCCACTAGCCCCTAGAGCTCTATCGAACTCACTCTTGAATCCATCCAGTGACTTGGCCTCCACTGCCCTCTGTGGCAGGGAATTCCACAAATTCACAACTCTCTGAGTGAAAACGTTTTTTCTCACCTCAGTCTTAAATGACTTCCCCTTAATTCTAAGAATGTGGCCCCTGGTCCTGGACTCGCCCAACATTGGGAACATTTTTCCTGCATCTAGCTTGTCCAGTCCTTTTATAATTTTATATGTTTGTATAAGATTCCCCCTCATCCTTCTAAACTCCAGTGGATACAAGCCTAGTCTTTTCAATCTTTCCTCATATGACAGTCCCGCCATCCCAGGGATCTCGTGAACCAACGCTGCACTGCCTCAATCACAAGGATGTCCTTCCTCAAATTCGGAGACCAAAACTGGACACAATACTCCAGATGTGGTCTCACCAGAGCCCTATACAACTGCAGAAGAAGACACAGTGCGTAGGATAGTTTTAGTGTACGGGGTATTTGGTGCAGACGCGGTGGGCCGAAGGGCCTGTTTCCATGCTGTATTTCTAAACTGAAATATTGTAGATGGACACAAAGTGCGGGAGTAACACAGCGAGCCAGGCAGCATCTCTGGAGAATTACAGCATGGAAACAGGTCTTTCAGTCCACCGAGTCCATGCTGGCCATTGAACAACAATTGACACACTAGCCCTACAAACATGTTACACACTATTTACGGAATGCAATTAATCTACAAACCCGCATGTCTTCAGGATGGGGGTGGAATCTGGAGCACCCAGAGGAAATCCACGCGGTCACAGGGAGAATGAGCAAACTCCACACAGACAGAACCCGAGGTAAGGATCGAACCCGTGTCTCTGGTGTTGTGAGGCAGCAGCTCTACTGGCTGTACCACTACACCAAACCAGTTCTGAACAATCCTTCCTGTCTGTACGGAGTTTGTACGTTCTCCCCCGTGACCACGTGGGTTTTCGCCGAGATCTTCGGTTTCCTCCCACACTCCAAAGACGTACAGGTTTGTAGGTTAATTGGCTACATGGTATAAGTGAAAATTGTCCCTAATGTGTGGAGGTAGAGTTAGTGTGCGGGGATCGCTGGTCCGTGTGGACTCGGTTGGCAGAAGGGCCTGTTCACGTGCTGTATCTCTGAACTAAACTATACTAAACTAAAGTGTTAACACTGGGTGAAAAAAAAAGCAAAATATCATCTCAAATGAATTAGAGCCATTTTGAAGTGCATCAAGCTTGTCATTCATGGCCTCTCCTCTTCATGTCTCCTTGGTTTTTATGAGTAATTATGCTGCTAATGTCTCCCTGTATGTTCTAATGTATGACATTGCCATGTTTTCTTCCAGAAAGGCAGAGATTGATTTTATTTCACAGCCAGGGATCAATGGAGGATTAATCATCTGACTTATTTAAAAAAGCACTATTGGCATTATTTTTGTGAGCTGGTTCTTTCTTAAGCACCGAACTGATATTCATTATTGTCCGAGTTCATCTGGACATACATGATTTTAATAGGTTTAGGTAAGTAGACAAAGAAAAGCTTGTGTCTTTCAGCTGAAAATAGACACTCCAGTGCTGGAGTATCTCAGCGGGTCAGACAGCATCTCAGGAGAAAAGGAATAGGCTGACGTTTCGGGTCGAGACCCTTCTTCATAATTCTGAAGAAGGGGCTCGACCCGAAACATCACCTGTTCCTTTTCTCCAGAGATGCTGTCTGACCCGCTGAGTTACTCCAGGATTTTATGTCTCTCTTCGGTTTAAATCAGCATCAGCAGTTCCTTCCTATACATGGATAGGACAGATATAGAGGGATACAGGCCCTTCGGCCCACCGGGTCCGCGCTGACCAGTGATCCCCGCATATTAACACTATCCTACACCCACTAGGGGCAATTTTTACATTTACCAAGCCAATTAACCTACAAACCTGTACGTCTTTGGAGTGTGGGAGGAAACCGAAGATCTCGGAGAAATCCCACGCGGTCACGGGGAGAACGTACAAACTCCGTACAGACAAGCACCCGTAGACAGGATCGAACCCGGGTCTGCGGCACTGCATTCGCTGTAAGGCAGCAACTCTACCGCTGCACCACTGTGACCACCCTTGAGAATGGAATTGTGCCTTGTAGCTTGAGATGGCGAATATGAAGTGCCGTTCTCTGTCATGGGACTCAAACCCATGGGCACAGTAGGTCAAATGTTGTTTGTGTACAGTCGCTGGGGTGCTAACGTTTCAAATGGTGATCGACACTGAACAGAAAGGCAATAACTCCCAACATGCGTCGCCGTATTCATCAGGGTCTTGACAGAGTTCCTATCCAGTGATTCCTGACAACAAAAAAACTTCAGGCATCACTGAATAGAAATATGTTCAGATTTGAAGCTGCCACATCTCTGGGGCAATGCTGCTCTCCTCATTCCGATGAAGTGCTCTTGCACAGCAAGATGGGAATTCCTCCAAACATCTGCTCAAATCACAAAGCAAGTTTTAGTACAGTACTACAAACATAACATCGATGAACAGTGGAGGAGCCGGCGTGGAGCGACCGCCATGAGGGAGGGAAAGGAGGGGGGAGAACAAAGGAGGAGCCGGCGGGGGTACTTTGTAACTTTGTCAGTGCTGTTTATGTGGCGACTATTTGCATACATTGGGCATGCAAGCAAAGAATTTCACTGTGCCGTGTCACATGTGACAAAAAGTACTCCATTCCATTCATTTAGTTTAGTTTAGTTTAGTTCAGAGATACAGCGCGGAAACAGGCCCTTAGACCCACCGAGTCTGCGCCGACCAGCGATCCCCACGCACTAGGGACAATTTACATTTATACCAAGCCAATTAGCCTAGAAACCCATACGTCTTTGGAGTGTGGGAGGAAAGCGATGATCTCGGACAAACCCCATGCAGGTCATGGGGAAAACGTACAAACTCCATACAGACAACACCCGTAGTCAGGATTGAACCAGGGTTTCTGGCGCTGTAAGGAAGCAACTCTGCCGCTGCGCTACCATGCCACTAAAGGCAATATATTTACTTGGCAAGTGCTTGAACTCTGATTGACAAATTTATCAGGTGAGTATTAAGGCATAGAACAGCACACGGCTAGAACCTTCGGTCAATGATGTCTGCATCAAACATGATACCAAATTAGAATAATCCCTTCTGCCTGCATATTCCTCCATTATCTATCTATCTGTCAATCTGTCTATCTATCTATCTGTCTATCTACCTGTCAATCTGTCTATCTGTCTATCTGTCTATCTATCTATCTGTCAATCTGTCTATCTATCTATCTGTCTATCTATCTATCTGTCTGTCTATCTGTCTATCTATCTATCTGTCTATCTACCTATCTGTCTATCTGTCTATCTGTCTATCTATCTATCTATCTATCTATCTGTCTATCTATCTATCTGTCTGTCTATCTGTCTATCTATCTATCTGTCTATCTACCTATCTGTCTATCTGTCTATCTGTCTATCTATCCATCTATCTGTCTATCTGTCTATCTGTCTATCTGTCTATCTGTCTATCTGTCTATCTGTCTATCTGTCTATCTATCCATCTATCTGTCTATCTGTCTATCTGTCTATCTGTCTATCTGTCTATCTGTCTATCTATCTATCTATCTGTCTATCTGTCTATCTGTCTATCTGTCTATCTACCTATTTATCTATCTACCTATCTATCTATCTCTATCTATCTTCTTCTATATATATATTATTTATATATATATTTATTTTATTTTTACATAACTAAAATTGATCTTGTTATCTTCTATTTTCTATATCTTCTGTGCGGTCTTTCTATTTGCGCAAATACGGTACGCGATAGCGTTATGGTTTTTTGCCAGCTCACTCACCGTTCTCCTGTGCTGCGAGTGCACCAAGTTTCGGTCCGATCGGTGGTCTGTTGTAAAAGTTAGCGAGGTTTAAAAATCTCATAAACTGCACTGCGCAAATCGATCTCCTATCCTGGCAGTCAGGGCCGCATGGATTGGTCTTTTCTCCTGTCACTCCGCGGAACGGTCTGCCCCTTCCTGCAAGGGGCGGAGTGGGGGGGGTGAGGGGAGGAGGGGGGATCAGGGGCGTCACAACAGGAACCCGTCAGCCCCGCCTGCGCAGTTGGGGGCTATGTGTGAGTGGTGGAACATTGCGTTGGGGGACCAGGGGATCCCAACGGGACCCAACGTGTGACAATGGGACCCAACGGGTCCCACTTAGTTCCTATCTAAAAACCTATTAAATACCACTATTGTATCGGCTTCCACCACAATGCAGCATGCTCCAGGCATCTACCATTCTAAAAATGGTTTTCTTTTAAACGCCCCCTGCACATCTTTAAACCTTTCCACCCTGATTGAAAGCCCTGCCCCGTAGTATTTGCCATTACCACTCTGGGAATAAGGTACTAACTGCCCACGTTGTTTACCTTATCAAGAGTCAAAAGATTATTAATAAAAAACAGCCACTGGAAAAGAATCAATTTTAGAACCATAAAGTGGATGACCAGTTTGGTTTAGTTTAGCTTAGAGATACAGCGTGAAAGCAGGCCCTTCAGCCCGCTGAGTCCACCCCGACCAGCGATGAACACTAGTTCATCCTACCACAACAAGAGTGCAGTGCTGAACTACTATCTACCTTATTGGTGACCCTTGGACTATCCTTGATTGGACTTTGCTGGCTTTACCTTGCTCTAACCGTTATTCCCATAGCATGTATCTATACATTGTAAATGGCTCGATTGTAATCATGTATTATCTTTCTGCTGACTGGATAGCATGCAACAAAAGCTTTTCACTGTATCCCGGTACACGTGACAATAAACTAAACTGAAACTGAAACCGATGCAATCAATTAGTATGCTCTTCACCGTACACTTGTAGAAAGATTGTTTTATGAATAAAAGTTGGATAGGCTGAGTTTGTATCTGCTGGAGTTTAGAAAAATGAGAAGGGTTGTGTATACAGTATGTAAGAACTGGATCTGCAAGAGCCAAGATTGTTTGACAGGGTGGGTGTGGAGTGCGTGTGTATTCTTCTGGGAGAATCTAAAACTAGGATCACTGTTGAAAAATAAAGGATCGCCCATTTAAAATAGAGATGAAGAGATTTTATTTTCTCTTTCAGGTTTGTGAATTAAAGAGCAGGGTCTTTGAATATTTCTAAGCCAGACTTACATTCTTGATAAGCAAAGAGGGTGAAACATTACACGGGAGATAAAAGTCTGGAGATTTGAGGTTTCAGTCAGATCGCCCATGATCTCAACGGAAGCTGGAATGGACTTGAATCGACCCGAATATTCATGTTCCCTCACAACATGGCTCCATGGAAGGTAGCAGAGGGTAATGGTGCAAGGTTGCTTCTCAGAATGGAGGCCTGTGACTAGTGGTGTGCCACAGGGTTCGGTGCTGGGCCTGTTACTGTTTGTCATCTACATGAATGATTTGGATGAGAACATACAGGGCAAGATTAGCAAGTTTGCTGATGATACAAAAGTTAGTGGTTTTGCAGATAGTGAAGATTGTTGTGAAAGATTGCAGCAGGATCTGGATCGATTGGCCAGGTGGGCGGAGCAATGGTTGATGGAATTTAATACAGAAAAGTGTGAGGTGTTGTATTTTGGGAAGTCGAACAAGGGCAGGACCTACACAGTAAATGGTAGGCCTCTGGGGAGTGTTGTGGAGCAGAGGGACCCAGGAGTGCAGGTGCATGGTTCCTTGAAGGTTGAGTTGCAGGTTTATAAGGTGGTCAAAAAGGTTTTTGGCACTATGGCCTTCATCAGTCACAGTATTGAGTATAGAAGTTGGGAGGTCATGTTGCAGTTGCATAAGACGTTGGTGAAACCGCATTTAGAATAGGGAGAGGTTGAGTAGGCTGGGTCTCTATTCCTTGGAGCGCAGGTGGATGAGGGGAGATCTTATAGCGGTTTACAAAATCATGAGATGAATAGATCGGGTAGACGAACAGTCTTTTGCCCAGAGTCGGGGAATCGAGGACCAGAGGACATAGGTTCAAGGTGAAGGGGAAAAGATTTAATAGGAATCCGAGGGGTAACTTTATCACACAGCGGATGGTGGGTGTATGGAACAAGCTGCCAGAGGAGGTAGTTGAGACTGGGACTATCCCACCGTTTAAGAAACAGTTGGACAGGCACATGGATAGGACAGGTTTGGAGGGATATGGACCAAGCGAAGCCAAGTGGGACTAGGATTGCTGGGACATTGTTGGCTGTTGTGGGCAAGTTGGGCCGAGGGGCCTGTTTCCACACTGTATCATTCTATGAGTTTATGACTCTATTTAGCCCATCGAGTCTAGATCGACTCCTATCAAATTTTGTGGTACGGTGGCGCAGCGGTAGTGTTGCTGCCTTGCAGCGCGGGAGACCCGAGTTAGATCCTGCCTATGGGTGCTGTCTGTACACAGTTTGTACGTTCTCCCCGTGACCACATGGGTTTTCTGAATGGTGGCCGATTAGGAAAAGGGGAGATGCAATGAGACCTGGGTGTCATGGTACACCAGTCATTGAAAGTAGGCATGCAGGTGCAGCAGGTAGTGAAGAAAGCGAATGGTATGTTAGCATTCATAGCAAAAGGATTTGAGTATAGGAGCAGGGAGGTTCTACTGCAGTTGTACAGGGTCTTGGTGAGACCACACCTGGAGTATTGCGTACAGTTTTGGTCTCCAAATCTGAGGAAAGACATTCTTGCCATAGAGGGAGTACAGAGAAGGTTCACCGGACTGATTCCTGGGATGTCAGGACTTTCATATGAAGAAAGACTGGATAGACTCGGCTTGTACTCGCTAGAATTTAGAAGATTGAGGGGGGATCTTATAGAAATTTACAAAATTCTTAAGGGGTTGGACAGGCTAGATGCAGGAAGATTGTTCCCGATGTTGGGGAAGTCCAGGTCAAGGGGGCACAGTTTAAGGATAAGGGGGGAATCTTTTAAGACCGAGATGAGAAAAACATTTTTCACACAGAGAGTGGTGAATCTCTGGAATGCTCTGCCACAGAAGGTAGTTGAGGCCAGTTCATTGGCTATATTTAAGAGGGAGTTAGATGTGGCCCTTGTGGCTAAAGCGATCAGGGGGTATGGAGAGAAGGCAGGTACGGGACACTGAGTTGGATGATCAGCCATGATCATATTGAATGGCGGTGCAGGCTCGAAGGGCCGAATGGCCTACTCCTGCACCTATTTTCTATGTTTCTATGTTTCTATGTTTCTCTGAGATCTTCGGTTTCCTCACACACTCCAAAGACGTACAGGTTCGTAAGTTAATTGGCTTGGTATAAGTGTTAATTTTGTGTGTAGGATAGTGTTAATGTGCGGGATGTTCAAGATGGCGCCTGCCTGCGGCGACTTTTGCGAAGCACCAGAACTTAAAAGGTTCACCTACAACTTCCAACTCACCCGCATCAGGGAAACGGCAGAAATCGGTGTCGTTTCAGACAAGCTGCTTGGGCACCTGAAGGCTCTTGCGATTTCGCGATCTCCCGCAGCTGAGGGAGCCCCGGACTTTAAACTTTCCCACGCTGGCTGTAAAACTCCCGACCCGACGGAGGAACGCAGGTACGGTAAATGGAAACTCTGGGATGACCTCCAGAGCAAACGAGCTGGATCTTCCAGGAACAACTGAGCTGGAGCTCCCGACTTTGAGGGAACCCCCGTTCGTTACGGAGCTGGAGATGCCGTCTGTGAGGGAATCCCCGTTCCATCGCAGGTTCGCAGAAACAGCAGGTACAGTAAGCACAGTACCTGGAAACAAAGGGGAGGCCTCCATTGTGTCCGGAAACGTGGCCGACAAGCAGGACTTCAGGTCAGACTGAAGCGCAGGGGACGTCGGCCCCGTCTCCCTACCATCCTACTGGCCAATGTACAGTCCCTTGAAAATAAAGTGGAGGACTTAAGGGCAAGGCTGCTTTATCAAAGGGAGCTGAGGGAATGCTCTGTTCTGTTTCACAGAGACATGGCTCACCCCCAGCACCCCAGACTCAGCGGTCCAGACTGAAGGGTTCTCCATCCACCATATGGACCGTACACTGGCATCTGGGAAAGGGAGAGGAGGGGGCGTCTGCCTCATGGTCAACTCTGCGTGGCGCTCAGACTTGGCAGTCCTGTCCAACTCCTGCTCTCCACACCTCGAACATCTGGCGGTGAAGTGCCGCCCCTTCTACTTCCCAAGGGAATTCACCTCCATCATCCTGACCGCGGTCTACATCCCACCCCAGGCAGACGTCCGTCTGGCACTGGAGGAGCTGCACGCCGTGGTCAACAAACACCAGACGTTTTACCCTGAGGCATTTACCACGATTGCTGGGGCCTTCAATAAAGCAAACCTCAAGAAATCCCTTCCTAACTTCCACCAACATGTCTCCTGCTTCACCAGAGGACCAAACACCCTCGACCACTGCTACACCACCATCAAGAATGCCTATCGCTCTATCCCTCGCCCTCACTTCGGTAAATCCGACCATACCACGGTGCTGCTTCTTCCTGGCTACAGGCAGCAATTAAAGAGCGCATCCCCAGAGGTGAGGACAGTACAGAGCTGGTCGGGGGGTGCAGAGGAACAACTCCAGGACTGTTTGGAGTCTGTAGACTGCCGAGTCCTCAAACAATGTTCAAGGACTCGGCAACGGACTTGAACGAATACACCACAGTCGTTACAGACTTCATAAAGAAATGTGTGGAGGACTGCATCCCTACAAAAACCTTCCATAGACATAGAAATAGAAAATTTGGTGCCGGAGTAGGCCATTCGGCCCTTCGGCCCTTCGAACACCCTTCCGAGTGTTTCCCAATCAGAAACCTTGGATGAACTTTGAGATCCATACCCTTCTGAAGACCATACACCGGGCATTCATGTCTGATGATACAGTGGTCTACAAAAGTCCAGATACGACCTTGGTAAGGCCATCAAAAAGGCCAAAAGGGACCTGCTCCAAACTGGAGGATGAGACAGATGTTCGGCAGCTATGGAGGGGCCTTAATGCAATCACCTCCTACAAGGCGAAATCAGGCAGCTCGAATGTCGGCGAAACATCACTCCCTGACGAGCTCAATGCGCTTTACGCACGCTTTGATAGGGAGAATACTGATGTGCCTTCCCGAGCCCCCATTTGCTGTGATGGTATATCAGTCACAGTCACAGAGGCCGACGTCAGGAAATCCTTCAGAGGGGTGAACACTCGAAAAGTGCCTGGACCTGATGGTATACCCGGTCGTGTTCTAAAAACCTGTGCGGACCAACTGGCTGGAGTTTTTACGGACATTTTCAACCTCTCACTTCTGTAGTCTGAGGTTCCCATCTGCTTCAAAAGGGCATCAATTATACCAGTGCCCAAGAAGAGTAAGGTGACGTGCCTCAATAACTATCGACCAGTGGCACTAACGCCTGTGGTGATGAAGTGCTTTGAGAGGTTGATCATGGCGCAAATCAACTCCTACCTCGACATAAACCTGGACCCACTGCAGTTTTCTTACCGCCACAACAGATCAACGGTGGATGCAATCTTGTTGGCTCTCCACTCCGCTCTGGACCACTTTGACAACAAAAATTCATATGTCAGGCTGTTATTCATTGATTACAGCTCGGCTTTTAATACAATCATCCCCTCCAAGCTGTTTACCAAACTTGCAGAACTGGGTCTCTGCACATCCCTCTGCAATTGGATCCTCGACTTCCTTATTCACAGACCACAGTCTGTTCGTATTGGTGGAAATGTGTCAGCCTCGATAACAATCAGCACGGGAGCACCTCAAGGCTGCGTGCTCAGCCCCCTGCTATACTCACTCTATACTCATGACTGCGTAGCCGGTCATAGTGCGAACTCCATCATCAAGTTCGCTGACGACATCACTGTTGTGGGACGTATCACTGATGGGGATGAGTCAGAGTATAGAAGAGAGATCGAGCGACTGTCCATATGGTGCCAGCACAATAACCTGGCCCTCAAAACCAGCAAAACCAAGGAACTGATTGTGAACTTTGGTAGGAGTAGGATGGGCACCCACAGTCCCGTTTATATCAACGGGTCGATGCTTGAAAGGGTCAAGAGCTTCAAATTCCTGGGCGTGCACATCTCTGAAGATATTTCCTGGTCCGAAAACACATGCAATTATTAAGAAAGCACATCAGCGCCCCTACTTCCTGAGAAGATTACGGAGAGTCGGTTTGTCAAGGAGGACTCTCTCTAACTTCCACAGGTGCACAGTAGAGAGTATGCTGACCGGTTGCATCGTGGCTTAGTTCAGCAACTTGAGCACCCTGGAGTGGAAAAGACTACAAAAAGTAGTAAACACTGCCCAGTCCATCATCGGATCTGACCTCCTTTCCATCGAGGGGATCTATCTCAGTCGCTGCCTCAAAAAGGCTAGCAGTATCACCATGGACCCACACCATCCTGGCCACACACTCATCTCCCCGCTACCTTCAGGTAGAAGGTACAGGAGCTTGAAGACTGCAATGACCAGGTTCAGGAATAGCTACTTCCCCACAGCCATCAGGCTATTAAACTTGGCTCGGACAAAACTCTGAACATTAATAGCCCATTATCTGTTTATTTGCACTTTATCAGTTTATTTATTCTTGTGTGTATATATTTCTATAATGGTATATGGACACACTGATCTGTTCTGTATTTGTGCCTACTATGTTCTGTTGTGCTGAAGCAAAGCAAGAATTTCATTGTCCAATCAGGGACACATGACAATAAACTCTCTTGAATCTTGAATCTTGGGATCGCTGGTCGGTGCAGACTCGGTAGGCGGGCCGAAGGGCACTGTATCTCTAAATTAAACTAAACTAAACTAAACTTGAGAACCACAGAGATAAAGTAATGCATATGATGGCCCTAATCACTGGTTAATCCCATCATCAATAACTAAAACAGAGCAGATCGTCGGGTTGCAGAGCATACATTATTTGCTGGAGATCATGTGCCTGAACTGAGGTGATACACCTTGATAAAGCAAAGAGTTAAGGGTAAGATCGGGCTGTGATTGTTTGCCTGGTGACTGGTGACATTGCTATTGCCTATGGGCGCAGAGTTCAGCACAAGTTGGCACCTTCTGGAGAGTCGAGGACCAGGAGAATATTGGAAAAACATTCCAGCTTCCCTTGATGGGAGTCTGCTGTTGCACAGTCTACCTCACGGGCACGTTTGATCTTTCCATGATGCAGACAAAGTGCACAGTTGGAATTAAAAATATCCAATGAGTCCTTAATATGTACTCATAGCCTCATACAAACTGGAAACAGGCCCTGTAACTCATCCCTGCCACCCAAGGTGCCCCATCTAAGCAAGTCCCATGCGCCCACATTTGGCCCATATCCCTCTAAACTTTTCCAAGCTTTTTCTATCCATGTATCAGTAAAAAAAATGGTGCTATAGAGAATTCAGTCATAACTTCCTTGCCAGAAAAGATTCTTCCAAACTCATCTGATTTTTCAGCCTGTTGTTCATATCCTTGTGGGTTACATTATTACATGTGTTAATCCAAGTACTCTTTAAATTTGAGAAAGCTTCAGTCTCATCCAGGCAGTGAGTCACAGATTCCCATTTTCCTTTGGGTGAAGCAAAATCTTAGCTCCCTTCCAATTCTTCTACCAATTACTTTGAATCTATGCCAACTCATTATTGATCTCTCTGCCAAAGGAAATGGATCCTTCCTCATGTTATTCATTTCCATTAAATCGTGACTCAGTCTCCACTGTTGCAAAATCAAACCACCCCCCAAGCCAATTACATTTTCCCTCAAAGTTACAGTGCTATTATTAAACCATAATTAAAAATTGACTTTTGAGATGAGCTCAATTTGTTCCCGTCTTCCATTACCCCAAATATAATCAATTCATTATTGGGTTCCATTTTTGTCTTAAATAGTTTTGTAAATATTTCGAAAATATCACTCCAAAATCCATGAGGTTTTATACAAGAAACAAAAGAGTGTGTTATAGTTGCGTCTTGGGTTAAACATTTATCGCAAATGGGCGATATATTTGGATAAAATTTATTTAATCTTGTTTTTGAGTAATATAATCTATGTAAAATTTTAAATTGGATTAGATTATGTCTTGCGTTAATCGAACACTTGTGAATGTATGTCAAATACTTTTCCCATGTAGCCTTCGTAATTTTTATCAATAATTCCCGTTCCCACTCTTCTCTAATTACCTCGGTCACAGGTACACTTGCTAATCGGGGATTGGGGGTATGCCCATACTCTACTGGACTATTTGAAAGGAAAATAATTTCACTGTGTTAGCACTTAGCACATGTGACAGTAAAAGCACCATTGAACCATGTAAAACACCAGAACTCAACGGACCAGCTAGCATCTGTGGAAGGAAATGGACAGAAAACATTTTGGGTTGGGACCATTCTTTAGACGCGCCTTTCTGCACTTTGGTGCTGTCACAACCTTCGCATAATGTGGTGATAGAAGTATTTGTGGTATTTTAGTTGTGACCTAATTGATTTTTAAATACAGTCGTTGCATGGCTTCTCTGTTCTCATGTACTTTGTATCACCCATTACAGACAAATATCTCATATACCTTCTTAATCACCTTGTCTACCTGTCCTGCTACCTTCAGCGATGTGCACGCATGGAATCCAAGGTCCTGCTACTTCTTTGCTCTTCTCGATATTGTAATATTTCTTGTGTTTTACCTTGCCTTGCATTTTTACTTCCATAGCCCAAAAAGGCTCTATAAGGCGCTGGTCAGGCCGCATTTGGAATAATGTGAGCAATTTTGGGCACCATATCTGAGGAAAGATGTGCTGGCTCTGAAGAGGGTCCAGAGGAGGTTTACAAGAATGATCCCAGGAATGAGTGGGTTAACTTATGATGAGCGTTTGACGGCACTGGGCCTGCACTCGCTGGAGTTTAGAAGAATGAGCGGGGAACCTCATTGAAACATACAGAACAGTGAAAGGCTTGAATAGAGTGGATGTGAAGAGGATGTTTCCACTAGTGGGAGAGTCTATGATTAGAAGTCATAGCCTCAGAATTAAAGGACGTTCTTTCAGGAAGGAGATGAGGAGGCATTTCTTTAGTCAGAGAGTGGTGAATCTGTGGAATACTTTGTCACAGAAGGCTGTGGAGGCAAAGTCAGTGGGTATATTTAAGGCAGCGATAGATAGATTCTTGATTAGTATGGGTGTCAGAGGTTATGGGGAAAAGGCAGGAGAATGGGGTTAGGAGGGAAAGATAGATCAGCCATGATTGAATGGCGGAGTAGATTTGATGGCCCAAATGGCTTAGTTCTACTCCTATCCCCTATGGCCTTATGCCTGATGAGAGGGGAAAAGAGGGTGACCAGGACAAGACTCATCTTTGATCAGCCATGATTGAATGGGCTGAATGGCCTAATTCTGCTCCTATCACTTATAATCTTATGATTTCGCAAATATATTAGCACACATTTTTCTGGATTGAATTGTGCTTGCTACTTTTCTGCCTGACCAGTCCATTGATATCTTCCCAATTTCTGCAGCAGCAGAACAGCCCATAACTCATGAAGATCCTACTCATGCTTACAATATTAAGAGTATTCCACCAGTTCGTAATTTGGATCCCATTAATGGCACAAAGCAGGGAACGATTTAATTAAAATTAAAATCCAATGCAAATGGTGATCATTATGAGCACAGATGGCGATTTAAATCTCCTCACTATTTTATGAGTTGCACCTTAACTCTTTTCTACATAGTTTGGAAAAGATTGGCCACATGCTTGCAGAATAACGAGTACCTGAGTGAGTTAGTTATAAGATACTAATTAAAGAAAGTCCTGATGGCAATATAAAATGCAAGAAAGCAATTTAAGAAGGTCGTAAATCTCAGTCCGAAAATGGTTGTGAGTAAATTCACAGGAATTTCTTTATGACATTGGGTCTGTCGGAAGATTTGACAGATTTTGATAATTTACAGTAGACAAAAAATGCTGGAAAAACTCAGCGGGTGAGGCAGCGTCTATGGAGAAAAGGAGTAGGTAATGTTTCGGGTCTCGACCCGAAACGTCACCTACCCCTTTTCTCCATAGATGCTGCCTCACCTGCTGAGTTTCTCCAGCATTTTTCGTCTACTTTCGATTTTTCCAGCATCTGCAGTTCCTTCTTTAACATTTGATAACTTACAGAATAATTTTCAAATTTTATTTCAGTTTACCGTCTTCAAGTTCAAGTGGATAAAATCATGAATAAAATGAATAGATTGGGTAGATGCACAGAGTCTCTTGCCCACAGTAGTGGAATCAAGGACCAGTTGCCAGGGGTTTAAGGTGAAGGGGAAAGGATTTAATAGGAATCTGAGGGATTTTTCACACAAAGGGGTTTTTCACACTCTATGACTATAAATTGCAACTAGTTGCCTGGTGTTTACATTTCTACTTGCATACTGTGTTAACTTCCTGTGTTTTTAGGTGTTGATGTTTACCGCGGAAACGTTGTCCTCACATTCCTGACAGAGATTCCACTTTGTAATTCAGTGGAAACAGTTTTCATGTTAAATGTCACGATTGCCCAGTTGGCAACAATCTTTCTTTTGAATCAGAGGGTTACCTGTAACCTTCCAGTCCAGAACTTTTAGCAGATAAAAGGATACTAGCACTTCAATACAGTTGCTAAGGAGCACTGCTTGTCAGTTAGTGCTATCCTTTTAATAAGACCAATGTGGGCAATAACATATTATTTAGACACTAGGAACTGTAGATACTGATTTATTAAAAAATAGCACAAAATGCTGGAAAACTCAGCGGGTCAGACAACATCTGTGGAGGACATGATTTGGTGACATTTCGGGTTGAGACAAAAAGGACACAACCAGAAAAGTTACCTATCCACGTTCTCCAGAGATGCTGCTTGTCAGTACGGCAGTATTTGATTTTTTTTTTAACATATTATTTGATGGGGCACAGAATATAAAAGTTGGGATATTACATTGCAAGCTTACGAAACATTGGTTAGTCCAGAGAGATAAGTGATTGTAAATGTTGGAATCTTGAGCAAAAACCAAACTGCAGGAGGAATTCAGCAGGCCAGGCAGCATCTGTGGAAGTAAATGGACAGACGACAGGTAGGGTTGAGACCCTTTTCCAGGCGGTTAGATCGCACTTGGAGTATTGTGTGCAGTTCTGTCCAAAGCACTACCGGAAAGATAATATTGTGCAGAGGTGAATCACTGGCATGATGCCTGAATTGGATGACAATCAGTTATGGTGAGAGATTGGATAGACTAGATCTAGATTGGGTCTAGATGCACAGTCGTTTGCCCAGAGTCGGTGAATCGAGGACCAGAGGACATAGGTTTAAGTTGAAGGGAAAAGATTTAATAGGAACTTGAGGGGTAACCTTTTCACACAAAGGGTGGTGAGTGTATGGAACAAGCTGCCAGAGCTGCAGGTGGGACTAGTGTAGTTGTGACATGTTGGCCAAAGGACCTGTACAGTGTATCACTCTATGACTGTGACTGGCCTTGTTTTCTCTTGAGCAAAGGAGGTTGAGGACTGACCAGGTAGACCTTTATGAGGCATAGATGTCAGAATCCTTTCCCCCTGGTATGGGCATCAAAACCAAAAGAACACGTTACAGGTGAGAGGAATGAGTCTTAATAGGAAACTGAGGGATAGGTTTTTTGCACAGAAAGTGATTGATGTCTGGAACACGCTGCCAAAGGAGGCGGAGAAAGTAGATGCAATTAGTCTGTTTAAGAGATATTCAGACAAATGCTTAAAATAAGCAAGGCGTAGAAGAATACAGACCAAATGCAGGCAAATGGGATTGGAGTCGATCAGACAATGGTTGGCGTGGGCATATGGGCCATTACGACACCTTGACACAATACTATACTATACTATACAATACTATACTATTGTTCAACGTCTGGTGAAACAGTAAACAGCAACATGTGCCCAACATGATGCCGAGTTAAACTGATCTCACCTCACCTCACCTACACAGTCCATATCCCTGTATTCCCTGCACTTCAGGATGTCTATCCTGATGCCTCACAAACACCACTATCGTACCTGCCTCCACCACCACCCCTGGCAGTACATTTACTCCCACATCCCAAAGACATGCGGTTTTGCCCCTAATGTGTAAAGAGTGGATGAGGAAGAGCGCTAACATGAAACTAGTGTGAATGGGTGACTGGTGGTCTGCATGGACTTAGTGGGCCAAAGGACCTGTTTCCATGCTCTATCTGTGAACTAAATTAAACTAAAAGGTTTCACCCCATGACCTGCATGGGTTTTCTCTGGGTGCTCCGGTTTCCTCCCACACTCCAAAGATGTGCAGGATTGTAGGTTAATTGTCCCTTGTGTGTGCCGGATAGTGTTGGTGTGTGGGGATCGCGGGTCGGCGCAGACTCGGTGGGCCGAAGGGTCTGTTTCCGCGCTGTATCTTTAAAGCTACGAACTAAAACAATTATATACGACAGTGGTCTGTTGAAGGAGTGCTGCGACGTCAGAGATGCTGTCCATTGTTTACAAGGTTGTACCCTCAGCGTGGATGTAATATTACTGAAGCATTCTTTTGAAGAGGAATGGTTTGGTGTGTAGGCCAGAATGTTTCACCACAATCTGCAGCACCAACGATGTCTGGATATTACATCATTACACCATGGGAGATAACTGTGCACAGATTGCTCTGCTTGCTGCATGACTGCAATTCTAAAGTCCTTCGTTGGCTGTAAAGTGCATTGGTTCAAAGCACCATATCCAGAGAAGTGTTCTTCACTTTACACACCATGTGAAAAATAAAAATAAAAATCCATTGTGAAGACGCAAACACTCACTCGCACATTCAGTGTGGAGTTCGCACGTTCTCCCAGTGATGCATTATTTTCACCAAGTGCTCTGGTTTCATAGAATATAGAACAGTACAGTACAGGAATGGGCCCTTCAGCCTGCAATGTTTGTGCCAAATATGATGCCAAGATAATCTGATCTCATCTGCCTGTACATGATTCATATCCCTGTATTCCCTGCACTTTGGGATGCCTATCCAAAAGCCTCTTAAAAAGCCTCTATCGTATCTGCCTCCACCAACAGCCCTGGAAATGATTGTGGACTTTGGAAGGGGTAGGATGGGGACCCACAGTCCTGTTTATATCAACGGGTCGATGGTGGAAAGGGTCAAGAGCTTCAAATTCCTGGGCGTGCATATTTCCAAAGATCTCTCCTGGTCCCTAAAACACTGATGCAATTATAAAGGAATCACATCAGCGCCTCTACTTCCTGAGAAGATTACGGAGAGTCGGTATGTCGAGGAGGATTCGCTCGAACCTCTACAGGTGCACAGTAGAGAGCATGCTGACCCGTTGCATCCTGGCTTGTTTGGGCAACTTGTGAGCCCAGTAGTGGAAAAGACTGCAAAAAGTTGTAAACACTGCCCAGTCCATCATCGGCTCTGACCTCCCTACCATCGAGGGGATCTATCGCAGTCGCTGCCTCAAAAAGGCTGGCAGCATCATCAAGGACCCACACCATCCTGGCCACACTCATCTCCCCGCTACCTTCAGGTAGAAGGTACAGGAGCCTGAAATCTGCAACATCCAGGTTCAGGAATAGCCACTTCCCCACAGCCATCAGGCTATTAAACTCAACTCAAACAAAAATCTGAACTTTAATAGCCTATTGCACTTTATATGCTTTTTTATGTGTGTATATATATATTTTATGGTATATGGACACACTGATCTGTTCTGTATTTATTTATGCCTACTATATTCTATTGTGCTGAAGCAAAGCAAGAATTTCATTGTCCTAACAGGGACACATGACAATAAACTCTGGTGAGCTCTTGAGCTCTTGAACTCTTGGTAGTACATTTCCTCCCACATCTCAATGACGTGCGGGTTTGTTGGTTAAATGTCTACTGAAAATCCCCCTTAATGTGTAGAGAGTGGATGAGGAAGAGTGATACCATTGAGCTAGTGTGAACGGGTGATCGATGATCTGCATGGACTCAGTGGGCCGAAAGGCCTGTTTCCATGCTGTATCTGTAAGCTAAACTAAACTAAAGGTTTAGTGAAGCATCTACGTGCATATCTGCTTCATACATAAAATATGTTGGTGAAGAATCATAATTCGGAAGGAGGGAATTAGACCCATCGTGCCCATTTCAGCTCTCGACCACGTTTCCATTCTCCAGCCTTTTCCCTGGTGGTTTGAAAATACTTTCTCACCAGATTTTTGTCCAATTATCTCCTGAAGGCTGTAATGGAACTGCAGGCATTACAATTCGGACTCGAACAATACACTGCCATTTTTTCTTTCATAATACTATTTCACAACCTATTTAGAGTCATAGAGTTTTAGAGTGATACAGTGTGGAAACATGCCCTTCGGCCCAACTTGCCCACACCGGCCAACAATGCCCCAGCTACACTAGTCCCACTTGCCTGCACTTAGTTCGTATCCCTCCAAACCTGTCCGATCCATGTATCTATCTAACTGTTTCTTAAATGAGGGGATAGTCCAAGCCTCAACTACCTCATCTGGCAGCTTGTTCCATACACCCACCACCATTTGGGTGAAAAGGTTACCCCTCAGATTCCAATTAAACCTTTTCCCCCTCACCTTGAACCTATGTCCTCTGGTCCTCGATTCCCCTACTCTGGACAAGAGACTGTGCATCTATGCAATCTATTCCTCTCATGATTTTGTCCACCTCTATAAGATCACCCCTCATCCTCCTGTGCTCCATGGAACCCAGCCTATTTAACCTCTCCCTATAGCTCACACCCTCAAGTCCTGGCAACATCCTCGTAAATCTTTTCTGAACCCTTTCAAGCTTGACAATATCTTTCCTATAACATGGTGCCCAGAATTGAACACAATATTCTAGATGCGGCCTCACCAACGTCTTATACAACTGCAACATGACCTCCCAACTTCTATATTCAATACTCTGACTGATGAAGGCCAAAGTGTCAAAAGCCTTTTTGACCAGCTTACCTGCGACATGACCTTCAAGGAACCAGGCACCTGCAGTCCTAGATCCCTCTGCTCCACAACACTACCCAGCGGTCATAAGATCATAAGACAAAGGATCAGAATTAGGGCATTTGGCCCATCGAGTCTGCTCCACTATTCGATCATGGCTGATCTACCTTTCCCGCTCGACTTCACTCTCCTGCCTTCTTCCCTAACCTTTGGTGTCCTTACTAAGCAAGAACCTATCAATCTTCACTTTAAAAACACCCAATGAATTGGCCTCCATAACCGTTTGTGGCAATGAATTCCACAGAATACTGACCAACCTCTGGCTTAAGAAATTCCTTGTAATTTCCATTGTAAAGGTATGTTCTTTTATTCTGGGTCTATGCCTGCTGGTCCTAGACTCCCCCACATCCTCTCTATCTAGGCCTTTCATTATTCAGTAGGTTTCAATGAGAACCCCCCCCCCCCTCCCCACACCATTCTTCTCAACTCCAGCGAGTACAGTCCCAAAATCATCAAACGCTCCTCATATATTAACCCATCATCACTGGGCTCGCTCTCGTATAACTCCTCTGGACCCTCTCCAACCTGAATCATTTACCTCAGCACTGCCGGAAGAGGCCTGTGATCTCAGGCTAGTTAGATTAGCCTTTCCCCTACAGTTATCTTACACCCTCTATGATGTGTACTTCTTCCCTTCAAAATCATCATTGCCCCCAGGGTGTCGAACTCTTTGCTGACGCATGCTAAACATTCGCATTGCTGCCTGTTTAAAATCTATCAAATTTCTATTTGGCACCCGAAACCAAAATCAAACCTGGTGATTTCAGGATAGCAAGATGGCATGTTGAACAAACAAAGTAAAAATAGGAAAGATCAAGAGCAGATTTGATTATAGTTAGCACACATGCATGTTTAGTTTAGTATAGTTTAATTTACAGATACAGTGCGGAAAAAGACTGTTCAGCCCCGAGTCTGCAATCCCCGTGCACCAACTCTATCCTAAACATACTATTGGACAATTGTCAATTATACTAAGCCAATGAGACTACAAACCTGTATGTCTTTGGAGTGTGGGAGGAAACCGGAGATCCCGGAGAAAACCCATGCAGGTGACGGGGAGAATGTATAAACTCCGTACAGGCAGAACCCCGTAGTTAGGATCGACCTGGGTCTCTGCCGCTGCAAGGGCAGCAACTCTACCGTTGCTCCACCATGCATGTATCCCATTCAGCTGCTATAAAACGCTCTTGAAATATTACACGAGATGAAAGATCTGATTTAGAGTACTGCCGTCACAGGCTAAAATTGTTTATGTCCCTTGAACATGCTACAAGGATTTAAGATATTGAAAATAACTTCTGTGTCACTAAAGATAGGAAATTATCTAAACGTAGGCACAAAATGCTGGAGCAACTCAGCGGGACAGGCAGCAATTCTGGAGAGATGAAATGGGTGACGTTTTGGGTTGAGACCCTTCTTCAGACTGAATTTCAGGGGAGTGGGCGGGACAAGATAGACTATAGTCGGAGACAGTACGACTGGAGGGGAGAACTGGGAAGGGGAGGGGATGGAGCGAGGGGGAAAGCAAGGGCTATTTGAAGTTAGAGGTCAATGTTCATACCGCTGGGGTGTAAGCTGCCCAAGCGAAATATGAGGTGCTGTTCCTCCAATTTGCGCTGGGCCTCACTCTAACAATGGAGGAGGCCCAGGACAGAAAGGTCAGATTGGGAATGGGAGGGGGAGCAAAAGGGAGATCAGCTAGGTTAAGACGGACTGAGCGGAGGTGTTCAGTGAAACGATCGCCGAGCCTGCGCTTGGTCTCACCGATGTACAGAAGTTGATACCTGGAACAGCGGATACAGTAGATGAGGTTGGAGGAGGTGCAAGTGAACCTCTGCCTCGCCTGAAAAGACTGTTGGGGTCCTTGGGTGGAGTCGAGGGGGGAGATAAAGGGACAGGTGTTGCATCTCCTGCGATTGCAGGGGAAAGTACCTGGGGAGGGGGTGGTTTGGGTGGTAAGGGACGAGTTGACCAGGGGAGTTGCGGAGGGAACGGCCTCTGCGGAAAGCAGAAAGGAGTGAAGATGGGAAGATGTGGCCAGTAGTGGGATCCCGTTGGAGGTGGCAAAAGTGTTGGAGGATTATATGCTGTATGCGACGGCTGATGGGGTGGAAGGTGAGGACAGAGGGGACTCTGTCCTTGTTATGAATGTGGGGAGGGGGAGCAAGAGCGGAGCTGCGGGATATCGAGGAGACCCTAGTGAGAGCCTCATCTATAATGGAAGAGGGGAACCCCCGTTTCCTAAAGAATGAGGACATCTCCGATGATCCAGTATGGAAAACCTCATCCTGGGCACAGATACATAGAAAATACATAGAAAATAGGTGCAGGATTAGGCCATTCGGCCCTTCGAGCCTGCACCGCCATTCAATATGATCATGGCTGATCATCCAACTCAGTATCCCGTACCTGCCTTCTCTCCATACCCCCTGATCCCTTTAGCCAGAAGTGCCACATCTAACTCCCTCTTAAATATAGCCAATGAACTGGCCTCAACTACCCTCTGTGGCAGATGCGGCGTAGACGGAGGAATTGGGAGTATAGGATAAAGGAAATTATCTACAGGTAGACACAAAATGCTGGAGCAACTCAGTGGGACAGGCAACATCTCTGGAGAGAAGGCGAGTAGGGGAAATGATCTAAATCTGAGTATAGCCTGCCATAGTCCTAAGAAAGGAAAGGATGATGACTGATATAGATGGAGACTTTATCATGGAGTCATTTGCACAGGTGATTTGCCGTTTTATACCCTTTACTTTTCATCGAAAGTACTCTCACCCATTCTCGCCTTGGTCAATTCTCGAACCTCAGTACCTTATTACATTTCTGGAGAAATGCTAACGAGCAAAATGACCTTTCAATTGCTGCTGTGTATTGCCAATGTTTCCTGTTCTAATTGTTACAATTGATTTGTTTTAATACAGGGGTCACCTAAAATCCTCCTCCATCCATCTCAAAGCTTCTTAGCTTATTGTTCCCAATAGAATAGAATTTGTAATCTCCCCATGCAATTACAGAATTCATAAAGATCTTAGTCACACCTAAATCCATTTTAAAGATGGTTTCAAGTCCATTTTTTTCTGACTGGAAGATTCACTTATTGCTTTATTGTGTTTTCCAATATTTTGTAGGGGCAAGGGTCCTCTAAAAAATACATCCGACGTTATCAATGCGGCAAAGAAGATTGCAGAAGCGGGCTCCAGAATGGATAAACTGGCTCGAGCTGTAGCTGACCAGGTAATGCATTTAAAACTTTAGCTCAATTTCCAGAGGTCATGTACAAGGCCATCTGGGGACGCCTGTGGCAATGAATTCATAAAGTTCATTCCAGTTAATGCTATTGACTCATCGGACTATCTTTGATCGGGCCTCACTGGCTTTACCTTGCACTAAACGTTATTCCCTTATCATGTATCTTATTCACTGTGAGTGGCTCGATTGTGATATATTGCCTTTCCACTGACTGGATAGCACGCAACAAAAGCTTTTCACTACACCTCGGTACATATGACAATAAACCAACCTGAACTAAACCAAACTGAACTGAAATGAACTGAAATTGCTATTGATTCCTATGTATGAAAGAGATTTTGTGTATTTAATTGAGTGTAATTTTAATTTAATCTGCCGTGACAGAATTAGACAAAACATTACATTGAGGTAATATTGAGTGGACATTAATTAAGCAGTCTGAAGGTTTGGATTCGTATATAATTTCATGAGGTCATAAGAGTAGAATTAGATCATTGGACCCATCAAGTCTGCTCTGCCATTCAATCATGGCTGATCTATCTCTCCCTCCTAACCCCATTCTCTTGCCTTCTTTCCATAGCCTCTGACACCAGTACCAATCAAGGATCTATCTATTTCTGCCTTAAATACACCCACGGACTTGGTCTCCACAGCCTTCTGTGGCAAAGAATTCCACAGATTCACCACCTTCTGACTGAAGACATTTCTACTCATCTCCTTCCAAAAAGAAGGTCCTTTAATTCTGAGGTTATGATCTCTCATCCTAGACTCTTCCACTAGTGTAAACATCCTCTCCACATACACTCTATCCATGCCTTTCACTATTCTGTATGTTTCAATGAGGTCCTCCCTCATTCTTCTAAACTCCAGCGAGTACAGGCTCAGTGCCTACAAACGCTCATCATAGGTTAACCTACTAATTCCTGGGATCATTCTTGTAAACCTGCTCTGAACCTTCTCCAGTGCCAGCACATCCTTCATCAGATATGGTGCCCAAAATAGAGCAAGCAGAATGGGATACATTGAGCAGGAATAGGTCATGAGGACCAGAGTCAGAAAGTCATAGTTATATAGCACAGAAACGGGCACTTAGGCCCATTTTGTCCATGCCAACGAAGATAGGCTCAATCCTAGTGAAATATAGCATGGAAATAGGCCCTTTGGCCCATCTTGTTCCATGCCTCCAAATGGGAAACACCTCCCAGTCCAACCAGCCTCTCCCTATAACTCAAGCCTGAAAGTTCAGGTAACATGTTGGTGAATCTTTTCCGCACACTTATCAACTTAACGACATCCTTCACGTCACCCATTGCTTCTCACCAGAGATGCTGCCTGTCCCACTGAGTTACTAAGCATTTTGTGTATATCTTCAAATTAAACCAGCATCTGAAATTCTTTCCTACACAACTGACAAACTTGTCCGTCTTTGGAGTATGGGAGGAAACTGAAGATCTCGGAGAAAATCCACCCGGGTCACGGGGAGAACTTACAAACTCCGTACAGACAGCACCCGTGATCAGGATCGAACCATGGTCCCTGGCGCTGTAAGGCAGTTGCTCTACCGCTAGGCCACCGTGCCGCACGCCAGTAATGAGAGTTAGTTTAACAGTATGGGAACAGGTAGGCCGGAATATGTCCTGTTGCACAAACATACCTCGGCAAAGAACAGAAAATAAACCGACAGGTTGTGACTCAATTTCCCCGACTGAGACTAATCACAAGTCACTGTGACCTATCCCGTTAACCTCACCTCTGCAGCTGTTCCACTTAAAGTAGATTTTTTTTTGCTCTCCAAAGCTTCATGTCAAAATCTGACAGTATGAGGCTCTGTTCTCGTGTAGCTGTCAGTTCCACGCAGGAAAGCAGAATGAAATGGAAAGAAAAGGTTTTCTTTCATAATAAAAGATTAGTTATTTCCTGGCATCTCTCTTGAATAAGTAAAATGACTGTAAATTCAGTTTAGAAATGTGACACAGTAAACAAATTTAAAAAAAAACTCAAAGACCCCCCTTCTTGCAGAGGAGGGATTATTTCAATTGGATGAGGGGGGACCTCATTGAAATTTACCGAATAATGAAAAGCCTGGATGGTGTGAATATGGAGAGGATGTTTCCACTAGTGGGCGAGTTTAGATCCAGAGGCCATAGCCTTAGAATAAAAGGACGCACCTTTAGAAAGGAGAGGAGAAGGAATTTCTTTAGCCAGAGGGTGGTGAATCTGTGGAATTCAATAGACAATAGATAATAGACAATAGACAATAGGTGCAGGAGTAGGCCATTCGGCCCTTCGAGCCAGCACCGCCATTCAATGTGATCATGGCTGATCATCCCCCAATTAGTACCCCCATTCCATATCCCCTGACTCCGCTATTTTTAAGAGCCCTATCTAGCTCTCTTGAAAGCATCCAGAGAACCTGCCTCCGCCGCCCTCTGAGGCAGAGAAATCCACAGATTCACAACTCTCCTGTGAGAAAAAGTGTTTCCTCGTCTCCATTCTAAATGGCTTACTCCTTATTCTTAAACTGTAGCCCTGGTCTGGACTCCCCCAACATCTGGAACATGTTTCCTCCCGGGAATTAACCTTGTAAACCTACGCTGCACTCCCTCAATAGCAAGAATGTCCTTCCTCAAATTAGGGGACCAAAACTGCACACAATACTCCAGGGTGTGGTCTCACTAGCAGTGACGGAAATAGCTATAAAAATATGGAGGGGACCGGGGGACGGGGACACAATGTCTTGGTGGCCGCGCGCGCATGCGCACACTCACACACACACGCGAGGCTTCGAAGGCTTCTGCCGTGGGCCCTGTGAATGGTAATTACAGCTCAATCCAGCGCTAAATGCAGCTCAACTCTGCCTGTCTCGCAGGGTTAGCCTACAGCCCTGCCTGGACTGATGTAATACCAATCCGGAGCCGTGGAGCTGGTGCTGCTTCTCCGCACTGGCTGTAAGACTGGGCCATATTTCCTTAAGTCCAGGCAGGGCTGTAGGTTAACCCGGCGGGACAGGCAGAGTTGAGCTGGGTTTAGTGCTGCTTCTCTGCGCTGGCTGTGGGCCTGGGGGCACCGCGCCCGTCTGACTCCCGACGCCTCTGGCCACCCCCAGGCATGGGGGGGGTGTGGCACTCGGGTGGGGACGGGGATAGTCCAGTGGCGGTTCGGCAGCACATGCAGCACCGGGGAGCCGGCCGGGATCGATCCTGGCTGCGGATGAGGCACAGGTCTGTGTCCAGGGCTGCCGTTGTGACCCTCTGACCTGGGCACGTCTCCCTCCTCCAATCACTGCGCTCTATCCTCAGTCCCACCCCCCTACTTCCGACTCTGACCGACACCTCCCTCCTCCAATCATCGTGCTGAATCATCATGTCCCGCCCTCATTGCTTGCTGACTGACGTCTCTCTCGTCCAATCGGCGACCTCGATCAGCAATCCCTGCCCCCCCACCTACTGTATCGCGGAAAGCGGAGATTTCACCGGGTTTTGAAATCCGGATTACAAAAAATGGGGGGGATCGTCCCCCACCTCTCAAAACAGAGGGGGGACGTGTCCCACCCTGTCCCCCCACCCCCGGATACCGCCACTGCTCACTAGGACTCTGTACCAGTTTCATTGCCAGAGACGGCTGTGGAGGGCAAGTCAATAGATATTCTTACGATACGATACAATACGATACGATACGATAGAACTTTATTCATCCCCGGAGGGAAATGGTCTGCCTACAGTCACAACACACAACAGGTACATTAAAAATGGAAATTAAAGTCAAATTAAATGTGAAAAAAAGAAAGAGATTGAAAGATTTGTGATTAAGGCGGAGATTGATAGTTCTTGATTAGTAAGGGTGTCTGGGGTTATGGGGATAAGGCAGGGAAATAGGGTTGACAGGAAAAGATAGATCAGCCTTGAAAGAGGGAAAGATACTGTAGATCAGCGTGGCAGAGTAGACTTGATGGGCCGACTGGCCTTATCTGCTCCTGGAATTTATGAACTTATGGTACAACTGGTTTAAAATTCTGCATTTTACCAAGTATCATTTTTTTCTCTCCATTCATCAGTTGCAGGTTTCATGGAATTTGGAAAGTATGAGTGTTATAATTCAGAGGAACGCCAAGAAAACGGAATAATCTTCCAACGCAAAAAAACTTTAATCTCATTCAGTGACTAATATGTCTATTAGCAACAGAAAAATTAGAGCAGCAAGTGAACAGGTTTTGTTAATGGCTCTTCACTGAGCAGTCAACTGTGTAAGATGGCTAGGTCTCCGCAGTGCCTGGGATGGTTCTAGTTCACATAGTGTCATGGGCTATGACCATTTTCACTTTCAAGCTAACAATGTTTAGACCTGTGTGTAGGAAGGAACAGCAGGTGCTGGTTTACACTGAAGATAGACACAAAATGCTGGAGTAACCTCAGCGGGTCAGGCAGCATCTCTGGAGAAAGAATTACTCCAGAGATGCTGCATGCCCCGCTGAGTTACTCCGGCATTTTGTGTCTTTCTTCACTGTTAGTCCAGTATCTTGTACCATTAGGGGGCTGCTGTTGCTATGTAAATTAAGCAGTTAAGAGCAGAAATTAAAGAGAATTTTGATATTTGCATCTTGCATGATTTTCATGGTGGTGAGCGGAAACAGAGGATGACGAGATTGCCTGCCTTATGTGGGGAGGCACAAGGTAGTCCTTTAAAATGTGTGTTTCCATACCGTTGAATTAGATATAACACGATTATGAATTAGGGAATACTATTTGTATTAACCGGGATGAATTGTTGATAATGCAATTTCAATTGGGAAGAAGAGAACCACTTAAAAGTTACTTTAGAAACTGAAGAATAAGGGGTAATTTAAGAATAAGGGGTAAGCCATTTAGAACAGAGATGAGGAAACACTTTTTCAAACAGAGAGTTGTGAGTGTGGAATTTTCTGCCTCAGAGGGTGGTGGAGGCCGATATTCTGGAAACTTTCAAGAGAGAGCTAGATAGGGCTCTTGAAGATAGCGAGTCAGGGGATATGGGGAGAAGGCAGAAAAACGGGTACTGATTGGGAATGATCAGCCATGATCACATTGAATGGCGGTGCTGGCTTGAAGGGCCGTATAGCCTACTCCTGCACCTATTGTCTATTGTCTGACAAACAGAAAACAGTTGTCTTGATAAGTATATCAGTCTAGGATTTTAATAAAAACTGTTTCCAAATAACCGTGACGCAGTAATCATTCTCCATTGCCTCTTAAGAACACAGTCTGTCAGTATAAGTTGAGGTAATTGTGGCATTTAAGAAACAGTTAGACCTGTACATTGATATAAGATTAAACGAGAACTTACCAGTTTGAAGTTTGATCTTTATTTTATGAGGAGTTACGTTGAGGGATTACGTGAAGAACCCGTCAGGGCGCATGCGCGACAATCTTCAAAGCAGTGGTGTGAAATCACAGATTCGGTAGTCGAATTAACATAGTAAGATAAGAGAACCATAATACCAGCTGACCTTTAAATAGAGGGTGGGCGTGGAGGGCACGTAATCCCTCAACGTAACTCCTCATAAAATAAAGATCAAACTTCAAACTGGTAAGTTCTCGTTTAATCGTACTATTTTACTTCGGAGTCACGTGAGTGACTACGTGAAGATTCTAAAGCTCTGTGATTTCATTCCGCGGAACGAGTCCATGCTTCACACCCTGCTGTCGTAGACTGAGGAGGAAGTATGTTAACAAATGCAGACATGAATCAATTGTTAAAAAGAAACAATGAGTGATTTATTAACACAAATTATAATAATGACCCCTGTCCTTCGGGGTGTATTATAAAACAGAACTCAAAATAGCGTCTGCAAAAGTCGTAGGTTTGGCAACTGGCTTATTATAAAATTCTTGAAAGGTCTTCTCCCTGGACCATTCTGCCGTACCCAGGATGTGATCCATTGGAACCTCCATGTGCCGTGCTGCCGATGTGGCTGCAGCCCTGGTGGAATGAGATTTGAAAATATCAGTATCCACCCCTGCAGCCCCCAAAACCTGTCGAAGCCATCTAGATATAGTTTGGACCGATACCCTATTGTGAGGTCTTTTGTGGCTCACTAATAGTGCCAATTCTTGGCCTCTTACTTTAGCTGTTAGCTCAACGTATAGTAACAGATGTGTCATGATGCATAGGCGAACATCTGTAGGGTATGCTCGAAACTCTAGTTTAAGGCCGGATGACCCAGGCCTGTTTTGTTTTACCAATTCATGGATATAAAAAGTTATACCATTCGTCCCTTTGGCCATCGAGTCCAGTCGTAATTTGTGTAAAGATTGCACCCGCTGGGCCGAGACCAGTGCCATCAGCATTACCAATTTAAGGGTAAGTTTCTCCAGGGACAGGGACGTTGCTGGTGACCAACCCAGAAGCAACGTCAACACAATACTCACATCCCAAATGTGAGAGTACCTTGCCCTAGGGGGATTGGAGTTGAATATACCCCTCATTAATTTGGAAACCAAGGGGTGAGATCCCACAGAATGGTGGTCGAATCCCCACCACAAATAGGTCGCTAGGGAACTCCTGGCACTGTTGATGGCACTGTAGCTAAGTCCGTCATCGAAATTAAGGTTAGCGAGGAACTCCAGGACATTGGCTGAGTTATACTCAATATTAGTCCTGGAACAATATAGTTCCCATTTCCTGATGTAAGTCAGGTACTGTTTCCTGGTAGACTCTCTTTGCGCCACCATGATCATGTTGATGGTTCGGTCCGTCAGTCCAAGATCCAGAAATGGCCTGTTCAAATTCTTGTGAAACCATGTCAAGAACCACAGGGAACCGTGGCTGGGTAGGCCAGTCGGGTACTACCAAAATACCTGACGCAGAGTCTTGTTGTATTTTGCGTAAGACCCGACTGATGAGGCAGAAGGAGGGAGATGCATAGAAAAACAAATTTCCCCAGTGCAGCGAAAATGCGTCCATCGCTGCTGCCCCAGGGTCTGGTTCCCAAGCAACATATGTCGGCAATTGGTGGTTAAGCCTAGATGCAAATAGATCGATATCTGGTGTTCCATATCATGCTACGATGTCAGTAAACACTTTGGGGTCCAACATCCATTCGGTGTTGTCATTAAATTTTCGTGACCTGGCGTCTGCCACTGAATTGAGTTTACCTGGTAGGTAAATAGCAGATATCCAAATGTTTCTGTTGATACACCATTGCCAGATTGAATTGGCCAGATCATCACATGATATCAATCTGATTTCACCGATGTGATGAATATAAGCCACCACAGTGGTATTATCTATTTGCAGGCGAACATGCAGATGATGCATTTTTGAACAGTACGCCTTCAAACCATAGAACGGTCCCAACATTTCCAAATAATTTATACCAAGTGTATAAAGTAGAGATGATTCATGCGCATCCCATCTGCCACCACAGCTGGAGATGGTGTTGGTGGCACCCCAACCTTGAGCGCTGGCATCAGTCTGTAATACAACTGACGGGTTGCTAATAATAATGGAGCTGAAGGAACGCCGGATGTTATGCGTCCACCATTGGAGTTCCAAAATAGCTTTTGTTGGTAATTGGTCTGTCAAAATGACCAGCATGATGTTTAAGTGCTTGCACCTTTGCTCTCTGTAAATTTTGATAGTGCAAAGGTCCAAACTGTGTGGCTGGAAAAGCAGCTACGAGTTTGCCAATCACCCTAGCTACTTGTCTGATGGATGGTTGACTGATGACAGCAAGGTTGCTGCAAACTTCCATTAATTCAGTTGCCTTGCCCCTAGGCAAAGTCACAGTCATGTGAACTGAATTAATGGTGAATCCCAAAGAGTCCATAGTCGTGGATGGTGTTAACTTTGATTTATCTGGATGGATGATAAACCCCAGTTTCTCAAACAGACATATGGTAGCTGTAACAGCTGTTTTGGTTAATTTGTAGGTTTTACCCACGATTAGTATGTCATCTAGTTAGGCCATGACAATATGTTTTTGTTTCCGAAGATACGCCAGAGCTGGTTTCAGTAATTTGGTGAACAGTCTGGGGGCTGAGGTTAACCCATTAGGCAGTGCTTTGTACTGCCAAAGCTGCCCCATCCAGTTAAACCTCAGATATCGGCGGTGATCCTTGTGTATAGGCACCGAATAGTATGCATCTTTTAAATCGATGCATGCCATGAAGTAGCCTTCGAAAATCAATTGTTTGGCCGTGACAAAGGTTTCCATTATGAAATGAGTATACTGCACAAATGTGTTCAGTTTTGTCAAATCGATGATGATGCGACACCCACCATCCTTTTTCTTTTTTGTGAAAATGTTTGACACAAATTCTAGAGAATCATGTTGAGATCTCTCAATTACACCTTGTATATAGCCTCTTAAGTTCAGCATGACCATCCAACTTCTCTTGTTGTAATAGCATAAACGACCTGCTGGGTGCATGCTGAACCGGAGGAAGGTGTTTGTTTATGAATTCAATTTCGTATCCTTGAACACTATGCAGTATATAAGAATCAGAGGTTATAGAGCTCCATGCCTCCCAAAACAAGTGTAACCTACCCCCAACAAGTGTATACCTTGCACCT
Organism: Malacoraja senta; assembly: GCA_038087875.1. Classification (NCBI taxonomy): domain Eukaryota; kingdom Metazoa; phylum Chordata; class Chondrichthyes; order Rajiformes; family Rajidae; genus Malacoraja; species Malacoraja senta. The sequence goes on from CM075977.1 coordinate 388,560,057, forward strand.
GCTGTGTCCTGGGAGGAACCAGACCCACTTACCCAAGCAGTCGTTCCAGGTGCGACAGAGGTTCACCTGCATCTCCTCCAACCTCATCTATTGCATTCGCTGCTCTAGATGCCAGCTGATCTACATCGGTGAGACCAAGCGGCTTGGCGATCGTTTCGCCGAACACCTCCGGTCGGTCCGCAATAACCAACCTGAACTCCCGGTGGCTCAGCACTTCAACTCCCCCTCCCATTCCGTATCTGACCTCTCTGTCCTGGGTCTCCTCCATGGCCACAGCGAGCAACACCGTAAATTGGAGGAAATGTACCTCATATTCCGCTTGGGCAGTCTACATCCTGGGGGTTTGAACATTGAATTCTCCCAATTCTGCTAGCCCTTGCTGTCCCCTCCCCTTCATCAGCCATCTGGTTGTCTCCTCCCCTCCCCCAGCCCTCGGGCTCCTCCTCCGCCTTTTTCCCTTTTTCCTTTCTTCTCCCCACCCCCTATCAGTCTGAAGAAGGGTTTCGGCCCGAAACGTTACCTATTTCCTTCGCTCCATAGATGCTGCTGCACCCGCTGAGTTTCTCCAGCATTTTTGTGTACCACCTACCTCCATGGTTACCAGTGGGGTGTTCATCTCTTCTTCTTCTGTTTCTTGGCCGGTTGACATGCTGGAGTTCGGGGTTGCCGCATCTTCCACGAAGGTCGCTCAGGGCCGCTGTCTAAAAAAGACCTCTGTCCTTGAGTTGCGGCCTTCAAGCTTTCACCAGCTTCGACATGACGCGGCCTGCTGGTGGATGCGTAGGGGTGCTGTCGCCGAGGTGTTTTGCCCAATGGAGCCTTGATGAGTCCGGCGGCTTTCGCCTCTTCATCCAGCTCTTTAACCTGTTTGGAAAGGTTGCCCCCGAATAACAAAATTGGCGGCTGTGTGGTGTTGGTCTTGCACAGAGCCGCAAATTTGGGGTTCAAGGCTGGGCGAATGGCGTTTTTTCGGAAGCAGTTGATCTCGAACTGCATATTGCAGAGGAGCGCCAGAGCATGCTGCTGAGCCTCTGTCATTTCCGAGTCATCCACCGACTAGGCAAATGCTGTAATCCCCGAAGCTAGAAGTTTGAGGATCTTCTGCATCTGCACCTCCTGTGCCTTTATACCTGCACCAACATGTCCCCAGATGGAGGTATGCACTGCTGGAACATTGAGTGAGATACAGTTCCCTGGTGCCATGTATTTTGCAGTAGTTTCATTGAGCGCCTGTTCCTGTAATTGATGGGTGGAAAGGTAGTCAATGCTGGCTGCTAGTTCTGGTTGTAGCGGCTGCCCTGACTGTGGAGGCACCGCAAACTTCGTTACCATTCCAAGCATCTTCTCTTCTGTCGAAGGAGATGCATTGGGCAGCCCTGAAAAAGGTGCTGCCATGGGTGTCCTAGGAGGCCCGTAGTGACGTGACTCCTTCTCCCGGTGTGTGTCACGGTGGAGCAATTGCTCCACTAGCCGCTCCAGACGGGATATGCAACCACTGTCGTTGTCTGCCGGCGGCGTTTGCTCATGGCCCGACACTTCGGAGTCCATGTGCGTGTCCCGCTTCCGTTAGGCGTTCCTGTCAGCCTGTGGCGACCCAGACTGCACAGGTGCCGGGACAGGGACTGCTGATCGCATAGATAGCGATGCTGCAGTCGGCCGCTGCTGGCTCACCGTACTCTCGCGGTCCTCCTCAGCCAGTTTTTGAGCGGCCCGTTTGGACTTTGTGCGAGTCGTATCCATGGTTGTTCTTCCTGCAACACAGAAAGACACACCAAACGACCTCAGAGTAAGTACTTATCTGTAGGTCTCTGGTTTAAGCTTACCGCTGCGGGGAACGCTCCTCCCCGCCTTTCGCTGCGCAATGCGTTAGACGATATGTCGCGCATGCGCCCTGACGGGTTCTTCACGTAGTCACTCACATGACTCCGAAGTAAAATAATAGACAAAAGTACTGGAGAAAATCAGCGGGTGGGGCAGCATCTATGGAGCGAAGGAAATAGGCAACGTTTCGGGCCAAAACCACTTCTTCAGACTGATGTAGGGTGGGGGGGGGGGCGGGGAAAAGAAATGAGAAAGGAAGAGGAGGAGCCAGAGGGCTGAGGGAGAGCTGAGAAGGGGAGGAGACAGCAAGGGCTACCGAAATTGGAGGTCAATGTTCATGCCACTGGGGTGCAAACTGCCCAAGCAGAATATGAGATGCTGCTCCTCCAATTTCCGGTGGTGCTCACTCTGGCCATGGAGGAATCACAGAGGGGGGACAGTCAGAGAGGAGGTTGTAAAACCGTCTTCGGAGGGAGGAGGAGAACTTCTTCAAAGTACTCATACCTTGAGGAGATTCTTCAAAATAGGACTGGGCTAAACGCGGGCAGATGGGACTAGTATAGCTGGGCAAGTTCGGCTGTAGGGCCTGTATCCACACTGTATGAGTCTATGACTCCATCAATGCAGGTGGCCATTGAAACTAACAAGCAGTTCCGGAAGTGGCGGCGCTGTCGTACAGCAGCGGCTCGCCTGCAGTCCGTCTGTTTTTACTTTTTTTGTTGTTTTCTTTTGTCCTGTTTCAGTTAAATTTTAGTTTATTGGGTTGTGTATGTGTGGGGTGTGGGGTGGGGGGGTGAAACATGACTTTTGTCTCTTCCTTCGGGGGAATGCGACTTTTTCTTGTCGTGTCCCCCTTCTCTGCCTCCGTCTGCGCTGAGGCCAAAATGGCGGAGCTGCCGGCCTCCAACTCCAACTGCGAGCGACCGTCGACCTCGAGGCTCCGGAGGCAGAGCCAGGACTTACCAGCGCGAGGCTGGCCAACTTCGGGGCTGCGGTGGCGTTCCGGCGGTGGCGGTGGCGTTCCGGCGGTGGCGAACGAGGACACTGGTGGCGACCTGAATCCGGAGGCTCGGCCGCAGCTGGCCCAGTGGACGACATCGTCGGGAGCGCGCAGGTCACAGGTTGGTGACCTGTTTTTCTGGGGCTCCCGCAACTACAGCTGCGTCCGCTGGACTGGAGGGCGGCAGCTTCGGCAGCTTCGACCACCCCGGGCCGCGGAGTTTGAGCCGGCCCGTCGCGGAGCACGGATTCGGCCGCGGTACTGACTTACCGTCGCCCGGCGGGGTCACAGCATCAGAAGCCTGGATCGCCTCAGCGCAGAGGGAGAAGAAAGCGGGAAGAGACAGAGACTTTAAGACTTTTGCCTCCATCACAGTGAGGAGGTACCTGGTGAACTCACTGTGGTGGATGTTAATTTGTGTTTATTGTGTGTTTTGTCATTTATTATTATATGTATGACTGCAGGCAACGAAATTTCGTTCAGACCGAAAGGTCTGAATGACAAATAAAGGAATCTCTAATCTCTAATCTCTTCTATTGACACTTAGAGTCATTGACTCAAAGCATCATACAGCACAGAGACAGGCCCTTTGGCCCAACGTCCATTCCGACCTAGATGCCCATCTAAGCCCGTCCCATTTCCTCATGTTTAGCCCATATCTCTCTCAACCTTTCCTACCCACGTTCCTGTCCAAATGTATTTTCAATGTTGTTACTGTACCTAGCTCCTCTGGCAGCTCATTGTATATACCCACCATTTAAAGCTGTCCCTCACACTTATGCGATAATAACTTATTAAACCATATAACACAGCCTTTGATTTTATTAGCTTCTGGTAATAAAAAATAAATTACTGCTATTAAAATATTTTTTTAATAACGTGAGCTTTCAGAATACAACTATCACGTTAAAACGTTAATACTTCATTTAAATGTGAATTTGGGGCCAGGTAGAAGGTTATTGTCAGAATCAGAATGTTTGAAACACAATCCTGAGCTGTACTTTAAGCCCCACAATTCTCTCCATTACCAAATTCCACCTCTCTGCCTTATACAGTATTATCACCTACTGTATACAACATTTATGTCCTTGGGCGCTTCTAGCTTCCGTGGTTTACCTTGCTCCTTGGTTTACCTTGCTTCTGGTGCCATCGCAACAACCTAGAGCTCAATGCTCTTAAGACAGTGGAATTGATTGTAGACTTTAGGAGAGCTCCCCCTCCCCTCACCCCACTCACCATCAACAACACCAGTCACATCTGTGGAGTCTTTTAAGTTCCTGGGAACCATCATCTCCAAGGACCTTAAGTGGGGGGCTACCATCGACTCCACAGTCAAAAAGGCACAACTTGGATGTACTTCCTACGGCAGCTGAGGAAGCACAATCTGCCACTGGCAATGATGGTCCAATTCTACACGGCCATCGTAGAGTCTGTTCTCACCTTTTCCATCATGGTCTGGTTTGGCTCAGCCACCAAGCACGACACCTGGAGGCTGCAGCGAATCGTCCGATCAGCAGAGAAGGTTATTGGCTGCAACCTTCCCTCCATTGGTGAACTGTACACTGCAAGGGCCAGGAAGCGAGCGGGCAAGATCATCTCTGACCCCTCTCACCCTGGCCACAAACTCTTTGAATCACTTCCCTCTGGAAGGCGACTCCGGATTGTCAAAGCTGCCACAGTCAGACATAAAAACAGTTTTTATCCACGAGTAGTTGCTCTACTCAACAGCCAAAAATCTGTAGCCTCCCTTTGATCTGGTATTTGTTGGTTCACATGCTTGATCAATGGTGTTTTATCATTAATGTTTTATTATTATTAATGTTTAGTGTTTTCTGAGTCATTCGTAACTGTCACTGTATGTCATGTTGTTCCACCTCTCTGCCTTATACAGTATTATCACCTACTGTATCTAACATTTATGTCCTTGGGCGCTTCTAGCTTCCGTGGTTTACCTTGCTCCTTGGTTTACTTTGCTTCTGGTGCCGTCGCAATAACCTAGAGCTCAATGCTCTTATGGGCGGACTTGTGGGCGGAGCACCAAGGCAAGTTCCTTGTATGTGAATACTTGGCCAATAAACGTACTTACTTACTTACTTACTTCTTGCTCGCAGCGATTAACATTTGAAATCATGGATCCTGATGGAGACTGCATCCTCTGTCAAGAACTAAATTCAGGGTGTGAAAATTGAAAACTAAGGAAGTCAAAGAAAGTAGGAGGTCACCCTAGAAGCATATGATTAGACATGACCTTTGTGATTAGTGCGACAGACTCAAGCAACTACATGGTCCATTGCTGCTTTTGATGCCTACTTTCATAAGTCTTCCCAATAAGAAATTGGGGCGGCACGGTGGGGCAGTGCAGTAAAGTTGCTACCTTACAGTGCCAGAGACCCGGGTTCGATCCTGACTATGGGTGCTTGTCTGAATTGTTTGTATGTTCTCCCCATGACTTGCGTGGGTTTTCTCCGGGATTGTAATTTGTAATGTTAGCGTGCGGGGATCGCTGGTCGGCGCGGACTCGGTAGACCCAAGGGCTTGTTTCCACGCTGTATCTCTAAACTAAACTAAACTAAAAGATCATCACTTCAACAGCAGAGATTGAACAAGTTGGTTGTTTTTTGGGGCTGTTTCATTATTTACTTATAAATATATGATTGCACATTGGGTATCCATCACGTCACCTACTCCACCATTTCATGACATCTGTTAGGCTGCTTCTCCTCCTCCTACCCTGTGAAAAATTATAAATAGGTTGAGATGCTTTGATCTGTACTCCTAGGACATATGGTATTTGTCTACAAGGAATTGCAGGTGCTGGTTTACAAAAAAAAAGCTGTGATGAGTTAGAGTAACTCAGCAGGTCAGGCAGCATCTCTGGAGAAGGTGGATAGGTGACGTTTTGGTTCGGGACTCTTCTTCAGATTTTTGTACTTTTTTAGTATGCCCAATACTTTAAAACTTTAAAACACTGATTTAAATCACCTTTCTAAATAAGTAGATCCTTGGAAGGTTTTACGTTACATTGGTCCATTTAAAATGTCTATTCCAGTGTAAATTTAGTGGGAAATCTAGGTTTATGGGAACTCTCAAAGTGCTTTTCACTATGTCTACTGTTGCCACATTGCTTGTTATTAACTATTCTACAAGTTCCACAAGTCCATAACTTTCTTTCTTCCTCCTAACAACTAACACACTTGGGGCTAAAAGTCAGTTCATACATCTCTGAAAAGTGTGCTATTACGCTATACAATTTTGTGCACATTGTGAGAAAATTGTTTCTGTTTTTTCTCTGCGGGTTGGTCATTTCTCCCAACGCATTTTTCCTGCCAAACAAATCCCTCTAAAATTATGTCAGCAGAGGTGCAACATGCAAAATGCATTTGCAGTGTGAGTATTAATACCATAGGTCTGAAAAGCAACAGTTCCATTTACTCACAAAACAATCCAGTTTTGCTAACCCTATTTCTATGGAAACCATGCTATTTTAAGTGCACACCACTCAAACTGTATTTTTTTGTCCACATTCTGATTTATGACATAGAACACAGAACATTTAACTCCCCCTCCCATGCCCACACTGACCTTTCCGTCTTGGGCTTCCAGCATTGTCAGAGTGAGGCCCAGCGCAAATTGGAGGAACAGCACTTCATATTTTGTTTGGGCAGCTTACAACCCACTGGCATGGATATTGACTTCACTAACTACAAGTAACCTTTGCTTTCCCTCTCTCTCCATCCCTCTCATCTTCCCAGTTCTCTGACCAGTCCGATTGTCCCCGATTACATTTTAACTCTGTTTGCTTTGTTGTCACCTTCTCCAAGCTAACAATGATCTAATCACATTTTCACACCTTACATTTCCTTATTTCCTTACATTCTCCCAATTCTGCTAGCCCTTGCTGTCCCCTCCCCTTCATCAGCCATCTGGTTGTCTCCTCCCCTCCCCCAGCCCTCGGGCTCCTCCTCCACCTTTTTCCTTTTTTCCTTTCTTCTCCCCACCCCCTATCAGTCTGAAGAAGGGTTTCGGCCCGAAACGTTACCTATTTCCTTCGCTCCATAGATGCTGCTGCACCCGCTGAGTTTCTCCAGCATTTTTGTGTACCTTCCATTTCCTTATCTATGTCTCACTCTACCCTAACTCTTAATCTGAAGAAGGGTCTCAACCCGAAACATCACCCATTCCTTCTATCGAGCTGTCTGTCCCGCTGAGTTACTCCAGCATTTTGTGTCTATCAATAAAACAGTACAGCACAGGAACAGGCTCTTCAACCCACTATGTCTATGCCGAACATGATATCTAGACCAAATCCGATCTGCCTGCACATAATCCATACCCATCCATTCTCTCCATACCCCTGCATATCCATATGCTTATCCAAAAGTCTCTTAAATGCAACTATTTTATCTGCCTCAACCACTCTCCCCTGTAGCACGTTATAGAGTCATAGTCTTACAGTGTGGAAACCTTTGAATCAACTTGTCCACACCAGCCAACACAGTGTGGAAACCTTTGAGTCAACTTGTCCACACCAGCCAACATGTCCCATCAATGCTTGTCTCACCTGCCTGTGTTTGGTCCATCCTTATAACTATAAAACTCTCATCATGGATGTGTGTGTGTGTGTGTGTGTGTGTGTGTGTGTGTGTGTGTGTGTGTGTGTGTGTGTGTGTGTGTGTGTGTGTGTGTGTGTGTGTGTGTGTGTGTGTGTGCGCGTGTGTGTGTGTGCATGCGCGTGCGTGTGTGTGTGTGTGTTCACTCGAAGAAACGATGCGCTAACGGGAACATTTTTACATATTCCGGTAGAGATTTATCCTGTGAAATCAAAAATTGACTTCTGAAAATTTCTTGCATTATTTCTCGAGTTATTTATGAAAATGTTCACAAAATCTCAAATAAATTAGAAAATAAACAAGATGGTCTCGCTGATGACATCACAATGCATCTGACTGCCTGCCTCTGCTCGCGTTGTGAGTGACAACACCCCTGTTATGTTTTCTGTACTTCTTGGCTTCTTAACTTTCACTTCTTTAAATTTGTCACTTAGCATTTTTACACTGCTGCTCAGGTCGAGCTCCGCGCTCCGCTGGGCTCCTTGAAGTTATAGAACATGGCAGCAGAGGCCGTTATCGCCGCGCAGGCACGGGTAATGGTGCGGGGAAGCGCGATGGGAAGGTGGCGTGGCGGCCATTACTCCCTCTGGGAGAGGCTGTCTATGGAGACCTGCGATTCCTTCTGGTAATGTAAAGTAAAATGAGCAGCCCTTGCGCAGTTGGGGTCTATGGGTGAGTGGTGGAATATTGCGTTGGGGAAACAGGTTGCGTTGGCGGAATGGGTGAGTGGTGGAATATTGCGTTTTTTGGAACGGGTTACGTTGGGGGACCAGGCCTCCCGTGGGGGCTATGGGTGAGTGATGAAATATTGCGTTGGAGGAACGGGTTGCGTTGGGGGACCAGGCCTCCCATGTTGTGGAACGGGTGAGTGATGAAATATTGCGTTGGAGGAACGGGTTGCGTTGGGGGACCAGGCCTCCCATGTTGGGGAACGGGTGAGTGGTGGAATATTGCGTTGGGTAACGGGTTGCGTTGGGGGACCAGCCCCCCATGGGGGCTATGGGTGAATGGTGGAATTTTGCCTTGGGGGAACGGGTTGCGATGGGGGACCAGGTCTCCCGTGTGACAGGGACCCACTTGGTCTAGTATCCCTCAAAAACTGTCTTATCCATGTACCTGTCTAAATGTTTAATAAACGTTGCAATAGTACCTGCCTCAACTACCTCCTCTGGCAGCTCGCTCCATACACCCACCACCCTTTGTTTGAAAAAGTTACCCCTCAGGTTCCTATTAAATCTTTCCCCCTAAACCTTAAACCTATGTCCTATGTTCCAGGCACCCACCATCCTCCGACTAAAAAAACTTGCCTTAAATATAATTTCACAAACATGTCTTGACTGCTTTGCCCATGGCGATCAAGGTCACCATCGCCTTTAGCTTACCGACCACCCAATCTTTCCCATCTGCTTTTGCCGAATTGTTCCACATCTCACAGGAAATGTACGGCATGGAAAGATACCACTTGACACATTCATGCTTGCGATGGTTGGAAAAGAGCCACCAAGTCTAATCCCACCTTCCAGCACTAGGTCTGTTGATGTTCAACTCACGGCTCCTCAAGCACACATCCAAGTACTTTCAAAGTTAACAAGGGTCTTTTCCCCTACAGCCCTCTCAGGCAGTTGGCTCCGGGGTCTACTATTCATTTGGTGAATGTCTTTCACCTCATTTCACCTCTAATTCTTCAACAATTTGTTGGGGGAGTGCAGAACCAGGGGCCACAGTTTAAGAATAAGGGGTAGGCCATTTAGAACGGAGATGAGGAAAAACTTTTTCACCCAGAGAGTTGTGAATCTATGGAATTCTCCGCCTCAAAAGGTAGTGGAGGCCGATTCTCTGGATGCTTTTAAGAGAGAGTTAGATAGAGCACTTAAAGATAGTGGAGTCAAGGGATATGGGGAAAAGGCAGGAACGGGGTACTGAATGTGGATGATCAGCCATGATCACAGTGAATGGCGATGCTGGCCCGAATGGCTTACTCCTGCACCTATTGTCTATTGTTTATTTACTTCAAATAAATGTCTCTTGGTTTTTGATTCCCTACTTTGTCTGAAACCCTGAAACATGTAAACACCGGGGCTTCACAGTGGGACAGCTGGTAGAGCTCCTGCTTCACATTGCCTGAGGCCAGGCATGATCCTGACTTCAGGATTGAGGTTCAGAGGGAAAAATAGATCAGCCATGATTGAATGGTGGAGTAGACTTGATGGGCTGAATGGCCTAATTCTGCACCTAGTGAACTCAGTTTTTGCACCCACACCACTCTGGTCAGGCTCTCATTTCACTCTTGCCATCAGGAAGAGGGTATAAGAAGCTGAAAGCTGTGACATCTATCGGGAGCAGCATCCCAACAACCATCAGGACATTGAACACCTACGAACTCCATCTAAACGCCAAAATATGTACTGCCTGGTTTGCAGTAGGGTTCACTTTTTTAAATGTCTCTTTATCATATTATCTATTGAGTACATTGCTTAAAAACCTAAGGGCCCGTTCCTGTGTTGTACTGTTCTATGTATAGGAGGGAACTGCAGATACTGGTATTCACCGCAGATAGACACAAAATGCTGCAGTAACTCAGCGGGACAGGCAGCATCTCTGGAGAGAAGGAATAAATGGGTGATGTTTCGTGTCGAGACCCTTCTTCAGACTGTAACCTATTGTGCTACTGCTGCAAGAAATAATGTCATTGTTCCATTCTTGTACATACACTCTTGACTCTCTCTTGAGTCTTCTCCCTTTGACCCTGTGGGTTTCCTCCAGGTGCTCCGGTTTCCTCACATTTCCTGAAGACATGCGGGGTTGCAGGTTAATTGGCTTCTGTAAATTGCCCCTAGTGCGTGGGGAGTGGATGCAAAAGTGGAATAACATTTACTAAAGTGAACAGGTGGGCCAATTGCCTGTTTCAATGCTGTATCTTTCAGACAATCAAAAATTAAGTATTCCATCGGCATTCCTCTGTTTCAAAGAAAATAACCCCTCAGGATCTTGTAAATGAAAAATATCCAGTCCTGGCAACACCCTTGTAAATCTCCAATGCCTCCTCTGTTGTCCATATACCACAGGCTATATCTTTCCTGTGATATGGTGGACAGAAATGTATGCAGTACTTATGCTGTGGTTTAAATAATGCTGTATGCAATCTATGAAAACCTTTTTGATCTTAAATTCAATGCTTTAACTAATGTAAAGTATCACGAGTGCCTCTTAAACAACTAGATTGAATTTTACTGTTACCTTTAGGGATCTGTGAATGTACAGTTCCTTCTATTCCAGCACACCACACAACATCGCCCATATCCTGAATAGTCTGAAGAAGGGTTCTGACCAGAAATGTCACCTATTCTTTCTCTCCAGAGATAGTCATAGAGTCTTACAGCATGGAAACAGGCCCTTCAGCCCACCTTGCCCACACTGATCAAAATGTCCCATCTACACTAGTCCCAACTGGCTGCGTTTGGCCCATATTCCTCTAAACCTGGGCTTGTACACTCTGGAGTTTAGAAGGATGAGAGGGTATCTCATTGAAACATATAAGATTGTTAAGGGCTTGGACACGCTAGAGGCAGGAAACATGTTCCCGATGTTGGGGGAGTCCAGAACCAGGGGCCACAGTTTAAGAATAAGCAGTAAGCCATTTAGAACGGAGATGAGGAAACACTTTTTCTCACAGAGAGTGGTGAGTCTGTGGAATTCTCTGCCTCACGGGGCAGTGGAGGCAGGTTCTCTGGATGCTTTCAAGACAGAGCTAGATAGGACTCTTAAAAATAGCGGAGTCAGGGGATATGGGGAGAAGGCAGGAACGGGGTACTGATTGGGGATGATCAGCCATGATCACATTGAATGGCGGTGCTGGCTCGAAGGGTCGAATGGCCTACTCCTGCACCTATTGTCTATTGTCTAAACCTGTCCTATCCATGTACCTGTCTAATTGCTTCTTAAACGTTGTGATAGTCCCAGCCTCAACTACCTCCTCTGGCAGCTCGTTCCATACACCCACCACCCTTTGTGTGAAAAAGTTACCCGTCAGGTTTCTATTAAATCTTTCCCCCCTCGCCTTTAACCTATGTCCTCTGGTTCTTGATTCCCCTACTCTGGGGAAGAGACTCCGTGCATGAAGGCCATCTATTCCTCTGATGATTTTGTACACCTCTATAAGATCACCCCTCATCCTCCTGTGCGCCAAGATGCTGCCTGACCCATTGAGTTACTGAGTCATTTTGTGTCTACCTTGAATAGTCTTGTCATGCTTACCTCAATTTTTAAGGTCATAGAAAGTTACAGGGTCATACAACACGGGAACAAGCCCTTCTGTCACGTTTCCTACTTTATTCAATCTTTTCAGTAAGTTCTTCACTTCAACAGCAGTGATTGAATAAGTTGGCCTTTTTCCAGGGCTGTTTAATTATTTGCTTGCGAACACATGGCTGCGCATTGGGTTTCCTTCACTTCTACGATTCCACTATTTCATGGCACTCCCCTTCCTCCTCCTCCGCCTCCTATCCTGTGAAAAGTTATAATTAAATTGTGATGCTATCATCGGTACTCCTCGGACCTACTGTATATGTCTCCTCTTTCAGTGTGCCCAACCCTTTAAAACTAAAAAAACACTCAATTTTCTGCTCCCATCATTGGTATTTTCCCCAAGCAAGACAAAAATTGCATTTATATAGAAACTTTCACGCAGGGAAACTTCTTTGCTATTACTTATTTTACCCAGCAGATATTTCCTGGCATGAGAGATTATTAAAACACAGGTTGGTAAAAAGGTGAATGGTATACTTGCCGGCATCCGTCAGGATGTTGAATATGTTAGAATATCACGATACACCTTTATAGGACTATGGTTAAGTCGTATTTGGAGTATTGTGTGCAGTTCTGGTCGCTCCATTACAGAAAGGATATGGAGGCTATGGGGACGGCTTTGCAGAAGATGTTTACCAGATGTTATCTGAAGTCGAGGGTTTTATCTATGAGGAGAGGTTGGATAAACTTGGATTGCTTTCTCTGGAGTATTGGAGGTTGCGAGTAGTGATAGAAGTACACACAATGATGAGAGGTATAGATTGGGTAGACAGTCAAAACCTTTTCCCCAGGGAAGCAAAGAATAGAGGACATAACTGTAATGTGAGAGTGGCCATGGTTAAAAGAGATGTAAAGGGCCAGGTGCCTGGTGCCCGCTGCCAGCGGTGGTGGTGGAGACAGATACGATGGTGGCATTTAAGAGACTTTTAGATAGGCACACTATGGAAGGATATGTATCAAGTGCAAGCAGAGAAGATTAGTTTAACTTGGCATCGTGGTCAACACGGACATTTGGACCAAAAGGGCAGTTCCTGTTAAGGACTGTTCTATGTTCCATGAAGTACTGAGCTCTGTGATACTCCACCAGTAATATTCTTACAATCATAAAAGACCCATCGGCATTACCTGTTGCCTCCTGCAAATGAACCAACTTTGGAACCGTTTCACAACTACTTCTTGGATTCCACAGGTGCTTCCAAGATGGTGCCCAACCCAGGTGACTATTTGCATGTTAGCCACAGAAGCAGATCTACTATCACAGATTACAATCGTTCCACACTCTCAAATCTCTATTCTTATAGCAACATTTCTTACTTTAACTATGATCTTCTTAAACTCCTCTCAGATTCCCTCATCGTGTATCTTCACACTGTCAAGGGGTCACAGCTTAAGGATAAGGGGGAAATCCTTTAAGACCGAGATGAGGAAAAACTTTTTCACACAGAGAGTGGTGAATCTCTGGAACTCTCTGCCACAGAGGGTAGTTGAGGCCAGTTCATTGGCTATATTTAAGAGGGAGTTAGATGTGGCCCTTGTGGCTAAAGGGATCAGGGGGTATGGAGAGAAGGCAGGTACGGGATACTGAGTTGGATGATCAGCCATGATCATATTGAATGGCGGTGCAGGCTCGAAGGGCCGAATGGCCTACTCCTGCACCTATTTTCTATGTATCTATGTATCTATGTAAATGATTGTAATCGTGTATTGTCTTGCTGCTGACTGGATAGCATGCAACAAAAATGTTTCACTGTACCTCGATACACGTGACAATAAAATAAACTGTAACTGACTCTTTACTTTTTTGACTGGCAAATATCAAATATATCAAAAATATCAAATATCAAATGTAATGTGCTCATTGGTCCTCTTTGTGAAATACTGAAAGAATTCAAGCGTTAAACAGGCACAAACCTCCTTCAGTAAAGCTGTGCTGACGATCCTTCTTCATCTTTGCATTTCCAATTCAAGATTAATACCATCCTATGTAAAGGATTTAAATGATTAAGCCATTACTGAAGTTAAACTAATTGGCCATCTTGCTGTGTACCTTCCACCCTTTTTAAACAATGTCGTAAAGATAGCGATCCTCTGACACAACTGCTGTAGCCAGTGAAGATTTAAAAATCGAAGCCTTTGCAATTTGTTTCTTTGTCTCTTTTAGTTTAGTTTAGTTTAGAGATACAGCGCGGAAAGAGGCCCCATGGCCCACCGAGTCCGCACCGACCAGCGATCCCCGCACATTAACACTACCCTACACACACTTGGAATAATTTTACATTTTCACCAAGCCAATTAACCTACAAACCTGGTAGACACAAAATGCTGGAGTAACTCTGCAGGACAGGCAGCATCTCTGGAGAGAAGGGATGGGTGACATTTCGGGTCGTCACCCATTCCTTCTCTCCAGAGATGCTGCCGGTCCCGCTGAGTTACTCCAGCATTTTGTGTCTGCCTCTGATTTAAACCAGCATTTGCAGTTCTCTCCTACATAATCTACAAGCCTGTATGTCTTTGGAATGTGGGAGGAAACAGAAAATCTCTGAGAAAACCCACGCTGGTCACCGGGAGAACGTACAAATCCCATACAAGCACCCATAGTCAGGATCAAACCCAGGTCTCTGGTGCTGTAAGGCAGTAGCTCTACCACTACGCCACCATGCCGTTTATCTATGGGGATATATTAATCTGGGCCTGTGACCATATTTTAAATTCCATTTTTAAACTTTATTGCATCAATTTTCACTACATTTCCATTATCCAATATTTCAGTCTCATTTGCCTCGGCATCATCCTTGTCTTTTGTGAAGACCTTTACAAAGTATTGACAAGGAAACTTATCCTCCACCTCCTGCCATGGATTATCTTTCTTTGGCTCTCCTCTTGCTCTCCAAGTCTTTCTTTGGAATTATTGTGGATGATCATAGAAACATAGAACAATGTGATCAGTCATGATCACATTGAATGGCGGTGCTGGCTTGAAGGGCCGAATGGCCTACTCCTGCACCCATTGTCTATTGTATATTGTCTATTATTATCATTAATCTTAATTTGTTCCCTTTATTTTGCTCCAATTTTCCCTTTAATTTCACGCCTACACTTAAAGTCTTTTTAAGACTTTTGCTACGTTAAGTCCTTAGTGTCTGATACAAGCTTCCCTTATTTGCTTTATTCTACCCTCTCTGTACATGTCACCTTGGGGATTCCAGATTTGTATTCCTGTTCTTTTACTTTGTGAGAATATCTTTGCTGAATATTCTGTATCTCCTTAAATACCTCTTATTGTTCCGAACTGATTCACCTTAAAGTAGCTGCTTCCATTCTACTTCTCAATTTAGTGACATGTACCTCAGTCTAATATAGAACTTTACTCCTTCTTAATAGAAGTAAGACATCATCCATTTCTTTCAAACATGTGCTTGCATTGCATCCTTTCCCAAAATGCAAGTATTTGGAGATGCAGCCATCTTTTTGCAGAGACCAAAACACAAAGTACTAGAGGAGCTCAGTAGGTCAGGCAGCATCTGGGGAGGAAATTGTCAGGCGATGTTTTGGGTTTGGGACCTCAGACCTTCTGGCAAGAGGTTGTCATGAACCTTACAGGACATCCATGATTCCATTGCACAGAGATGTCTCTGGCAGGCACTGTTCTTTACTCATCCTTCCTGACACGAAACGTCACCTATCCATGTTTTCTAGAGATGCTGCCTGACCCACTAAGTTACTCCAGCACTTTTTGTTTTGCAAACCAGCATCTGCAGTTCCTTGTTTCTCCGTGGTCCTTTATCAGGTTCCTTTCATTGCCTACGGAGCACTATCCCACCCTCGCTCACCTCTTCAGTTTTCACGCATTCAGTAGCCTCCAGAATAGTGCATCATCAGTCCCTTGTGTCCTGCAGTTCTTTTGTCTTGATTCTTTGTCAGAAGTTATGCGGAGAAGGCAGGAGAATGGGTTTACGAGGGAGAAATAAATCAGCCCTAATTGAATGGTGGAGTAGACTTGATGGGGCAAAAGGCCTAATTCTACTCCTATCATTTATGATCTTATGACCTTTTGATTCTTTTGTCCATTTTCACATCTTCTGACTCTCTCCATTTACTCATCGACCAAATAAAGTTGGACTGATGGGACTGTTTCCATGACGTGCAGCTCTGTGACTAGTAAACACTCTCCTGTTGCTGTAAGAATGTTGCCTGCATCTTGCTGTGTCCCTTTAAGAGCTGGCTCCAAATCTCACACCAGCTGAGCTACATGCTGACAACTGTGAAAACTTGCAACACACCATTAGGGAATTTCAGCATGATGTTTGCAGGGAAACCTAACAACATTTTCCTGTGAATCCACCAACTAATTTCTCATTCTTTATAGACCAATGCAATATTGAAACAAACCTGCTGGCCCACCACACCAAAGCCAACCATTTAGCGTGGAAATGCACGCCTCCACATTCAGGGACAGTTTCTTCCCAGCTGCTATCAGGCAACTGAACCATCCTACCAACAATGAGAGAGCAGTCCAGAACTACTACCTACCTCATTGGAGACCCCCGGACAGTTTTTGATAGGACATTACTGGCTTTATTCATGCTATTCCCTTTATCATGTGGATTGCTGGATGGCTGGATTGTAATCATGTATTGTGCTTCTGCTGACTGGTTAGCACACAAGAAAAGCTTTTCACTGAACCGAGGTACGTGACAATAAACTAAACTCAAACGCAAGTGCCCATAATAATCCCTTTTGCCAGCTCTTAGACTGTAACTTTCTATGCCTTGGTAAATCAAGTGCATGTCCAGATACCACTTAAATGTTATGAGAGTACGTGTTATGATTAGTAAGGAGGGAAAATTGCAGAGGAACTCTCAGGAGGAAATTTTTCACCCAGAAGATGGTTGGAATCTGGAGTGCAATGTCAAATCGAGTAGAGAGGCAGGTACTCTCATTGTAAGAAGTATCTGGATGTGCATATAAATTGCCAAGGCATAGAAGGCGTGAATGGATAATTGATGATTAACATGTACACAGTAGGCCTAAGAACCTGCTATGTGCTGTATGACACCATAATGCTATCTTCCTCTACTAGCCATTTGGGCAGTGAATTCGAAATTCCAAACCACCATCTGGATTTTTAAAAACTCCTCCCTCAGAGCCCTGATCTGCTCTTACATTCTATAAATGCAGTCACCCAGAAACTTTCTTGCTGTCACATTTATCTCAGTCACGGTCCACTGTCACAGATTGGACACATGTCATAGAATCATACAGTGTGAAAACCGGCTTTCCAGCCCAACTTGCCCACACCGGCCAACATGTTCCAGCTACACTAGTCAAGGTTCTTCATGCATCAAGGTTCTTCAGTTCTTCCATCCTCTCTAGATCCCTAACATATTCATTGCTTCTAATCTATCCTTATTACAACTCCCAAAGTGTTTCAGGGTTAAATTTCACTCCATTGCTCTGTGATCTTACCAAGTGACTGATATCCGCCTCACCATCATCCGCATCATCAATTTCCACATCATCTGTGAATTTTGCAATCATTCCTCGTATTTTCACGTAGAGTCGCAGAGTCAGACAGCATAGAAACAGGCCCTTCGGCCCAACTTGTGCATGCCAATCAAGATACCCAATCTACACTAGTCCCACCTGCCCACATTTGGCCCATATCCCTCTGGGCCTCTCCTATCCATGTACCTATCCAAACGTCCTTTAAATGTTCTAAACTATTCACTTATATTACAAGCATTAAGGTTCCCAGCATCAATCCCTCAGTAAAACCCTGTTCACTGGC
The DNA here is from genome assembly GCA_038087875.1 of Malacoraja senta. Lineage (NCBI taxonomy): Eukaryota > Metazoa > Chordata > Chondrichthyes > Rajiformes > Rajidae > Malacoraja > Malacoraja senta. The sequence continues at coordinate 388,577,581 of CM075977.1, forward strand.
TTCCAAACAAAAATCACAATCACCCTTACCTTCTGCCTTCTATTTCCACCAAGCCAATTTTACATCCAATTTGATAACTTGCCTTTCATCCGATTTTGTGTAGGCTTATGGATCAATCTCACATGTAGGACCTAATCAAAGTCCTTTTTTTGATTGAGGTTCATGTAAACTGCATAAATAACACTGCCCTGAAAATATATATTTTCTTGCCTCTGAAAAATTCAATCCAATTTGGTCGTACAGTATCTCCGCCAGACAAAGTCCTGCTGACTGACTTTGATTAATCGCTGTGGATTTTATGATATTGGTATAACATCAAAAAACCTCAGAGTGGAAATATTATTACGTCTTTGTTTTGATGAGGCTTCGAAAATAATAAAACTCTGGGACTTGTTCTTTGAGGATCTCAGCAGGTGTTTCACCCAGTTAAGTGGTTCATCTTCAAAACAAGGACTATCTGAGGATATTATTTCTAAAATGGTTTAATAGTTTTCCCCAAGTTTAGCTAAGAGATACAACACAGAAGCAGGCCTTTCGGCCCACGAGCCCTGCGCCAACCCACGATCCTCCGTATACTAGCCTTGTCCACCAGGGACAATTCACAAACCTGCATGTCTTCGAAGTGTGGAAGGACACGGGAGCACCCAGAGAAAATCCACGCGGCCCCTGGGGAACGTATAAACTCCATATAGATAGCACCTGTAGTCAGGATGGCACCCTGGTCTCTGGCGCTGTAAGGCAGCAGCTCTACCGCTGTGCCACAGTGCCGCCCACAAGTTTTTACAGAAAATCAAGATACCATACATTTCCGAAACGTCACCCATTCATTCTCTCCAGAGATGCTGCCTGAGTTACTCCAGCTCTTAGTGTCTATCTTCGGTTTAAACCAGCTTCTGCAGTTCCTTCCTTAATCTTTCTGCAAAGTACATTTCTGCTGCTAACCATAGGTCTTTGCTCTCTTGTAAGTTTTCCATTATTTCTTCAGCCTTTCATTGAATTTCCTTGCAGAGTCCAGGGTTGAGTTGAAATTACTTGTGTTTCTTATGCAACAACTCGTTTTGCACACTAATACTGTGAATGCAATCGTACTCCAACTCGGTTTGATGCAGCAGTCAGTACGTGCTCAGGGGAAGATCAGTAAAGCTTATGCAAAGCAGGAGCTCATCTCTTCCACAGAGCATTTTAAGCAGATGGACAGCACCTTTGGGTTTTAGAAGGAAATAAGCAACAGTGGTTGATGTTTTCAAGAGCTAAGTAACTACTTTTCCTGTGAATTGATGTTTTGTTTTTCCTGATAGTCATGGGAAGAAGGGAGGGAAGAGGAGACCTGAAATGGGGAATTGTCGGCTAGTTAGTGTAACATCCGCAGGGAGAGAAAATGCTTCAGACTTTTCCACAAACAGTATCAGCATTTAGCCATATAACACTCAGGCCATAAGAACTAGTCAGCATGGATTGTAGAAGCAATCAATCATGCCTAATGAATCTGCTGAAATTCTGTGAGGCCCTAACTCAATTAGAGGACTTGGCCTATCTCTGGATGTAATTTCCAAAAGCATTTGATACATTTCCACGCGTGAAGCTTTTAAAGAAGGTTTTGATCCCTCTTCTTGCCATTAACCCTCTTGGTCATTTGCTCCTTTTGAGCAATTCTTTGTTCCTGACATCTTTATTTCAAGGTTTCAAGGTCAGTTTATTGTCACGTACCAATTAGGTTCGCGCGTGTGTCAGACGACGCATAGCTCGCTGTTGGCTTCCGTCGTCGTCCAACATGTTGACAGAATTGGTCGCCCGACGCGTCACTGAGTGCATCGTGTCGTCATTTCCGGGGATCGCCACGAGGAGGCTTCTGCCATGATCCCCATGTACCCGTTACGGTACAGTGAAATTTGAGTTACCATACAGCCATACTAAGTGAAAAGCAACAAGACACATAACCACATAAAAGTTAACATAAACATCCATCACAGTGGATTCCACATTCCTCACCGTGATGGAAGGTAATGAAGTTCAATCTCCTCCTCTTGTTCTCCTGCAGTCGGGGCAGTCAAACCATCCGCAGTCGGGGCAATCAAAGGCCCCGCAGCCGGCGATTGATGCCCTCGTTGGGGTGATTGAAACTCCCGCATCGGGGGGAGTTGAAACTCTCTCCGTGGCATAGAGCTCCCGAGTCCGCCTCTTCTTATCAGAGACCGCGGGCTTCACAAAGTTAAAGTCCACACGCCCCGCGGTTGAAGCTTCGATCCCCGGCAAGGGGATCACGATGTTAAAGTCCCGCAGATTCCTGCGGCTTGGAGCGCCGGGTCGGTCTCCAGGAAAGGCCGCCAATTCCACGATGTTAGGCCGCAGTGGGGACGGAGATACGATACGGAAAAAAATTGCATCTCCGTCGAGGTAAGAGATTGAAAAAAAGTTTCCCCACCTAAAACAAACCAAGGAACACTAAAACATACTTTTTAAACACATGCTAAAAATAACAAAAAGAAGAAAGGACAGACAGACTGTTGGCGAGGCAGCCACTTGGAGACAGTGAGGCAAATATATTTATCTTTTAGAGCCAGTTTGACTGGAATTGTGCTTGAAGTCTTTTTCTAGGCAGATGCTTGACATTGGGGAAGATTTGCGTCCAATCTGGTTTTATGGGTCGAGTGGTCACTAATGGGACCAATGTGGGAACCGAAGAGTCTACCACAGGTAGGACAGGTGAGGTGCTGCACTCCTTCCACTGTTCAGATAGGGTTTCTGTGTGCTCCTGATGTATGGACATGAGCTTCTGAATACCATCCCAACTACACCAATTTGCCCACACTGGCCAACATGTCCCAGCTACAGTAGTCCCACCCATTTCCGTTTGGTCCATATCCCTCCAACATGTCCTATCCATATACCTGTCGAACTGTTTCTGAAATGTTGGAATAGCCTCAACTACCTCCAATGGCAGCTTGTTCCATACCCCCATCACCCTTTATGTGAAAAAATTACCCCTCAGATTCCTATTACATCTTTTCCCCTTCACCTTAAACCTATGGTACCCGAATCACCTACTCTGGGCAAGAGACTCTGTGCATCTACCCGATCTATTCTTCTCATGATTTTATACACTACTATGAGATTGCCCCTCATCCTGCTGCGCTCCAAGGATTAGAGTACCAGCCTACTCAACCTCCCCCTATAGCTCAGACTCTCGAGTCCTGTCAACATCCCTGTAAATCTTCTCAATACCCTTTCCAGCTTGACAACATCTTTCCTTTAACATGGTACCCAGAACTGAACACGATACTCTAAATGCGGCTTCACCAATAACTGCAACATGACCTCCCAACTTCTATACTCAATACTCTGACTGAAGAAGGCCAAAAGATTTGCCAAAAGTCTTTTTGACCACCCAATCTACCTGCGACTACACCTTCCAGGAACCATGCACCTGCATTCCTAAACTCCACTGCTCTACAACACTCTCCAGAACCCTGTCATTCACTGTGTAGGTCCTGCCCATGTTAGACTTCCCAAAATTCAACACCTCACATTTCTCCGTATTAAATTCAGTCAACCATTCCTCAGCCCATCATGGGCTAGAGATTCAGTAGGGATGTTATAATTTTTCCAGACGGCTTTCTTTGGATTTCTTGCTCTGCTACTTGATCATCTCTTTCTGCAACAGAATTCAGAAAAAGGATAAGCGAGTCCAGCATCAGGAAAGTCAAGTCAAGTCAAGTCACATTTATTTATATAGCACATTTAAAAAATAACTCTCGTTGGCCAAAGTGCTTTACATTTGTATTAAGAATAGCATAAACAAAACAAAGTACATACATATATACATGTAGCCCTCACTCAGAGGACGTCAGGAAAGGCTTGGGAGTATAGATACGTTTTTAGTCTTGACTTAAAAGAGTCGATGGTGGGGGCAGTTCTGATGGGAAAGGCGATGCTGTTCCACAGTCTAGGGGCTGCAACCGCTAAGGCGCGGTCGCCCCTGAGCTTATGCCTAGACCGTGGGATATTCAGCAACCCGAAGTCGGCCGATCTGAGGGGCCTGGAGGTGGAGTGGTGGGTGAGAAGACTTTTTATGTAGGTGGGGGCAAGCCCATTGAGGGCTTTGTAGACATGGAGGAGGATCTTGAAGTTTATACGGAACCGTACAGGGAGCCAGTGGAGAGAGGCCAGGATCGGGGTGATGTGGTCCCTTTTTCGGGTGCCCGTCAGGAGTCTCGCTGCGGCGTTTTGGACCAGTTGCAGGCGGTACAGGGAAGATTGGCTGATGCCAGTGTAAAGGGAGTTGCAGTAATCTAGGCGGGTGGAGATGAATGTGTGGATGATCTTTTCGAGGTCATCAAACTGGAGGAATTGTTTTATTTTAGCTATCGTCCAAAGCTGAAAGAAGCTAGCTTTTACCACGGCATTGACTTGTTTGTCAAATTTCAGTGCTGAGTCAAATATCACGCCAAGGTTTTTGACGTGAGGTTTGAGTAGTGGGGTAAGGCTTCCAAGGCTGCCTGCTATCATTTTGATTGAGTCAGAAGGGCCGAGAAGGATGACCTCAGATTTACTCTCGTTTAGTTGAAGGAAGTTCTGGGCCATCCAACACTTTATATCCTCGAGGCAGTGGGTAAGGTTAAGCAGACTTGATTGGTTTTTGGGCTTCAGGGGGAGATAGAGTTGTGTATCGTCTGCGTAGCAATGGAAGGAAATGCTGTGCCTTTCAATGACTTGGCCTAAGGGGAGCATATACAGGGAGAAGAGAATGGGGCCAAGGATGGAACCTTGTGGAACCCCACAGCAGAGATTAGCTGGGGAGGAGAAAGAGTTGCCTATGTTAGTTGAGAAACTCCTACCTTTGAGGTAGGAGATGAACCAGCTCAGGGCAGTGCCATCAATACCAACCCCATACCAGAGACGGTCAATTAGGATGGTGTGGTCGACAGTATCAAATGCTGCGCTGAGGTCAAGAAGGAGCAGAATTGCACAGTCGCCGGAGTCAACGGTGAGCAGTAGGTCATTGTGTACCTTCAACAAGGCAGACTCTGTGCTATGGTGAGCCCTGAAACCTGATTGGAAAGTTTCCAAGATAGTGTTTTGGTGAAGATAAGGTATAAGTTGACTTAAAATTACCTTTTCAAGGGCTTTTGAGAGGAAAGGCAGTTTAGAAATGGGTCTGTAGTTGCTTGGCAAGGTGGGGTCGAGGTTAGGTTTTTTCAGGGGTGGTTGGACCACTGCATGCTTGAAGCAGGTAGGTACAGTGCCAGTGGCCAGAGAGCTGTTGAAGATGGTGAGGATGCTGGGACCAGCTGTTGTAATGACGTCCTTTAGGAGGGACTTGTCCTTTTAGGAAAGTGAACAATAAGACCTGCTCTATGGAGCCAGTGGAGTGTAACAAGGGCCACAGTGGGGGGTTCTCCCGGGAGAGGACAATGACATAGGTTCACATCCTTCCAGACAATGAGGAGTATTTGGGGGAAGATTAATCTTTCCGCTGCCACGCGGTGTCGACTGTAAGTGGTCCAGGTCTCAAGAGCATTTCAAAGGACAGGAATTAGTGACGCCTGGTTGACCAAGAGTTGAGGAAAATGCTGGAATCTATTATTAAGGAAATCTTAGCGTGGCTCTCAGAAATTGTAAATTGTCCCTCGAGTGTCGGGTAGTGCTAGTGCACTGGGTAATCGCTGGTCATGTAGACTCAGTGGGCCGAAGGATCTGTTTTCATGTTGTATCTCCAAAGTCTAAAATTAAAGTCATGATCATGATTACACTATGCTGGAAATCCTTTTAGAATCTTAGAGCCATAGTCATACAGTGTGGAAATAGGCCCTTTGGCCCCTTGCCCGCGCCGACCAACATGTCCCAACTACACTAATCCTGCTTGCCTGCATTTGGCCCATATCCTTTTACACCTGCCCTATCCATGTACCTGTCTAACCCCATTCTCCTGCCTTCTCCTCATAACCTCTGACACCTGTATTAATCAAGAATCTACAGTATATATCTCTGTCTTAGAAATATCCACTGGACCTCCACAGCCTTCTGTGGCAAAGAATTCCGCAGATTCAACTTCCTCTGATTAAAGACATTTCCCCTCATCTCCTTCCTAAAAGAACGTCCTTTAATTCTGAGGCTTTGAATTCTATTCCTAGACTCTCCCACATGTGGAAACTTCCTCTCCACATCCACTCTATCCAAGACTTTCAATGAGGTTGCTCCCCATTCTTCTAAACTCCAGCGAGTACAGGCCCAGTGCCGACAAACGCTCATCATAGGTTAACCTACTCATTCCTGGGATCATTCTTGTAAACCTCCTCTAGACCCTCTCCAGAGCCAGCACATCCTTCCTCAGATATGGTACCCATAATTGGTCAAAACAAATGTGGCCTTACCAGCAGTTTATAGAGCCTCAGCATTACATCCCTGTTTTTGTACACAAGCCCTCTTGAAATAAATGCTAGCATTGAGTTTGCTTTCTTTACTACCGATTCGACTTGCAGGTTAACTTTTCGGAATCCTGCACCAGCATTCCCAAGTTCCTTTGCACCTCCGATTTCTGGATGCTCTCCCCATCTAGAAAATAGCCTACGCCTTTATTCCTACTACCAAAATGCATGACTCCACACTTATCTATATTACTAAAAGTAAGATCTTGACCACTTCCTGTTTTACTGTTTCATGATTTTAGAAAATGCGCTGCCACTTATGGCTGTGATTTTTGGTCAGCTTACTCAGAGTCCACCTCCGCTGCACAGGACAAGAAGATTTTTCCCATCGATGAAACATAAAAGAGTTATTAATGTTTTAAAAATGTTGACATTCTCTCTGCTGCCTCTGCTGGTGGGAGGGGGAGGGACTATAAAACCCGGAAGTGTAGTGCCTCAGTCACTTTGCAAGATGGGGCAAGTGAGAGGGTCACGTCTCTCAGTCTGAGCTGTGAATAACACTGAACACATGTCTACTAAACTGTGAGTGTGGTTTTACTGACCTTGAGTGCCCTTAATGTGGTTTGAAAATGAAAATGTGGTTGGGTTGAAGTAAAAGCACTGCAAATGGCTGGTGGGGTTTTGGGTTGAAATAAAAAGCACTGCCAACGGCTGGTGGGGTTTTGGGTCGAAGTAAAAAGCACTGCAAATGGCTGGTGGGGTTGTGGGTCGAAGTAAAAAGCACTACAAATGGCTGGTGGGGTTTTGGGTTGAAGTAAAAAGCACTGCAAATGGCTGGTGGTCTAAACATGACAACTTCCTGTTTGCTCTGTATATTGATTTTAGATAAAACGCTACCACTTACGGCTGTGATTTTTGGCCATCTTACTCAGTCCTCCTCTGCTCATCAGGTGCAGAGGATTCTTCCCATTAATGAAAAATAAAAGTGTCATTAGTGTGGAGAATCTCTCTCCTGTCAATCACGCCATGAAGGCCACACCTTTTCAGCTGGGAGGGATTATAAAACCCGGAAGTGTGGGTGTGGCTCTGCATGATGGGGGAGGGAGAGGTCACGACTCTGTCTGAGCTGTGAATCAACTGAACACACTGAATGTCTACTGAACCGTGAGTGTGGTGTTTTGTGTGGTTTTATGGTGGGTTTTATGGTGGTTTCACCTTGCTTAAAATGGTATGAAACTGCATCTGAATGTGGTGGCCTTGCACCCTGCTTGAAGTGGTATGAAACTGCACTTGAATTTGGTGGCCTTGCACCCTGCTTGAAGTGGTATGCAACTGCACTTGAATTTGGTGGCCTTGCACCCTGCTTGAAGTGGTATGTGTAGATCAGTGCATGTTCCTTTAACATAATGACCTCACCACTACTAACCACACTGCATTATCTTCCATTACCAGTCAGAAGCTCCTTTTGCACCTCCGGTTGCTACCTCTTTGCCTACCGCTCCTCCCATGCCCAGGACTCTGCCCTCTCAACCCTTGATGCCCCGTTCTCCCACTGCTCCTCCTGGCCCCCCCATCCTACCTCTCCCGCTCGCGTGCCCGCTGCGGTGCCCGTTTCTCCTCCCCGATTTCCTCGTCCTCCCTCTCCTGCTCATTCTCCTGTCAGCTCCCCTATCACCCTCCTGCTCCTGTACCTGCTCTTCCTTCGGAGGGGGGGGAAGGCGGGCTGCGTACCCGCTCCGGGCGGCTGGTCAAGCCGCCTGAGCGTTACGGGGAGTTTGCTTGAATGTTTCAAATCTTTCCTGCCGATGTACGCGCGGGTTTGTGTCTAGCATATGAGTCGTGGTCGCAATGTCATCATTGTAATGTTTTGTTTTCCAAGGGGAAGGATGTAGATCAGTGCATGTTCCTTTAACATAATGACCTCACCACTACTAACCACACTCCATTATCTTCAGTATAATTGTAACCTTCCCACCCCCAGCTCGCTCTCTAGCTCCGGTGACGGACCACGAACAGCTAGGGCAATATGTGTGTATACGACTACAATGGATGCAATAAACTAAGAGTGAAGACATCACGTGTTTGACAAGTCTTTACAGTATGAAACTGCACTTGAATTAGGTGGCCTTGCACCCTGCTTAAAGTGGTATGAAACTGCACTTGAATTCGGTGGCCTGGCACCCTGCTTGAATTGGTATGAAACTGCACTTGAATTCGGTGGTCTTGCACCTTGCTTGAAGTGGTCGGAAACTGCACTTGAATTTGGTGGCCTTGCACCCTGCTTGATGTGGTAGGAAACTGCACTTGAGTTTGGTGGCCTTGCACCCTGCTTGAGATGGAATTTCAAGGAATATCCGTGAGTCAACTGCCAGCCCACTAGCCGTCAGTGAGCTGCCAGCACATCAGGCTTGAGGGACTGAGCTGCCACCCAAAAAATCCATTTGGCCCACAATGTACATACTAGACCTCTGGAGACCAGTCCCTTCAGCCCACAACACCCATACCAGCACTCCAGAAAGCCGCCCCCCCCCCCCCCCACTGGCCACCAATATTAGAATTGGTGTAGAGGTGGAATATTGCGTTGGGGGACCAGCCCTCCCGTGTGAACATGGGACCCAACGGGTCCCACTTAGTCTAGTACTATACTATCTTCCATCTGCCACTTCTCTGCCCACTCTCACAACCTGTCCAAGTCATTCCTCAGAGTCCCTGCCCTTTCTATACTACCTGCTCCTCCACCTATCTACGTATCATCCGCAAATTTTCAGTCAAGAATAGTGGTAAGACTGAACCTATTAGCAGTAATGGGATTAACTCGGGGGTAAGATTAAATCTAGGACACTCCCTGAAAATGGCAACACTCATAGGTAAAATGTCACAGAAGGCATATGGTATAACAGCCTTCTTAGATCAGACATTGAGTATGAGCCAGGATGTCATGATGCAGCTTTATAGGACTTTGGTTTTGCCACATTTAGAATACTGCATGCAGTTCTGGTCGGCCCATTACAGGAAGGCTGTGGAGGCATTCTAGTGGAGTGCAGAGGAGATTTACCTAAATGTTGCGTAGATCAGGAGGCATTAGCTAGAGGGAGAAATTGGACAGATTTAGATTGTTTTCCCTGGAACGTGGGAGACCTCATAAAAGTACATAAAAATAATATGTACTGGAACAGTTGGTGTTTGAGGCAGACATGATAATATCATTTAAGGGGTCTATGGATAGACATATGGATATGCAGAGAATAGAAGGATATGGATTACATGCAGGTAGATAAGATATTGTCTTGGCATCAGGTTCGGCACAGACATTGTGGGCCAATGGGCATGTTCTAGTGCTACACTAATATGTGTCGATATTAAAGGTTGTGAATGAGATGTTTAAAATGTTCTTTCCAACAAGTATTGACTGCTTCTGTATCGTTGATAAATTCACCTCGATTCATGCATCTCAGTTGGATGAGTCTTGTTGTGGCCGAGTTTGAAATAACCTTGGCATCTGAAGTGTAAATCATCTAAAAAACTCTACTTTCCCAAGCCGTCCAACAAGCCCCATCTATCCCAGTCCCACCTGCCTGTGTTTGGGAGTCAGGATTTCCCCCTCCCTAAACTCAACTCATTATCCTCCACATCCTTCTCCTTGGTGAACAGTTCTACTGCTCTTTTATTTTCCCAGAGCCTTGCAGATTCAAGTGTGGGCACAGTTCCCTTTTGGAAGGTACAATTGAATTGACTACCACCATGCTTTCAGGCAGCATCAGCCAGATCATAACGCGTATTTTTGTGAAGCATTTCTCCTCATTTCCTTCCTGGATTTTTTCCCAGTTATCTTCTGATACTAAGCCATCCTTCTGCCACTGGAAACATTGTCTCCCCATCATTATTTCCAATCATTATTTCAAACAAGTCAATTAAATCTCCATATAACTGCTCCACAAAGGGTCCTAGCTTGGTCATACTGTATATAGCCTTTGTTTCTGATGCTGTCCTGTAAATTTGCTCTCTAAGGCCCATCTGCTTCCTCAAAGTGATGATCCAAATTGATTACAATAATACAGCTCTGACAAATAATATCTTATGCTTACCATTGCAGTTTGCTTTTGTACGCTGTGCCTTATTTAAAATTTACAAACTTACAATAGCCTTGGCCAGACCGTCACACAATCCACCATTCTATTGCCTCCATCTACACTTCACGCTGCTTCGGCAAGGTCACCATAATCAAGGACCAGTCTCATCCCGGTCACTCCCTCTTCTCCCCTTTCCCAACAGACAAGAGTTTGAAAATGTATACCTCCAGATTCAGATCAGTTAAGTTGCAGTTTAGTTGATTGTCATGTGTACCGAGGTACAGTGGAAAGCTTTTGTTGCGTGCTAACCAGCCAGCGGAAAGACAATACATGATTACAATCAAGCCATTCGCAGTGTACAGATACATGATAAGGGAATAACATTTAGTGCAAGGTAAAGCCAGTAAAGTCCAATCAAAGATAGTTCAAGGGTCCCCAATGAGGTAGATAGTAGCTCAGGACTGCTCTCTGGCTGTGGTAGGATGGTTCAATTCCCTGATAATGCCTGATTCAGGGACGGCTTCTTCCTAGTTATTGTGAGGCAATTGAATGGTCCTCTCGTCAGCTAGAAGGTACACAAAAATGCTGGAGCAACTCCGCGGGTGCAGCAGCATCTATGGAGCGAAGGAAATAGGCAAAGTTTCGGGCCGAAACCCTTCTTCAGACTGATGGAGGGTTTCGGCCCAAAACATACATAGATACATAGAAAATAGGTGCAGGAGTAGGCCATTCGGCCCTACGAGCCTGCACCGCCATTCAATATGATCATGGCTGATCATCCAACTCAGTATCCCGTACCTGCCTTCTCGCCATACCCCCTGATCCCTTTAGCCACAAGGGCCACATCTAACTCCCTCTTAAATATAGCCAATGAACTGGAAACGTTGCCTATTTCCTTCGCTCCATTGATACTGCTGCACCCGCTGAGTTTCTCCAGCATTTTTGTGTACCTTCGATTTTCCAGCATCTGCAGTTCCTTCTTAAACACTCTCGTCAGCTAGAGTGTGGTGTTGTCTTCCCATCTACCTCATTGGAGACCTTTGAACCATCTTTAATCAGACTTCAATGTTATATCTTGTACTAAATCCAGTACTTTTCTCTGTGCACTGTGGACGGCTTGGCTGCATTCATGTGTAGGTTTTTTCTTTGACCGGATAGCATGCAAACAAAACCTTTTCACTGTACCTTGGTACACATGAAAATACTAAACTAAATTAAACTAAGCTAGAAGCGTGGAAATAAAGCAACATCAAGGAGAATATCAATATCCAGGACGACAGGCACACCGCTGAAATGGACCGATGCATGGCTAATGAAATCCATTGCAGAGAAGTGTGAAGTAATTTAGCATGAAAATAAAAGGGAATATATTTCACTGTAAAAAATGGTGTGTTCAGTTGTTGGGCATTATTGGAAGGAGCTAAAATGGCTAGGACTTAAGCACCAGTGTGATCACTTGATAAAAGTAGGCATGGTTGAATTTGTTGTATATTTTCCAAAACACCACTTGTTAAATGTTCATGTTTGCTCTATTTCCTTACAAGATTTGAAGCAATTGAATTGTGAAACCTAATAAATGGAATGAATAGAGCTTCAAGATTCAGAATGATTCAAAATAGTAAGATTAAACGAGAACTTACCAGTTTGAAGTTTGATCTTTATTTTATGAGGAATTACGTTGGTGATTACGTGAAGAAGACCCGTCAGGGCGCATGCGCGTCAATCTTCAAAGCAGCGGTATGAAATCACAGACAACACCATAATTGAAGTAACATATTAAGATGATCAACATGAGAACTACCATTATGACCTTTTTTCTATGAGAGAGGGTTGGGCGTGGTGGGCACGTAATCACCAATGTAACTCCTCATAAAATAAAGATCAAACTTCAAACTGGTAAGTTCTCGTTTAATCTTACTATTTTACTTTGGAGTCACGTGAGTGACTACGTGAAGATTTTAAAGCTCTGTGATTTTTATGCCGCATATCAAAATCCCGGCTTCTCACTGCATCGATTGACTCTGAGTATCATCAATAATGCTGTAAACATGACATTGCATATCATGCAAAATCAAAACAGTTTTATTTTTGGTCATAAAACAACCAATAAACCCTCTTAATGTAGGGCAACAAACGAAACAGAATGAAACAGTATTGAAAACAGACTTTAAACAATAGCAACAGCACTCAATATTGAGTTGGCAAACAGCCCTCCATCGGCAATCGGCCGATGGTAGTATTGCTGAAACACAAGTTCATTTTTCCAACCTGCGGCTTTTAATATATGGTCGATGGGAACGTCCATCACCCTGACCGCGGATGTTGCTACTGCGCTAGTGGAATGAGATGTAAACACATAAATGTTAATTCCTGCCTGAACCAACTCTTGCTTTAACCACCTTGAGATAGTCTGAACTGCCACTCTTTTATGTTGGCTTTTTGTAACTGACAAATAATCCTGTTTCTTCTTGTCTTAAAGCCCTTGTGGCTTCAATGTAATGTAAGAAATGTGTCCTTACACATAAACATGGAGCTGTAGGATATGCTGGGAACACAATCTTAAATCCTGTCACACCTGGCCTGCTTTGTTTGAGCAGGTCAGAAATATAAAACAGAACATTCTCTGTAGTCACTTCCATTCTCTCGAACTGAAGTTTTTGCAAAGTCGGCACTCTCTGTAATGACACCAATGCCATTAGCATAGCCAATTCAGCAAAGTTATAGACGTGACAGGGACCCAATGACGAAGCATGTTAAGAACAACGCTTACATCGCAGATTACCATATACCTAGGCTTAGGCGTTTTGGAATTAAAGATTCCTTTCATCAACCTAGATATGAGAGGGTGAGATCCTATACTTTGTGTCCGTGTACCTATTACAAGATATGCCGACAAAGCACTTCTAGCTGTATTGATAGCACTATAGCTAAGACCCTCATCATAATAAAGTGTAGATAAAACTCTAACACATTTTCAATAACTACAGTATCATATTGAATATTCTTTTGAACACAATATTGTTCCCATTTTTTTACATAAGTCATATACTGCTTTTGAGTACTCTTTCTTCAGGCTGCAGTGAGTATATCCACCGTTGGCCTAGAAAGTTCTCGACCAATGTAAGACATTCTTTAAAACCTGCAAATTAACAGATCCATACGATCACATAACGGATGAACTTAACGCGTTACTGGATGCTCCAGCAAATTCCTACTGTTTGGAATCAGCAAAAAGAGGTTGGATCGCTATCTGTAACATCAAAAGGAACCATGGTTGAATCGGGCAATTTGGTATCACCAAAACCCCTGAAGCGGCATCCTGCTTGATTTTCTCAAACACCGACCTATGAGGCAGAATGGTGGGAAAATGTACACAAACATATCATCCCAATTTAGTGAAAAAGCATCAATTGCCACTGCCCCTGGATCTGGTGCCTATGAAACATATTTTGGCCTTCCATATAGAAGTACTATGTTCTTGAACACATCCTGGTTCCACATCCACTCTGTATTATGACGGAATTTCCGTGAGCTGCCATCTGGTACTACATTAAGTTTCCCTGGCAGATAGATAGCTCCAATCCAAATATCTCTATCCCTACTCCAGGTCCAATTTTATTTGCCAACCTGTCACATGATAACGATTTGATTCCACCCATGTGATTGATATCAGCAACTGCTGTAGTGTTGTCTATTTTGCACTGCACATGCAAACTAGTTTAGTTAGTGCCATAAGCCTTGAGTCCATAAAATACTCTTGGTTAATTCCCCATGTTTGCAGAAGCAATGTCCATCTGTCTCCACAGCTGGATCTTGTATCAGTAGCACCCTACCCAAGTGCTCTGACATCTGTCTGCAAAATCATGGAAGCTTGGTCCAATAACACTTTGGAACTACTAGTGGACACATGCTGAATCCACCATTGTACATCAGCAACAGCCTCTATTGATAGAAGCATAGGTCTATTATAATGACCCCAATGTATCCTCAGTGCTTGTTCCTTTGACCTTTGTAATTGTAGATAATAAAGTGGCCACTGTTGGAAATGCTGCCAGCAATTTCCCCAGCAGACTCGTCACCTGGCTAATTGAAAGCTGTGTGTCAGCAATTAACTTGATACAGCTCTTAATTAGCTCTACCCTTTTTTGCCTGGGCAAGGTCACAATGATGTTGATTAAATCTATTGTGAACCCAACTAGTCAATTTGTGTCACAGGTATTAATTTAGATTTCTCTGGATAGCTTATGAAGCCCACTTTTTAAAAAGTGTTTTTTACCAACTGCCAATGATGCTTCAGCTGTTTCCTTTGATTGTCCTACAATCAAGATATTATCTAGTTAAGCCATGAGCACATGCCCTTGACTTCTCATCATGCCTAGAATAGGTTTTAACAACTTTGTAATTACTCTAGGAGCTGAAGACAAAGGATTAGGCAGTGCATTGTATTGCCATAATTGCCTCATCCAGCTGAATTTTAAATCTTCTATCCTGCAAATGAACAGACACTGAATCCGGATCTTTAAGATCTCCTCAAATGTTTCCATCTTAAAATGTCTATACCGTACAAACAAGGTTTAAGACTATTCAGGTCCAGTATAATTCTGCATCCCCCATCCTTTTTTGGTCTGGGAAAGATATTGGACACAAACTGATGGCTTTGGTAAACTGCCTTAGCAATTACACCCTTATTACATAAGCTTGCAAGTTCCACCTGAACTTCCAATTGTTCAGTGATACTGAAGTCAAACTCCTTTTTTGGAACATGTTTGCATGGGTAAATCAGAATTTGCATTAAGCGTTATTCGATATCCTTCTATAACCTTCAGTATAAACATATCTGAGGTATCACATTAGATCTGTCTGTATGAGAACCAGACCCACTTAACTCCTTACCACCTGGCATTCTTCCCCGGCCTCGAGCTGGATATCTCACTTTCCCTGGCGCTGCTACAGCCGAACGCCAACTGCGCTGCATCGTAGCTGGACTCGTCCCGTGCCCGGACCAGTCTCCTCGCTTATAGGGATACTCTTTGGTGGATATGTGACTGCTGGCTGCTTAATCAAGCCCACCGTCTTGGCCTCCTCCTCCAGCTCCTTCACCTGCTTTGCAAAATCCTCGCCAAACAGCTGTGCCGGTTGCACTGTGCCAGGCTGGCAGAGTGAAGCATATTTTATGCTGGTGGCAAGTTCCTCACCCAGAGGCTCACCAGCGCCCGACGACATGGCAAACCGTGCTGCACACGGTGTCAGCTCTGGCAGCTGCCTGCCCTCCCTTTGGAAGTCGTCGTCGGACTCAGGGTCAGAGCGTATCTGCCCTTCTGCACTCGCCTCTTGCAAAGAGGGTGCTTTCAAGCAGGCCTCTACTAGGCAATGCCGGCGGAGCCTTCCCGACGGCCTCCCGCCCTCACAACTCCTCCTGGAGTGTGGCTTTGTGAAGCAGGCCTCTCCTAGGCACTGCCGGTGGAGCCGTCCCCACGGCCTCCCGCCTGCACAACTCCTCCTGGAGTGTGGCTTTGTGGAGCAGTCCCTGTATGCGCTGCTCCTTTTGGATAACCGCTGGGGCACGGTATCCTGTCCCCGACGGGACTCTCCTGGCCCGACTCTGCGGAGTTAATGGTCCTGACAGACTTGGCTTATGCCTACCGCCCGACTGCCGTTGGCTGTGTTCCCGGCTGGGCACTTTGCCAAGTCTGTCGCCGCACCGCTACTGGCTTGCGACTCCCCAGAGGTGACAGGCTGCCTTTCAGAGACTGCGCTCCCGCAGCTCTCTCTCTCCTTGTCCGTAGCAGGCCTGCACCTTGATGATTTTTTACTTGTTCCTGTATTGTGTGGGGAAAAACATACAGCAACAATTTTCTACTTTTTTCTAACTCCTCCAAAGTCTCCCCGACTTTGGTGGAGCTGTAACTACTCACCTGCAGGAGGAGCTCCGTCCTCCTGCTGCCGGGCGCCAATGCGTCAGACGTAATGACGCGCATGTGCCCTGACGGGTCTTCTTCAAGTAGTCACTCACGTGATTCCTAAGTAAAATGATAATTAAAGCTTGTAAGGTCAATTCCCAAAAGAAGCACCTAATTACGCCAGACTTTAATTTATATATCTGTGTGCTTTAAAAACTGCTTTCATAGGTTCATTAGTTATAGGAGCAGAATTAGGCCATTTGGCCCATCAAGTCCACTCCATCATTCAATCATGGCTGATCTATCCTTCCCTCTCAACCTCGATTCTCCTGCCTTCTCCTCATAACCCCTGACACTGGTACTAGTCAAGAATCTGTAAATCTCTGTCTTAAAAATGTTCATTGACTTGGTCTCCACATCCATCTGTGGCAATGAATTCCACAGATTCACCACTTTTTATGCCAAAAGATAAGGGTTTAGAAAGGGCTCGTTAACTCACACAGGTGGAATTGCCAAAGCATGGAAGGCTATGGACGAAGTGTTGGCATTTCTTTGGAGAATTGCTTGATGGTTAGCATGAGCACGATGGGCTCGATGGCCTGTTTCACTGCTGTATGACTGACTCTATGAGCTGCTGGTGGGCAAATGAAAACAAAGCTTTGAAGGCAATTCAAGACAGTCCTGTACCTCTTGGCTGATGGGAAAGGGGAGAAGAGGGTGTGACCAGGATGAGACTGGTCCATTATTATGCCGGCGGCCTTTCCGAAGCACATGCAGATGGAGTCACTGGAAGGGAAGCTGGTTTGTGTGACGGTCTGGGCTACGTCCACAACCCTCTGCAATTTCTTGCATTCTTAGATGGAGCTGTTCCCAGAAAATGGGAACGGCCCAGGTGCAAGCCTGGTCACCATGGGCATAACTGAGCAAAACGCTGGAGTAACAGCAGGTGAGGCAGCATCCCTGGAGAACATGGATAGGTGTGGTTTTGGGTCGAGAACCTTCTTCAGACAGACTCGGTCAAAGGGCCTGTTTCTTTGCTGTATATCTTTTTAACTATATGCCTTTATGACCTGATGCCCCAAGTCCTCAGGAGGATAATCTTCTAAAACAAAAGTAATAGTTGGTTTATAATTTCCACTTGTACTGAAATAAAGTGAAAATATTTTGTTTTGTGTATTATACAGGTAAATCATACCATACATGAGCACAAACCATTCATGTGTACAATAAGTAGTACAAAAACAAAAGTAGACAGAGTGCAGAATAGAGTGTTGCAGCGACAGAGAGAGTGCAGGTTAAAACAAGTGCGATGGTGACAGTGAGGTTGATTGAGAGATTGGGAATATATCCTTACTTTATAAGCATTCAATAGTCTGATAACAGTGGGGAAGAAGCAGTTCTGAACTGGTGGTACATGCTTTGAAGCTTTTCAATCTCTCTGCCTGATGGGAGAGGGGGGAACAGAGAAGGAGAACAACACAGATGGGGTGGCACGGTGGCGCAGTGGTAGAGTTGCTGCCATTCAACGCTTGCAGCGCCGGAGATCCGCGTTCGATCCTGTCTGCGGGTGCTGCCCGTACGGAGTTTGTACGTTCCCCCCGTGAACACGTGAGTTTCCTCAGACACCTTTGGTTTTCTCCCGCATTCCAAAGACGTGCAGGTTAGTAGGTGAGCTAATGTTATCCCACTTTTTAAGAAAGGAGGGAGAGAGAAAACAGGGTATTATAGACCAGTTAGCCTGACCGGTGGTGTGGAAGATGCTGGAGTCAGTCATAAAAGATGAAATAGCGGCACATTTGGATAGCAGTAACAGGATCGGTTTAAGTCAGCATGGATTTACGAAGGGGAAATCATGCTTGACTAATGTTTTGGAATTTTTTGAGGATGTAACTAGGAAAATGGACAAGAGAGAGCCAGTGGATGTCGTGTTCCTGGACTTTCAGAAAGCATTTGTTAAGGTCCCACTTAGGAGATTAGTGGGCAAACTTAGGGCACATGGTATTGGGGGTAGAGTGCTGACATGGATAGAAAATTGGTTGGCAGACAGGAAACAAAGAGTAGGGATTAACGGGTCCTTTTCAGAATGGCAGGCAGTGACTAGTGAGGTACAGCAAGGCTCGGTGCTGGGACCGCAGCTATTTACAATATACATTAATGATTTAGATGAAGGGATTAGAAGTAACATTAAACAATTTGTAAATGACACAAAGCTGGGTGTTATGAGAAAGCAGGGTGACTTGGACAGGTTGGGTGAGTGGACAGATGCATGGCAGATGCAGTTTAATGTGGATAAATGTGAGGTTATCCACTTTGATAGCTAAAACAGGAAGGCAGATTATTATCTAAACGGTGTCAAGTTGGGAAAAGGGGAAGTACAATGGGATCTGGGAGCCCTTGTTCATCAGTCAATGAAATTAAGCATGCAGGTACAGCAGGCAGTGAAGAAAGCGAATGGCTTGTTGGCCTTTATAACAAGAGTAGTTGAGTATGGGGATTGCTGATCGGTGCTGACTCAGTGGGCCGAAGGGACTGTTTCCTTGCTGTATCTCTGAAAAAAACTAAGCTAAACTACAGACTTCCCACAGATGTGAAAGTAGCAAATGTAACCCCATTATTTGCGAAAGGGGGCAGAGAGGAATCGGGGAATTGGAGATCATTTATCTTGGTATTTGCACTGAGAAAAATGCTGGAATCTATTATTAAGGAAATGTTAGCATGGCACTCAGAAAATAATATTCGGAATGGCCAAAGTCAAGATGGATTTACAAAAGAGAAATCACCTTTGACAGTTTTCTAAAGCTGTTTTTTTAAAAAGAATAGATAAGCAGAAACTAGTTAATGTGCAGATATAGCCAGCCATTAGGCACTTTGTTAAACTTTATTGCAAGTGGATTTAATTGCAAAATTGGAGATATCTTGATCTAATTACATCGGACCCTGGTTAGAAATTAAGCGAGTCACAGACTAATTGAGTCATGGAGCCACAAAGCATGGATTCATCCCCCTGCGCCCTAACTTGTCCATGCTAACCAAATTGTCTAACCAAGCGCATACCACTTGCTGGTACCTGGCTCATATCCCTCCGAACCTTTCCTCTCCACGTATCTGTCCTAGTGTCACCCAGAATGGCCTGGATATAGTGGATGTGGAGAGGATGTTTCCACTAGTGGGAGAGTCTAGGACAAGAGGCCATGGCCTCAGAATAAAAGGACGTACCTTTAGAAAGGGGATGAGAAGGAATTTCTTTAGTTAGAGTGTGGTGAATCTGTGGAATTCATTGCTGTAAATGGCTGGATATTTTTAAGACAGAGATTGACAGATTCTTGATTAGTACGGGTGTCAAAGGTTATGGAGAGACTGCGGGTTGAGAGGGAAAGATTGATGAGCCGTGATTAAATGGCAGAGAAGACTTAATGGACTGAATGGCCTAATTCTGCTCCAATAGCTTATGAAATTAAGAGTAAGGTAACAAAATCATGAGGGTCATGGATAAAGTGAATGCTCACCATCATTTTCCCAGGGTAGATGATTTTAAAATGAGAAAAAATAGGTTTAAGATGAGAGGGAAGAGATTTAACAGGGACTTCAGGGGCAACTTTTTCATTCAGAGGGTAATCTGCATCTGGACTGAGCTTCTAGATGAAGCTATGGACGTGGATATGAAGGGTTCATGAGTTCATAAGTGATAGGAGCAGAATTAGGCCATTCGATCCCAATCATGACTGATCTATCTCTCTCTCCTTGCCCCATTCACCTGCCTTCTCCCCATAACACATGACACCTGTACTGATCAAGAATCTATCTATCTTTGCCCTAAAAATATAATTGACTTGGTTTCCACAGCATTCTGTGGCAATTAATACCACAAATTCTCCACCATCTGACTAAAGAAATTCATCCTCATCTCCTTCCTAAAGGAACATCCTTTAATTCTGAGGCTATGACCTCTGGTCCCAGACTCTCCCACTGGTAGAAACATCCTCTCCACATCCACTCTATCCAGTCCTCTATCCCTCTACCTAGTTCAGAGGGATATGAACCAAATACTGGCAAATGGAAAAGGCCCAGGTGCCAACTGGGTCCGCATAGGCAAAATTCAAACTGGAGATATCTTGATCTAATTATGTCGGACTTTGGTGAGAAATTGAGCGAAAGACCTCTTTGTGAAAAGTTTGCTCCTTTTTGAGACCTTTCCCCTCTCACAGACTTAAGCCCTCTACTTTTATTTACCCCTAACCAGAAGAAAAGACTGCCTTATCTATAGCCTTCAAGATTTTATAAATCTCTATTAGGTCACCCCCCTCAGCCTTCCACACATCAGGGAAAAAAGACCTAGTGTATTCCACCCTCTCCTTATTACTCAAACATTTGGAACTTATAGCTGGGCGGCACAGGAACAGGCTCTTCGGCCCACATTGTCTGTGCCAAACATGATGTCGACCAACTCTTATCTACCTGCACATAAAATCCATATCCCTCTATTCCCTGCATATCCATGTGCCGATCCGAAAGTCTCTTATATGCCACTATATATTGTATTTGCCTCAACCACCACTCCTGGCAGTGTGTTCTGGGCACTCCCCCCCCCCCCCCCCCTCCCCAATAAAAATATTGCCCTTCACATCTCCTTTCGACTTTGCCACTCAGGCATGGGGTTATTGCAGGAAAGTTGCATTGAAGTAAACAAAATATCAACCTGGATAATATTGAATGTAGAGGAGGCACACAAAGCTGATTGCTTCCTCCTGCTTCAACTTTGTTTTACTTGCATTGCTAATTACTTGCATACTAACTTTCTACAAATCATGTATGATGACACCATATCTGTCTGAACAGCAGGATCCTATCACCTCTCTCCATTTTAACACTATACTACATTTCAGCTCCACCTGTTAGGTAGATAGTTTCACATCTCCCCACATTAAACAGTCTGCAATTCTTTTTGTCCATTCACTTAACCTGTTCATATCCCTTTATGGGTTCTTTGCTTCCTTCTCATAACTTGCTTTCCCACCTACTTTTGTATGGTCAGCAATATGTCTACTGTACACTTTGCTCCTTGGAATCATAGAGTCATGGATCGATACAGTGTGAAACAAGCCCTTCGACCCAACATGCCCACACCGGCCAACAGAACCCAACTACACTAGTCCCACCTGACTGGTCCATATTCCTCCAAACCTGTCCTATGCATGTACCTGTCTAACTGCTTCTTAAATGTTAGGATAGTCCCAGCCTCAACTACCTCCTCTGGCAGCTTGTTCATACACCCACCACCCTTTGTGTGAAAAAGTTACCCCTCAGATTCCTATTAAATAATTTCCCCTCCACCTTAAACCTATGTCCTCTGGTCCTCGATTCACATACTCTGGGCAAGAGACCTGTGCATCTAATTCCTCTCATGATTTTATACAGTATTCCTTGAAGTCCTACTGCGGCAATGATCCTTGGGCACCCTGCTAATTACTGCTCGCAGAAATAAACAAGATTCTTTCCCCTACTCTATTGGTTAGTCAGACCTCTACGTTAATATTTTACCCAATATCAGCAATGCCATGATCTCTGACTTTCTGTAAAGAGGTCTCATGTGACATCCTTTGATTGAATACATAGGGTGTCGACCCGAAACATCACCCATCCACACCGAAGATAGGCACAAAATGCTGGAGCAACTCAGAGGGACAGGCAGCATCACTGGAAAGAAGGAATGGATGAGTTACTCCAGAATTTTGTGTCTATCTTCGGTGTAAACCAGCATCTGCAGTGCCTTCCTAGACACACCTCATTTTCGCCCAATGTTATAAACATTGAATTTTAGTGCCCAGTACAGTGGCGCAGTGGTAGAGTTGCTGTTTTACAGCGCCAGAGGCCTGGGTTCGATTCTGATGATGGGTGCTGTCTGTACAGAGTTTGTATGTCATCCCTGTGACCACATTGGTGCACCGGCTTCTTCCCACATCCCAAAGACATGTTGATTTTTTGGTTAATTGGCTTGGTAAAATTGTCCCTAGTGTATAGCATGTGTTTGTGTATGGGATGATCGCTGGTCAGCATGGACTCAGAGGGTCAAAGGGCCTGTTATCATGCTGTACCTCTAAAGTCCAAAGCACAGTTTAGATAACTAACCTAAACTCACCCACATCTTCCCTCCTTATCACACACCCCCCCTCTTCCAGTCCCACCTGGCTTCATACCTGCAGTATTTCTCCCGTCTCCCTCCCCTTCTACCTATATTCCTTCCTCTGACTTCACAGTTCACACTTTATTCTTTTCTCACACTTTTTTCTTTTCATCTCTGACCTTTGTCCTGTTCCCCCCCCCCCCCCCCCCCCACAATCCATCAGAGGTTTACAAAAGAAGACACAAATTGCTGAAGTAACTCAGCGGAAGGGTCCAGACCTGAAATGTCTCCTATGCACATTCTCCTGAGATGAGGACAAATTTCTTGAGTCAGAGGGTGGTGAATCTGTAGAATTCATTGACACAGATGGCTGTGGAAGTCAAGTCAATGGATATTTTTAAGGTAGAGATAGATAGATAGATTCTTGATCAGTACGGGTGTCAGAGGTTATGGGGAGAAGGCAGGAGAATGAGGTTAGGAGGGGAGATAGATCAATCATGATTGAAAGGTGGAGCAGACTTGATGGGCTGAATGGCCTAATTCTGCTCCTATTACTTATGACCCTGACACCCTTACTAGGATGGAGAGGGAAAGATAGATCAGCCACGAATGAATGATGGAGTGGCCTTGATGGGCCGAATGGCCTAATTCTGCTCGTCTAATTTATAAACTTATGCTGCCTCATCTGCTGAGTTACCCAGCACTTTGTGTCTTTTTAAAAATGCATTTGCTCCACTTCATCCACCCTGCTTGTTTGTAGCCTCAAAGATGTCTAATAGATTTGTCAAACACATATTTCCCTTTACAAAACCTGTATGTGTGCCAGGGAGAGATCACTTTAACCGCACTGACCTGCTTCCCAAGAGGGCAGCGCACAAATGGGGCAGCAGCTGTGCGCCTCGGCTGCAGATGCCATCTGTGAACATGCAAGAGTGTTTCTAACGATTTGAAATGAAGAAAACCAACATAAGATTTGTCAAAAGCACAGTGCCCCAACCTTGTCATTGTTTATTTTGGTGATCCCCCATTTTGCATCAGACAAGGCTTGGCACCCATTTAACACATCACAAATCGGCGAAATCCAATCTCTAGGCTAGTGTTTTTTTGACAAACTTTGCCACAGAAGGCTGTGGAGGCCAAGTCAATGGATCTTTTTGAGGCGGAAATTGAGGGATTTTTGATTAGTATGGGTGTCAGGGGTTATGGGGAGAAGGCAGGTGAATTGGGTGAAGATAGATCGGCCATGATTGAATGGTGGAGTTGATGAGATGGGCTGAGTGGCCTAAATCTGCTCCTATCCTTATAACTATAAAACTCTGATCTTGTATATGTGTGTGTGTGTGTGTTTGTGTGCGTATAATCACAACTTCTCGAAAAAACGACGCGTTAACGGTAAACATTTTTACATATTCCGATAGAGATTTATCCCATGAAGTCAAAAAATCGCCTTATCTGAAAATTTTGAGTTTTATTTCTTGCGTTATTTATGAAAATGTTCACAAATCTGAAATAACGTTGAAAATAAACGAGATGGTCTCGCTGATGATGTCACGATGGGTCTGATCCGCGCGGCCTGCTGTGGTATGTTCCACGCGCACCCCCCCACCTCTCCCTCCTCCCCACCATTATTCCAAAGAGACACACATGTCGGGCCGTGGACTGAGACCAAAGATCATAGCTGAAGACTCTCTCACCCCGGCCTCGCTCTGGCGCCTGGAGCCTGTAGCTGGAGCCCTGAGCTGGAGCCCGAAGCTGGAGCTGGAGCCCGGAGCTGGAGCCCGGAGCCCGGAGCTGGAGCCCGGAGCAGGAGCCCGGAGCAGGAGCCCGGAGCTGGAGCCCGGAGCTGGAGCCCGGAGCTGGAGTTGGAGCCCTGAGCTGGAGCCCGAAGCTGGAGCCCGAAGCTGGAGCTGGAGCCCGGAGCTGGAGCCCGGAGCTGGAGCCCGGAGCTGGAGTTGGAGCCCGGAGCTGGAGCTGGAGTGAGGGAGTATTGCGTTTGGGAACCAGCCCTCTACTGTGATGCCGTGCCCCACCCCCACCCCACAAGCTCTACCCCTCTCCCTCTCTGCCCCCACTCCCTCTCTGTCCCCACTCCCTCTCTGTCCCCCCCACCCCCTTTACCTCTGCCCTCTGCCCCTGCCCTCTCTCTCCCTCTGGCCCTGCCCTCTCTCTGCCCCTTCCCCTGCCCTCTCTCTGCTCCTGCCCTTGCCCTCTCTCTGCCCCTGCCTTCTCTCCCTCTCCCTCTCCCTCTCTAGCCACGCCTGTGAATTGGGGGCTATGCGTGAGTGGCTAGGGCGGGGATGGGGTAAAAGGAGAGAATTAATAATATTAATATAATATCAAGGGGGTGGTTAGTGTGTGTGTGGGGTTGGTTAGTGTGTGTGTGATGCCACAGGCCGCCATTCCCACTCCCCCCGCAACCGCGAGTTGAGGGGATGGGACCCAATGGGTCCCTCTTGTTCTAGTAACTTATAAATGTCTATAGAAAATGCCACAATTTGAAATATTTTCCATCTTTCATAATGAATAATGTTTACTGTCTAACTAGAGTCTTGGATCTGCACAGTATGGAAACAGGCCCTTTAACCCACGTTGTCCTTTGCCTAGTTGGCATATTGGGCTAGTCCTAATTGCTTGCATTTGGCCCAAGTCCTTGGTGGACCAAACTCAATCCTTGTTCCGTCTCGGGGGAAGGGGAGTGACAGGAGAACTGTGTGGAAAGTCTCATTTTGAAAGCGGATGGAGCAGAAACGGAGCAATTGAGAGGATAGTTTCTTTGCACGATGTAGGGTGGGAGGAGGTGAGGTCCAGACAACCAGGAATTAGTGGGTTTATAGTAGGCGTCAGTGGAGAGTCTAATCCTTGTGATGGAGAGATCGAGAAAGGGGAAAAAAGTGGCTGAGGTAGTCTTAGTGAATTTGAACATAGGATGGGAGTTAGTGTAAATTTGATGAAATAGACAAGTTCTAATGCACTCAATTCCTACATGCACTCATTGATGTAGTGGAGAATAAGTGGAGTATGCCATGTCGGTGTCGGGATACATACAGAAGTGCATGGAGGATGTCATTGTCATCAGGAACATCACAACCCGGGCCAACCACAAACCTTGGATTACTGCAGAGGTGCGTGCCATGCTGAAAGCACGAAATGCGGCTTTTAAATCTGGTGATCCGGGGGCTCTGAGAACAGCGAGAGCCAACCTCAACCGCGAAATTAGGAAAGCAAAGCGCGCCCATGGACAGAAAATCCAGGGTTTCTTCCAGGATAATACCAACACCAGGAACATGTGGAAAGGCATCCGGGCCATAACTAACTACAAGGCCCCTCAGATGTCCTGTAAGGATGACACAGACTTTCTAAATGAGCTAAATAATTATTTCGGCAGGTTTGAAGCACTGAACACCACTACAGTGAGGAAATTAGAGCCACAACCAGGAGAACAGGCACTGTCTTTTGAAACTGCTGAAGTCCGCAGAATCCTGGAGGGCATTGACCAGCGAAAGGCAGCCGGACCGGATAACATACCGGGGCGTCTGCTCAGGGGATGTGCCGACCAGCTGGCTCTGGTTCTGACAGACATTTTTAACATCTCCTTGAACCAGGCCATTGTTCCATCATGTTTCAAGACAGCTACCATCATACCAGTTCCCAAAAAGTCTACAATAACCTGCCTAAATGATTACCGCCCCGTAGCACTCACACCAATAATAATGAAGTGCTTTGAGAGGCTTATTAAGCAGCACATGGTCTCTAAACTCCCCTCTAGTTTTGACCCGTTCCAGTTTGCTTATCGCCCGAACCGCTCCACAGAGGATGCAATCTCCTCTGCAGTCCACCTGAGCCTACAACACCTGGAGGAGAAGAATACCCAAGTGCGGATGCTGTTTGTTGATTTCAGCTCAGCATTTAACACGATAATCCCCCAGCATCTGGTGAGCAAACTGGCACCCCTAGGTTTCAATACCATACTATGCAACTGGATCCTGGATTTCCTTTCCGAAAGACCCCAGTCTGTGCGGGTGGGGAAGAACACCTCCTCTGTCATCAAACTGAGCACCGGCTCCCCTCAGGGCTGTGTCCTGAGTCCGCTGCTCTTTACATTGATGACACATGACTGTGTCGCCAGGTCCACCACTAACCATATCATCAAATACGCGGATGACACAACAGTAGTGGGCCTCATCCGCAATAACGACGACCAGGCATATAGAGAGGAGGTGGAACAGCTGGTGAGCTGGTGCAGCAGGAACAACCTTCTCCTAAATGGCAACAAAACCAAGGAGATTGTAGTCGATTTCAGAAGGAAAATTCAGCCCAGTCACACTCCACTTTGCATCAACAACTCAGCAGTGGAGCAGGTGAAAAGCATCAAGTTCCTGGGGGTGCATATAACGGACACCTTAAACTGGTCCACAAACATTACATCTCTGGCAAAACGGGCACATCAGCGGTTGTACTTCCTCCGCAGGTTGAGAAGTTTACACCTCCACCCTCCCATCCTCGCCACTTTCTACAGAAGCACAATTGAGTCGGTCATGACCGGCTGTATCTCTACGTGGTGCAGCAGCTGTACAGCTGCAGACTGGAAGTGCCTTCAGAGAGTGGTGAGGACAGCGGAAAAAATCATTGGGACTTCTCTTCCTTCCATCATGGACATGGGGTACAAGCGCTGTCTGAGTAGAGCTAAGGGCATTACCAAAGCCCCCACACACCCACAATTTGGACTGTTTATACTGCTTAACTCTGGGAGGAGGTACCGCAGCATGAAGAGCGGGACAACCAGGTTCTGCAACAGCTTCATCCCCCAGGCCATAAGATTATTGAACAATCAATTAAACCGAGGCTAGAACTTTTTAAATATCGACACTTCTAAAAATAAAAAACTGGAGAGTCAAATGCAACGAAATTTCGTTCTAGGTGCACTTGTGTATAGGTGTATATCTGAATGACAATAAAGTTTTC
The DNA here is from genome assembly GCA_038087875.1 of Malacoraja senta. Classification (NCBI taxonomy): domain Eukaryota; kingdom Metazoa; phylum Chordata; class Chondrichthyes; order Rajiformes; family Rajidae; genus Malacoraja; species Malacoraja senta. The sequence continues at coordinate 388,604,999 of CM075977.1, forward strand.
ATTCATTCATTCATTCATAAGTTACAGTATGGTGCCAGTGTACAGATAAATCACTTTGTTCCTTCACATTCTTTGCAATCTTTATTTATATGGTTGAAATTTAGCCTTAACATTTCTTCAACCAAGTCCAAAGTCAAAAGAACTGTGCTGCTGAACATGGATACATTCCAGAACGGAGCAATTTTTGCATGTTTCTGAGTTTCTTAGCACCCAGCACCATAGTACTTTCCAGTGAAGATTATAGTTCTCAATGTTGTGGTGCACCAGTTCCATGGACACATTCCAATGTCCTCAGTGGGGTAGAGGTGAATCAGACAGTACCCTAGTTTATGGAAGGACTGTTCAGAAGCTTGCTACCAGAAGGGAAGAAGCTATGCCTGAGTCCGGTGGTGCTCGCTTTCAGGCCTCTGTATCTTGTATCCGACTGGAGGGGGAGAAGAAGGAATGACTGGGGTGAAAATGGTTCTTGATTATATTGTCTGTGATTCCGATCTTTGAATTGTAGATGAAGTCAGTGGTGCACTGGGCTACACCCACAACTCTCTGCAATTTCTAAGCACAAAGAACTACAGATGCTGCTTTCGAAAGTGTTGAAGTCTGCAAAGGATTCCCGACATGAATGTCACCAATCCATGTTCTCCACAGATGCTGCCTGACCTGCAGAGTTGCTCCAGCACTTTGTTCCTTTGCCTGCAATTTTTTTGCAGTCATGGACAAAGCTGTTTCCAGACCAAGTAGTGATGCTTTTGACGGTTTAGTTTAGAGATACAGCAGAGAAACATGCCCTTCGGCCCTACGAGTCCGCGCCGACCAGTGATCACCCTGTACACTAGCACTATCCCACACACTAGGGACAATTTACAATTTTTACTGAACCCAAACAACCTACAAACCTGCACGTCTTTGGAGTGTGGGAGGAAACTGGAGATCCAGGAGAAAACCCACGCAGGTCACGGGGAGAACGTACAAACTCCATACGGACAGTACCCACAGTGAGGATCGAACCGGGGTCTCTGGCGCTGTAAGGCAGCAACTCCACTGCTGCGTCGCTGTGCTGCCCCTTTCTTTGTCTGTTGAAATTAGTGTTCTCGTTTATCCTACATCTTTCATAAAACCATTCGGTTGACCCACAACACTGCCTAAAGTCAATGCTAGCAACACAATTTCAAGCACCATGACGTTTTCATTCAAAACCTCACTGTTATCTCCATTATTGCATTACATTAAGTCTAACCATTTTGCGGCCGTTGTTTACAAAGTATTTTCAACCTGGCGTCCCAGTTATTTGTCGTCCCCATTTCCTAGAATGAATTCAAGCCGTGCGTCTTTCCTGTGATGAAAGAAACAGAGAGTCAGGCCATGAATGTGTCTCTCTCTGCACAGATGCAGCCTCACCTGCTCAGCAATTCTCACAGTTTCACCATCCACCATCTACCATCTGCACTATTGTCCTTCCGCGATTTGCTGGGTTGGAGCATGCTAAATCTGGAAGCAGTTATGACACAATTTTAAAAAGTGTTCTCTTTGTTGTCTTTGTTCCACCTGACCAGGATACTTATTTCTGTAGGTGCCCAATTATCAGTCTGAAGAAGGGTCTTGACCTGAAGCATCACCCATTCCTTCGCTCCAGTGATGCTGCCAGTCCCGCTGCGTTACTCCAGCTTTTTGTGTCTTTCCACGATTTATCATGCTTCCTTTCCTCGTTTTCAAACTTTGTGCCTGCAAGTCATGTCTTGACCCAACCCTCAGGATATTCTGGAGACACAAGGAACTGCAGATGCTGGTTTATTTTTCAAAAAGACACAAAGCACTGGAGTAACTCAGCGGGTCAGGCAGCATACCTGGAGAGTGATAGTTGACGTTTCGGATGGGGGCCTTTCTTCAAACTCCACTCCTATCTAAGCAAGTAGAGTTATAGTCATGGAGCCTTACAGCATGGAAACAGGCCCTTCAGCCCAACATGCTCATGCCAACCAAGATGGCCCATCTACGGTTATCCCACCTGCCTGCATTTGGCCAATATTCCTTTAAACCTTTCTTATCTATGTACATGTGCAGAACATGGACATGTGAAGTTTGTCAGGACCTTTCTTCAAACTAAAGTCCAGAAATGCTGCCTGACCTGCTGAGCATAGCTCTTTGCGTCTTTTTTTCTCAGGATATTCTTATGCCACAGAATTCATAGCCACAGAAGGCTGTGGAGGCTGTCAATGCCTATTTTTATTGCAGACAAAAATAGATTCTTGATTGGTACAGATGTCTGGGGTTATGGGGAGAAGGCAGGAGAATGGGGTTGAGAGGGGAAGATAGTTCAGCCATGATTGAATGGCTGAGAATTCTGCTCATATCACTTATGAACTTTAATAGTGTGATAGAGTCCATCACTAACTCTACCACATTGCATCTTACTATTTTATTTCAAAATTGTCTTTAAAATGTTAAGGAATGTTTGGTTCCTAGATCTGTTTCGATCTTCATGATGAACACCTCGATAATAGCTACTATGTTGGTCCTTGGTGATTAACAACTCAAACACTGAAATTTTGATTTAAACACAATTCTGACTCCAATATATTTTGTGCAAAGTTTCTCCATTTTTCTGATTTAATATATTTATTTTTCATACCCCTTATCTCTTTTTAATTTTCTTTTCCAATGTTTATCACCATTTCTTTTATTAGCTGGTAAAGCTGCTGCCTCACATCATCAGAGACCAGGCTTCGATCCTGACCTCCAATGCTGTCTCGCTGCATGCTCTCGCTGTGACTGCATGGGTTTCCTGCAGGTGTTCTGGTTTTCCTCTCTCATCCCAGGTTTGTGGGTCAATTGGCCTCTGTAAATTGCCCCTAATGTGTAAAGGGCCTGTTCCGCGGGCATGCGACTCCATGCGGCAAGCGCGACCTAACCGCAAGCGGGGGCCGCGCGGAGGTCGAGTGATCCCCGTAAAGGGCCGGTCCCACCAGCATGCGGCTGCATGCGGCAAGCGCTACCAAATCGGAAGCGGGGACCGCGCGGAGGTCGAGTGACGTCAAGACGGTGCGTACGGCGGCAAGGCGGTGGGCACGGCCGTGATGCGGTTGCATCCGGCGTCGAGACGGTGCGCACGGCCTCCATGCGGCTGCGTCTGATGCGGCGCGCACGGCCTTGATGCGGCGGCGGGCCGGCAGGCCGTTGCCGCACGGAATTTTTGAACAGTGTCAGTTTTTCGGAGCCCCGCGCGATGTCGGGACCAGCTCCGCACAACTCCATACGGCTCCGGCGATCGAAGTGGGACCGGCCCCGCGACCTCCGCGCGGCCCCCACATGGTACCCGCACGGCCCCTGCTTCCGGTTAGGTCGCGCTTGCCGCATGGAGTTGCATGCCCGTGGGACAGGCCCTTCAGGAGTGGAGAGGAAAGTGGGATAACTTAGAACAGTCTGAAGGGGTCATCGATGATCGGCGTGGATTCAGTGGGCTAAATGAGTTGTTTCCATGCTGTATCTCTAAGCTATGGCTTTTCTTCCAATTGTGTAGGCTTAAGTTTAATTTCACTCTCAAGTTTAATCCTCCTGTTATAACTAAACAAAACAATAGTGTTAATGATAGTAAGGAGGGCAGTCTTGGGGTATATTGATGAGCTAAGTTCATAAGTGATAGGAGCAGAATTAGACCATTCGGTTCATCAAATCTTCCGCCATTCAATCATGGCTGATCGATCTTTCCCTTTTAACCCCATTCTCCTGCTTTCTCCCCATAACCCTTGACTCCCGCACTAATTAACAATCTATCTATCTCTGCTTTAATTTGGATAATTACCGAGTAGCGAAAGACTTGGATAGAATGGATCTATGGAGGATGTTTCCACTTGTGGGAGAGTCTCGGACCAGAGGTTATATCCTCGGAATTACAGGTCATCCCTAAAGAAAGATAAGAAGGAATTTATTTAGTCAGATGGCGGTGAATCTGTGGAATTCTTTGCCACAGAAGGCTGTGGAGGCCAAGTCAATGGATATATTTAAGGCAGAGATTGATTAGTAGGGGTGTCAAGGGTTATGGGGAGAAGGCAGGATAATGGGGTTAGGAGGGAGAGATAGATCAGCCATGATTGAATGGTGGAGTAGAATTATGCTCCTATTCTTTATGACCTTAGGACATTATGGACGACAAGATAAGAGCAGAGAAGTTTTGGCATAATTCTGTGCAGTTCTGTTCATCATGCTTTTGAAAAGACGCATTATTTACGCAGAGGAGGGGAATCAAGAACCAGAGGACAAGGTGAGAGGGGTAAGAATGAATAGGAATTGAGGGGCAAGATTGTCACACGGAAAGTGGTGGGTATATGGAACGAGCTGCCAGAGGAAGTAGTTGTGCCAGGTACTATAATAATGTTTAAGATACATTTGGACAGGCACATTGTGCAGCAAGGAAAAGTTGGGCCGAAGGGCCTGTTTCTTTGCTGTATGACTTCATGGCTCTACATTTGCATCAAACCATGTGAGGAGGAGATTCACCAGATAGGCTGTATTTGTTTTCCTTAGAACAGAGAAGGCAGAGAGGCAATTTAATTGAGGGTGTGGACAAGATATATCATAAGAAAACGTTCTTATAGCGGACGTGAGTAAAACTAGACACCACAGTTTCTAAAGAAAGGCTTCAACCCAAAACGTCGCCTGTCCATTTGCTTCTAAGATTCTACTTGAGTTCCCATAACATTCACGGGTGGGGAGGGGAAGAAGAACAATGAAGGACTGGGCGTGGGGAGAGCACCGTGAGAAGGGGGGGGGGAAGAACAATGAACAATGAAGGACCAGGCGTGGAGCAACCGCCGTGAGGGAGAGGGAGGGGGAGGACAAAGGAGGAACTGACGGAGGTACTTTGTAACTTTGTCAGCGCTGTTTATGTGGTGACTATTTGCATACCTTGGGAAAGCAAGTAAAGCATTTTACTGTGCCTTGTCACATGTGACAATGAAGTATGAAGTATTCCATCCATTTTGTGTTTGGCTCCGTCATTTCCTTAGTTGCCTGAAATGGAAATATCGCAATTAATTCCTGTTTGGTTCTCAAAAGATCGTCTTGCTGCATCTGATCCACATGTCGAATTATATGACAAAAATGGCAAAAGGAAGCTAGTCAGCCCATTGCCTTACCACCCAGCAATGGGACGAATACGGAATGTTCAACTCTACACTCACTGTGGAGGCACTGAAGACTGCAGATGATGGAGAATTGAGTAATAAACAAAACCACTGGAGGAACTCAATGGATCAAAACAGCATCTGTGGAGGGAAATGGACGGACCGAAGGTGGGTCCCAATCCAACACATTGATTGACCATTTCCTCCACAGATGCTGCCTGATCCACTGAATTCCTCCAGCAGTTTTATTTTTGCTCTATACTCATGGATAAAGTCATACTATGTGCCCACACTAACCACGCCGTCCAACATGCCCAACTACACGAGTCCCACATGCCGGCGTTTGGCCGTCTCCCGCAAAAACGATCCTTTCCATGTATCTGTCCAAATGTGCTTTTAATGTTATGATAGTACCTGCCTCAAATACTTCCTCCAGCAACTTGTTCCATATTCCTACCATCCTTTGCATAAAAATGTTGCCCCTCAGACTCCTATTAAACTTTTCTCCACCTCACCGTAAACCGATGTCCTCTGATTTTTGAATCCCGTATTCTGGGTAAAAGACTCTGTGCATTTACCCTATACATTCCACCTATGATCTTGTACACCTCTCTGTAAGATCACCTCTCATCCTTCTGCACTCTGAGGAATAAAGTCCTAGCCTGCTCAACCTCTCCCTGTAGCTCAGGCTCTCCATTCCTGGCAATATCCTCGTAAATCTTCCCTGCACCCTTTCCAACTTAATTCATTTCCATCGACATTCCTTTAAATGATCACTAATTCCCTAAAATGTTTTGATAATTCACCAAAAGGTTGTTGAGAAAATGCTTTGTCTAACAGTTTGCAATATCATCCTTCTGATTTTAATGTAATCTTACGTCCAAATTTCCTTGATGCTGATTTACTGACCACTGAAAACAATGTTTTTCAGCATCTAACTCAAATCCTATCAACATTTTCAACATTTCAATTTGATCCCACTTAGCCTTCAGTTCTGCATTGAACAGAGCCTAGATTTTTGTTTGTCATCATAATTATATCTGTCAGCATTGCAATTATCCCAGTGAATCTAATTCCACCTTACCCATGGCTGTAGAAGCCTTTTTGTAATGGGGTGCTCGTAATTGCACACAATACTCCTACAGCAGTCAGACAAACATTACCTTTTGAAAACCATTTTCATAACCAGTGCAAATGTCGGCCTCAATTGAAAACCCTTGATCCCTCCGAACTGAATCTTCTTAGACTTTCTGTCCTATGTCTAGACAATTTATATAGAAATCTAAAAAAAAAACACCATTTAAGTTGTGGCAGTGCAAGTGTCTGAATCCAGTTGTGTGGTGACTGGGGGAATACGAAAACAGGTGGATAGATCCGAATGGAACTCATTTCTCACAAGAATAGAGGGCTCCAACCTGGTTTAAATGGACTCTCTCGCTGGCGTAACTCCTGGATTTCTTGTTGGTAATTTGTACTTGTACCAATGACTTGTACACTGGGAAAATGCAGGATATACTGCTCATCTCTCAAACTGAAGGAGGGGGATTTAATGGTGTTTTTTTTACAGCTACACACAGCATTTAAAATAGCTTAGTGCATGGAGCTTTGTTGAAAGTCTTTCATCAGCCTTCATCCACACAGTGATACAACAAGCAGGAATATAAAGAAAAAAACTAATTTCAATACCTCTCTCCTCGTTTGATATTCAACTGCGATTTAATAATGATGTATTTTATAAGCCTTGTGGGCGACATAATGTCAGACGCTGTTAGCTGGTAGAGCTGCTGCCGCACAGTGCCAGACACCCGGGTTTGATCGTGATCTTGGCTGCTGTCTATGTGGAGTTTGCAGATTCACCCTGTGACTACATGGACTTTCCTGCGGGTTCCTGCCACATCCCAGAGACGTGTGGTGGTGCAGGATGATTGGCCTCTATAAGTTGCCCCTCGAGAGGGAAGGAGAAGAAAAAGAGAGGAAGGGAGGAAGGGAGGAAGGGAGGAAGGGAGGAAGGGAGGAAGGAAGGAAGGAAGGAAGAAAGAAGCAAGCTTTTCACTGTACCTCAATACATGTGACAATAAACTAAACTGAACTAAACTAGGGAGTGGATGAGAAAGTTGGATAACATAGAGCTGGCGTGAAAAGACACAAAATGCTCGAGTAACTCAGCGGGTCAGGCAGCATCCCTGAAGAACATGGTTAGATGATGTTTCGGGTCAGAAGCCTTTTTCAGACTAATTGCAGTTTGAACCAGTGTGAAAAGGTGACCAATGGTTAGCCTTGATTTTGTAGCCCAAAGGATCTGTTTCCATGCTATATCTTTCAATTAATCAATCCCTTCAAAGTGACAATTCAAATAGGCTTCAAAAGATTCTTGGTTTGTAGTCGGAGGCAATTTGCACATCTTTGGGATAAAGCAAAGCAACTATTTGTTTGCCTCTGTGTGCCCTTAATGATTGTCCATATCTGGAATGTAAATATGGTTTATTTGTTGCGTGCTAATCAACCAGTGGGAAGACAATACATGATTACATTCGAGCCATCCACAGTATACAGATACATGATAAAGAGAATAAATGTTGCTATCGGAGTAGAGAGGTTTAAAAGAGTGGAGTGATTGTAACGCGTGATTGCAGATCCACTTCTGTGACGAGCACACAAAGAAAAAAAACGTAAGCAGTAATTTTCAGAACCAAGGATAACCGACCGGTAATCACAGCCGTGTATCTCTGGGCTTCTTTTGTTCCCCCCCCCCCCTCTCCCCCCCCCTTCTCCCCCCCCTTCTCTCCCCCCCCCTTCTCTCCCCCCCCTTCTCTCCCCCCCTTCTCTCCCCCCCCTTCTCTCCCCCCCTTCTCTCCCCCCCTTCTCTCCCCCCCTTCTCTCCTCCCCCCTTCTCCCCGCCCCTTCATCCCCCCCCTGCTCCCCCCCTTCTCTCCCCCCCTTCTCTCCCCCCCCTTCTCTCCCCCCCTTCTCTCCCCCCCTTCTCTCCCCCCCCTTCTCTCCCCCCCCTTCTCTCCCCCCCCTTCTCTCCCCCCCTTCTCTCCCCCCCTTCTCTCCCCCCCTTCTCTCCCCCCCTTCTCTCCCCCCCTTCTCTCCCCCCCTTTCTCCCCCCTTCTCTCCCCCCCTTCTCTCCCCCCCCTTCTCTCCCCCCCTTCTCTCCCCCCCTTCTCTCCCCCCTTCTCTCCCCCCCTTCTCTCCCCCCCTTCTCTCCCCCCCCTTCTCTCCCCCCTTCTCTCCCCCCCCTTCTCTCCCCCCCTTCTCCCCCCCTTCTCCCCCCCCTTCTCCCCCCCCTTCTCCCCCCCTTCTCCCCCCCTTCTCCCCCCCTTCTCCCCCCCCTTCTCCCCCCCTTCTCCCCCCCTTCTCCCCCCTTCTCCCCCCCCTTCTCCCCCCCTTCTCCCCCCCTTCTCCCCCCCTTCTCCCCCCCTTCTCTCCCCCCTTCTCTCCCCCCCCTTCTCCCCCCCCCTTCTCCCCCCCCTTTCTCCCCCCTTCTCTCCCCCCCCTTCTCTCCCCCCCTTCTTCCCCCCACTTCTCTCCCCCCTTCTCCCCCCCTTCTCCCCCCCCTTCTCCCCCCCCTTCTCCCCCCCCTTCTCCCCCCCCTTCTCCCCCCCCCTTCTCCCCCCCTCTTTGAAAGGAATTGTGACCCTTCCCGTACACTGCGCTTTCACAGTCTTAATTACAGCGCCAACCTTCCTGTTCATCTGTGCGTGTCTGTATCACATTGGCTTTGCACCGTGCGAATTTCACTCAGACAGCGCCACCCCCGCTTGCCCTGTCCCCCGCCTGCATAACGGGCTGGTGAAGGAAGTGATGTGTGTGTGTGTGTGTGTGTTCCACTCTGACAGTCGCCGTTCCAGTCACCGTTTTTTCAGGCAACTGCCGGCGACTTATCAGTCGCCTGAAAAATCCCCTAAGTGGACAGGCCCATTACAGTATTGGGTTAAAAGACAGTAAAAGGTGGTGGTATCAGTTGAGAGAGGTTGAAAAACTTTTTAACTGAAGGTGATCTATCTCAGAAAGAGGTAAAGTAAATGGAAGGTGAAAGGGGAGAGAGACAAAAAACCCATGAGAACATATATAGAGCACCACAGCACAGGAATGGGCCCATCGGCCCACAAAGTCTATGCTAAATATGGTGCCAAGTTAAGCTCATCTCGTCTGCTTGTACATGATCAACATCCCTCTATTCCCTGCACTTCCATGTGCCTATCTAAAAGCCTCTTAAACCACTATCGTATCTGCCTCCACCACCACCCCTGGCAATGGGTTCTTGGCCCCCACTACTCCGTGTGTGAAATACTTGCCCTGCACAACTCCATTAAACTTTCCTGCTCCCATTCTACAGCTATGCCCTCTAATGTGGACACAAAAAGTAGCAGTAACTCAGTGGGACAGGCAGCATCTCTGGAGAGAAGGAATGGGTGGTGTTTTGGATCGAGACCCTTCGTCAGACTAGTTAGGGATCCCATTCTTTCTCTCTAGAGATGCTGCCTGTCCCACTGAGTTACTCCAGCTTATTGTCTTTATCTTCAGTTTAAACCAGCATCCGCAGTTCCTTCCTACAGGTGCCCTCTCATGTAGTACATCTCCATCCCTAGGGAAAAAACTCTGACTCTCTACGCCATCTGTGCCACTAATAATTTTATATACTTCTATCGTCTCCCCTCGACTTCCGAAGTTCCAGAGAAAACAATCCAAGTTTACCCAACTTCTCCTTGTAGCTGAAACCCTCTAATCCAAGCAGGAACTGTGGGAAACAATTATTTCATATTTCCGGTAGTTAGATAGTCTTAGAGTCACAACCGTCAACATATCCCATCTCCACTAGTCCCACCTGCCTGTGTTTGCCCCACAGAAGGTAATTTGGCCCCTTATAATTGTTTCACCATTCAACAAGATCATGGCTGATCTTTCATAGTCATAGAATCATTAAGTCATACAGTGTGCAAGCAGGCCCTTCAGCCCAATTGTCCACACTGATCAACATGTCCCATCTACACTAGACCCAATTGTCTGCGTTTGGCCTATATCTCTCTAAACCTGTCCTATGCATGTACCTGTCTAAATATTTCTTAAACATCGTGATAGTCCCTGCCTCAACTATCTCCTCTGGTAGCTCGATCCACACCCACCACCCTTTATGTGAAAATGTTACCCATCAGCTTCCTATTAAATTGGATCAGGTTCCTATTAGTTGCATGTGTGTGTTTTATTTTTGTTTTTCTTCCCTTTACAAAGCCATGAGAATAGGTTGAATGCTTCCCTTGTAATACCAAAGCTACTTACTTAAAGGGCGGCACGATGGCACAGGGGTAGAGTTGTTGCTTTACAACGCTTACAGTGCCAGAGACCAGGGTTCGATCCTGACTATAGGTGCTGTCTGTACAGAGATTGTAGGTTCTCCCCATGACCGCATGGGGTTTCTCCAAGATCTCCGATTTCCTCCCACACTCCAAAGACGTACAGGCTTGTAGGTTAATTGGCTTGATATAAATGTATTAACATTGTCCCTATTGTGTGTTGGATAGCGTTAATGTGTGGGGATTGCTGGTCAGCGTAGACCCGGTGGGCCGAAGGGCCTGTTTCCACACTGTCTAAACTAAACTAAACTAAACTACTCATGATGGAGAACTGCCAACCAGCAATTAACATCAGAATGATGAGTAATTTCTTCAAGGGAGCTGCAGACTAACCTGATTATGACACACACCGTCATTTGAGAGAGAAAGTGTAAAATGCCTTGTAGTAAATGCCTACTATGTTCTGTTGTGCTCAAGCAAAGCAAGAATTTCATTGTCCTACCAGGGACACATGACAATAAACTCACTTGACTTGTAAATGTATGTTATGGAGCACATTCTTTATGACAATGTTTCCATTTCCTTCTGTTTTTGCATCTTGTGTTATCTTCCCATCAAAATACAATTTCGCTTTTTTGGTGACGTGTTCGCAGCACAGTGGGCACCAATTATTGCCAATCCCTAAATCCAAGCAAATCTAGGGTAATGGGGAGCAATACCTATTGATTCCCTAGTTGTTTAGTTTTTTAGTTTAGAGATACTGCGCGGAAACAGGGGTAAGCCATTTAGATCAGAGATGAGGAAAAACCTTTTCACCCAGAGAGTTGTGAATCTGTGGAATTCTCTGCCTCAGAGGGCGGTGGAGGCCAATTCACTGGATGCTTTCACGAGAGAGATTGATAGAGCTCTTAAAGATAGGGGAGTCAAGGGGATATGGGGAGAAGGCAGGAGTGGGGTACTGATTGTGGATGATCAGCCATGATCACAGTGAATGGCGGTGCTGGCTTGAAGGGCCGAATATCCTACTCCTACACCTATTGTCTATGTCTATTGTCTATTGCTATTGTTTAATACGCCCTTTGGCTCACCGAGTCTGCACTGACCAGCGATCCCTGCACACCAACCAACACTATCCTACACACACTAGGGGCACTAGTACAATTTTACCAAGCCAATTAACCTACAAACCTGTACGTCTTTGGAGTGTGGGAGGAAACTGTAGCTCCCGAGGAAAACCCACGCAGGTCACGGGGAGAACGTACAAACTCCGTACAGACAGCAGCCGTAGGCAGGATCGAACCCGGGTCTCTGGTGCTGTAATGCAGCAACTTTACCGCTGCACCACGGTTTTACCTGCCACGCTTTGTCCTGCCTCTTCCATCTTTCTTCATCCCCGCTACAATCAGTCTGAATGGGTGTCCCAACCCGAAACATCACCTTTCCATGTTCTCCAGAGATGCTGCATGACCCGCTGAGTTACTCCAGCACATTATGTTCTTCTGTGTATAAACCAGTAACTGCAGTTCCTTGTTTCTACATTACCAATCCCCAGTTGCATTTCAAAACATGGTGATGAGCCACCTTATCAGCCGGGTGTTTCGGGATTTAGATCAATTGATAATGGAGATACAGCAATTTCCTCGTCAGGATGGTGGGTGACTTGGAGGAAGATCGCAAACAGCTGCAATCCCATGTGCTTGTGTCCCCTAGTGCTCGAAGGTGGTGGACCATAGAACATAGAATAGTACGACACAAGAGCAGGGCCTTCAGCCCACAATGTCCACGCCGAAAATGATGCCAACACCAACACTTATCTGCCAACACACAATCCGTATACCTACATTCCCTGCATATCCACATGCCTATTCAAAACCCTCTTTTATGCCACTATCGTATCTGCCTCAACTACCACCCCAGGCAGCGCATTTCAGACACTCACCATCCTCTGTGTAAAAATCCTGCCCCGCACATTTTTAAACATTGACCCTCTCACCTTAAAGGCATGCTCTCTAGCATTCAGACCCTATTTGTGCCTCTCGTACGTTTATACACAATGTGCAAACTCCGCACAGACACAGCAACCGAGGTCTCCAGCCCTGCGAGTTCTACCAGTGCCCACTGTGCCGCCTCATAGGTGGTGGTTTGGGAGGTGATGTCAAATAAGGCTTGTGAGTTGTTGTCCAGGATTTTCGAGGCATTGTAGAGGGTCGAGCGTTTTACTGCCATATAGTACCACCAGGGGGCGCCGCAAGATGGCAGCCTCGGCAACAATCTGTCTGTCTTTTCGTCTTTTTTTTGTTATTTTTAGTGTGTTTTAAAAGTTTGTGTTAATGTTCTCTGGTTTGTTTTATGTGGAGGGTGGAGATGCGATTGTTTTCCGAATCGTAACTCTGGTCGCTCTGCAGCCTAACATCGTGGAGTTGGCGTCCTTGCTCGTGACTGACTTTGAGCCCCACCGCGGGGCCGTGGACTTACCATCAGAGCTGATCCCTTGCCTGGGATCGATGCTCCAACTGCGGCCTGCGGATTTCACCATCGAGGAGTTCGCAGTCTCGGGCAGAGACCGATGTCGGGAAGCTCCAAACGACGCAGAAGGTTCACCCAGCCCCGACCCGGGGTCAGATCGCCTGGCGTGGAGGAGCTGAGATCCCCCCCGATGCAGGAGGTTGATCGCCCCGAACGTGGAGGACCCGAACGCCGCCGGCTACAGGAGCCAAGATCGTGCCATCCACAGAAGGCTCGAGACCCCTGACCGCAGGAGAACAAAGAAGGGAAGAGATTTAACTTTTTTTCGCCTTCCCAACACATTGAGGAATGTGGAGGAGTCCCTGTGGTGGATGTTCATGTTAAAATGTATTTTAGACAATAGGTGCAAGAGTAGGCCATTCGGCCCTTCGAACCAGCATCGCCATTCAATGTGATCATGGCTGATCATCGCCAATCAGCCATGATCGGAAGCTTCAGCCGTGGGCCCTGTGAACGGTAACATCGGGAGCTGACCTGGTTGGTGACCGACTCCGAACTCCAGCAACAGCAGCTTTGTCCATCCCGAATCGTGGGGCTAGAATCAGCCTGTTTGCGGGGTCTTTTATCACCCCGCATGGCGTAATATCGGCGGGAAGGGGTTCAACATCAGGAGACTCGATCACCTCGACGCAGCAGTTTGATTTTAAGCCACTCCGGGCAATGAAAGGCCCCGCGAACGGGCTGATTCAGCCCTCGGAAAGCGTCTGATACCTGCTTGAATCTTTCAAAAGCTACAATGTGATAAATAACACTTAAACAAATAAAACTGAAGCAAATAAAGGCAAACAGAAGAACCAACCTTGGAGGGGGGAGAAAGAGAAAGATGGGAAAAAATACTAAATAACGTGAGTGACCTGAATGAGGGACTTACCTGCAAGCCAGCCAGGAACCGGAAGCCCTTAATGACCTGACCCGTGTAAATCCGATACCCGTTTAAATCTTTCCCATCCACCAATACATCCAATTAGTTCAAATGGTAAATGTACCCACATCAGACAGCTTTAAGAAATTATCCGTGATTACCTTCAGTAACACTTGAAGGTAAAAACACAATTGGTGACACATTGTGTTAATATGATGTTAACAGAAATTATTAACAAGCGCTTAACAGTGACACCCCACTGTCTCGTGGAATGCGGAGATTTTAATAGTTTTTTTTCAACAAATTTCAAAATCCGGATTACAAAACATGGGGGGGGATTGTCCCTCACACCTCAAAACATGGGAGGGGCGTGTTCCCCCCCATCTCCCTCGGGATTTCCGCTCCAAGAGCGCTCCAAAAACACTTGGGAATGTGGATAGCATCCAGAGTATAGCCCTCACTTTATGTATCATCAGAGAGTCCATCAAAATGAGGGCTATACTCTGGATGCGATCCACATTCCCGAGTGTTGTTGGAGCACTATTCAGCCAGGTAAGTAAAAAAAATATTCCATCCTATTCCGAGTCTGTGCCTTATAGATTGTAGAAAGTATTTTTGATGCATCAACATTTGAGTCAATCTTAAAATAAAAAGCTCCGGCCTCCTCCACTGTCAGAATGAGGCCCCACACAAGTTGGATGAACAGCCACCTTGCTTGGGCAGCTTTCAACCCGGTATGAAAAGGGATATCTCTAATTTCAAGCAACCCTTGCATTATATCTCTCTCTCTCTACACCTCCAGCCATTCAATGTGATCATGGCTGATCATCCCCAATCAGTACCCCGTTCCTGCCTTCTCTCCATATCACCGGAGTATTTTTAAGAGCTCTATCTAGCTCTCTCTTGAAAGCATCCAGAGAACCTGCCTCCACCGCCCTCTGACCCATTGAGTTACTCCATGATTTTGCATCTAGTTTGGGTTTGATATGCTTTTGCAGCCATTCAATCAATGTGACTGTTCTAGTTCATTGTCTGGTCAATGAAGATTCCTGGGATGTTGATGGTGCTGATGGTAGGTGTTCAGGCGCTCTTTCGTTACAGTGAAAATCTTTTGTTGCGTGCTAACCAGTCGGCAGAAAGACAATACATGATTACAATCGAGCCATTCAAAGTGTACAGATACATGATAAAAGGAATAACGTTTAGTGCAAGATAAAGCCAGTAAAGTCCCATCAAGGATAGTCCGAGTTTCTCCAGTGAGGTACAGTAGATAGTAGATCAGGACTGCTCTATATTTGTGGTAGGATGGTTCTGTTGCCTGATAACAGCTGAGAAGAAACTGTCCCTGAATCTGGAGGTGTGCGTTTTCACATTCCTACACCTTTTGCCTGATGGGAGAGGGGAGGAGGGAGTGGCCTTGAATATGCTGCTGGTAGGTGTTCAGGCGCTCTCTCATTGGATATGGTCATTGCCTGGATTTGTGTGGCACGACTTGTCACTAATCAGTCCATGCCTATAATATTCTCTATTTCCCGCCATGTGCAGACATGGAATGCTTTGTAATCTGAGGCATTACCAATGCAACTGAGAATTGAAGGTTAGCATACAGTTTGGAGAAGCTGAGGCTCCATTTAATTACTTTCTAACGGCAAGTTGAAGCTACGTTATCTCACCAGTCACAATATCAGACCTGACCAGGTGATTAGTGCTGACGTATATAGATGTTAATCATTTCTAGAAGCATTTTCATACCCACTGCAGGATCTTATCTGCAGATGTGGATTTTCCATTTAGCTTTTACTCTGACGTTATCTTTTAGCCCATCAACTCATTCCATTCCACCCGTGTGGCTTATATTTTCCCTTGCTTTAAATTTCTATTTCCTGTTTTCAGTTTCTCTGTTTTTACTGCATTTTATTAGGTGTCAGCTTAGTGGTTGCACTTTCACTCTGAATGGATCCCCAGAGAGCTGAGTGTAAATCCAGGCTGAAACAATAGTGTGTCTAGGAAAAGCTGTCTTTCAATTAAGACGTTAAGTTGAGGCCACATCTGCTGTTTTCAGCTTGGATGGAATACATCATATTCCACCCTGGTACTTTTCTCCAGACCCTTAAACAACAGTATGAGCAGATTGTTCTTATTATTTCACGACTGTTTCTGAGATCTTGCATTATAATAATTGGCAGGCCAATTTGCCAACGTTACCTCTGTGATTACTCCAGAGAGGTTATTAAATTTTGTGTATCGGTGCATGTTTTATTTTCTTTGTAAAGGGAAACAGTTAAGGTCTACTTGTATAAATTTAACAATATTTTCTTGAAAATCCAGAATTATTGCAGGGGCGGCACGGTGGCGCAGCGGTAGATTTGCTACCTCACACCTCCAGAGACCCAGGTTCGATCCTGACCTCGGCTGCTGTCTGTGTGGAGTTTGTACTCTAACTCTAATCCCTACAACTGCATAGGTTTTCTCCGGATGCTCCGGTTTCCTCCCACATCCCAAAGATGTGCAGCTTTGTAGGTTAATTGGCTACTCTAAATTGTCCCCACTGTGTAGGATAGCACTAGTGCACAAGTGATCATTGTTCCGCGCAGATTCAGTGGACCAAAGTGCCTTTACCACGCTGTATCACTGAAGTAAACCAAACTAAACCAGATCACAAAATCACATGTTTGGAAATCTAAAATAAAAACAGGAACTTATTTTCTGTAATGTGGCCAAAGTTCTGGTGAGTGCCTGAAATGCACTGCCAGGGTTGGTGGTGGAGGTAGATATGATAGTGGCATTTAGGAGGGTTTTTGCTGGACATATGGATATGCAGGGAGTGGAGGGATATGGATCCTGTGCAGGCAGAGGAGATCAGTTTAACCTGGCAGGGACATTGTTGGCCAAAGGGCCTGTTCCTGTGCTTCATTGTTCTAAAATACTTTAAACAATCGGCATCGGTTGAAAGAGAAACATATCAAGTCAATGGCCCTTCATCAGAATCTGGAAGGAGAGCAAAACAAGTTCATAGAGGCATACAGTCATACAGCATAGAAATAGGCCCTTCGGCCCAACTTGCTCATGCCCACCATGTCCCATTTACACTAGTCCCACCTGCCTGTGTTTGGCCCATATCCCTCCAAACCCGTCTTATCCATGCGCCTGTCTAATTGTTTCTTAAACGTTGCAATAGTCCCTGCATCAACTACCTCCTCTGGCTCCATACACCCACCTGCTTTTGTGTGAAAGAGATTTCCCCTCAGATTCCTGTTGAATCTTTCTTCCCTGCATCTTAGACCTGTGTCCTCTAGTTCTCGATTCCTCTACTCTGTGCAAAGGAGATTCTACCCGATCTATTCCTTTCATGATTTTAAAGACCTCTATAAGATCACCCCTCATCCTCCTGCGCTCCAAGGAATGGAGTCACAGCCTACTCAACCTCTCCCTATAGCTCAGAAACCTTTAGTCCTGACAACATCCTCGTAAATCTTTGTACCCTTTCCAGCCTGTCCTCGTAAATCTTCTCAGTACCCTTTCCAGTTTGATCATGATGTTATATATACCTCAATAAGTTAGTTTGAAGTGGACGGTGTGGGGGTGGGGAGATGGATAATATAAGGGCAACGTCTATGAAAGGATGTGGCTCATGTAGATATGAGTTGTTAGTGGGGGGCTGTCTAAATGCGCTTTGTTTCACCTATTGCCCTGCTTTAATTTCTCTGCTGCCTAGAATAAGTTGTATCCTTCCACGTGAAGCAACTGTTCACTTGCGTTTCTGCCAATCTCTTCCATTCAGTGTTCACAACGTGATCTCCTGTACATTGGTGAAACCACATTCAGGTTGGACGCCAGCGTTACGGAGTCCTTGCAATCGGTCAAGCACAGACCAGGTTGAGTTTTCTGTTGTCTGCCACTTTAATTTCCTATTCCACTCCCACACTGATCTGTGACCTCCTGTGCTGTTGGAAGGAGGACAAATGCAGGCTTGAGGGACATCGCCTCATCTACAGTCCAGGCACATTGCAGCCTCTAGACAATATCGAATTCACCAATTGCTTTCCCTGTTTATATCAGAATTGGCCATTTCTGCTGTAAGTCAAGCATTTGTGATTTAGGGACTTTAAAAAAAAAATCCTGTTTCCATTAACACATCCTGTCCTATTAACTAAGACATAAAAACAGCTTTTTTCCACGAGTAGTAGCTCTACTCAATAACCAAACATCTGTGGCCTCCCTTTGCTCTGGTATTTTATTTAATTCACATGTTTAATCGATAATTTTATGTTTAATGTTTTATGTGTCATTCTTAATTGTCACTGTATGTCATGTTGTCACTTGCGAGCGGAGCACCAAGGCAAATTCCTTGTATGTGAACATACTTGGCCAATAAAATAATTCATCCATTCATTATTTGCAACACATCACACTTCTTTGCCATCCTCTAACTGCCTCCCTTAACAACTTATACCCCCAGTGACACTGGCGTCAACCTGTCACAGATATTCCTCTTGAACTATCAATCCTCCCCCAACTTCTCTGCAAAATAAAGCTACTGTATATATTTTTTCTCTTTCCCAATTCCAATGGAGTCTTTTGACCTGAAACATTAACTCTGTTTCTCAGTTCTGTATATGCTGCCTGGTCTACTGAGTCAGTGTGGAAACAGGCCGTTCGGCCCAACTTGCCCACAACAACCGACATGCCCCATCTACACTAGTCCCACCTGCCTGCCTTTGGCCCATATTCCTCTAAACCTACCCTATGCATGTGCATGTCCAAATGTTTCTTAAACGTTGCAATAGTACCTGCTTCAACCAGACACCCATCACACTTTATGTAAAAAAAAGTTACCCCTCAGGTTCCCATGAAATTGTTTCCCATTCACCTTAAACTTATGTCCTCTGGTTCTTGATTCCCCTACTCTGGGCAAAAGACTCTGTGCGTTTACCTGATCTGCTCCTCTCATGATTTTATATATCTCTGTAAGATCACCCCTCATCCTCCTGCGCTCCAGGGATTATAGACCTAGCCTGCTCAACCTCTCCCTATAGCTCAGTCTCTCGAGTTCTGGCAACATCCCGGTAAATCTTCTCTGAACCCTTACAAATTTTTCCTGTATTTTCTAGTTTTGTATATATATATACGCACACACACATATATGTATGTACAGTTTTTTTATTTTTTTCCAAGTGTTTCCTGTCATAATTGGTAGTTAATTAATAATAACATCTGGTGAGGGAAGGTTAGTTAAGGTTGGCTGTGTCATAATAAATATACTTCAGAAGTACTTAGGTGCTTTGAGGTATCCCAGGGTTGTGAAGAGTGTAATGTAAGCTCGCACTCTCCCCTCATTTTATTTGACTTCCTTTTTATTCTGTTTCCTTGTAGGTTTTATTCATGCAAAGTTTGCTTAACAACGCTCAATTCCATCTATTTTGATTAAAAACTTCACCCTCAATCCCAGGTAGCTTGAAGCAAATATTAAAGGCTCTGAGTCAAACATAAATTGCTGGAGTAACTCAGCATGTCGGGCAGCATCTATGCAAGTTGTAGGAAGTTGTAGGTAGGCGAGGTTTTGGATTGGGATCCTTCTTCAGACTCTACTAATCGGGAGGAGAAAGCTGGAAAAGAGTTGGAGATGGGACGAAGGCTGGCAAGCAATAGGTGGATACAGGCGAGGGGGTGTTTTGATAGACAGATGGGTGGAAAAAGGCCTAATGATGAAAAGAAGGCAAACGGCCTGGAGAGAGTGAATGCAGAGAGGATGTTTCCACTGGTGGGAGAGTCCAGGACCAGAGGCCATAGCCTCAGAATAAAAGGACGTTACCTTTAGGAAGGAGATGAGGTGGAATTTGTTTAGTCAGAGGGTGGTGAATCGCTGGAATTCATTGCCACAGACGGCTGTGGAGGCCAAGACAATTGGAATGGAATGGAATGGAGTACTTTATTGTCACATGTGACGAGGCACAGTGACATTCGTTGCTTGCATACACAATGTTATTTTTAAGGAAGAGATTGACAGATTCTTGATTAGTATGGCTGTCAGGGGTTATGGGGAGAAGGCAGGAGAAAGGGGTTGAGAGGGAAATATATATCAGCTGTGATTGAATGGCAGAGTAGACTTGATGGGCCAAGTGGCCTAAAGGGCCGGTCCCACTTGGCGATTTTTTTCGGCAACTGCCGGCGTCATTGACTGACGTATCAGGGTTGGCGAAAGATTTTGAACATTTCAAAGTCCTGCGGCGACCAAAAAAATGTTGCGACACTTGTGGAAACACCGCTCGTCAATACGTCATCACGCCGCATCACGTCGCAACTATTTCGGTGACCTGATACGTCAGTCAATGATGCCGGCAGTCGTCGAAAAAATCACCAAGTGTGACAGGCCCTTAATTCTGCTCCTAACACTTATGAACTTATGTACTGATGAAAAGGGTGTCAGATAAGGAGACAAGAGGAGTGAAATGTACAGCTAGAGGGAGGGATGTAGGTAAAAGGAGGCAGGGCAGAGGCGAAAGCAGGGGGCGCTATAATGGAAGAAATTAGTGCACACGGGATGGGGACATTGGCACAGGATAGAGAGGGAAAAAAAGGCCTTGATTAAAGGTCTTGATAAATTATCTACAGACCCCCAAATAGTAGCCCGGATGTAGGGTGTAAGTTGCAGCAGGAGTTAAAACTGGCATGTAACAAAGGTAATGCCACTGTGGTGATGGGGGATTTCAATATACAGGTAGACTGGGAAAATCAGGTTGTTTCAGGACCCCAAGAAAGAGTTTGTAGAATGCCTACGAGATGGATTCTTAGAGCAGCTTGTAATGGAGCCGACCAGAGAAAAGGCAATTCTGGATTTAGTGTTGTCCAATTAACCAAATTTGATAAAGAGAACTCGAGGTAAAGGAACCGCTTGGAGGTAGTGATCAGAAGTAGACAACAGAAGGTAGCAAAACGGGCAATACAGGCTGAAAAGATGAAGTACGAAGGGATGCTGGCCAGGAATATAAAGAAGGACCGTAAAAGCTTCTTTAGATATGTTAAGGGAAAAAGAGTAGCAAAGTCAAATGTGGGTCCCTTGAAGGCAGACAAGGGTGTAATTATTATGGGCAACAAGGAAATGGCAGAAGAGTTAAACAGGTACTTCGGATCTGTCTTCACTATGGAAGACACAAACAATCTCCCAAAAGTACTGGAGGACAGAGGATCTAAGGGGGTCGAGGAACTGAAATAAATTTTCATTAGGTGAGAAATAGTATTCGGTAGGCTAATGGGACTAAAGGATAATAAATCCCCGGGGTCTGATGGACTGCATCCCAGGGTCCTCAGGGAGGTGGCTCTAGAAATAGTGGACGTTGATCATTTTCCAATTTTCAATAGATTCAGGATCAGCTCCTGTGGTTTGGAGGATAGCTAATGTTATCCCACTTTTCAAGAAAGGAGCGAGAGAGAAAACGGGGAATTACAGACCAGTTAGCCTGACTTCGGTGGTGGGAAAGATGCTGGAGTCAATTATTAAAGTGGTAATAATGGGGCATTTGGATAGCAGTAAAAGGATTAGTCCATGTCAGCATGGATTTATGAAAGGAAAATCATGCTTGACTAATCTTCTGGAATTTTTTGAGGATGTGACAAGGAAAATGGATGAAGGGGAGCCAGTGGATGTAGTATATCTAGACTTTCAGAAAGCCTTTGATAAGGTCCCACATGGGAGACTGGTGACTAAAATTAGAGCATATAGTATTGGGGGTAGGGTGTTGACGTGGATAGAAAATTGGTTGGCAGACCGGATGCAAAGAGTAGGAGTGATCGGGTCCTTTTCAGAATGGCAGGCAGTGGCGAGTGGTGTGTCGCAAGGCTCGGTGTTGGGGCCGCAACTGTTTACCATATATATTAATGATTTGGAAGAGGGAATTAAGAGCAACACTAGCAAGTTTGCAGATGACACAAAGCTGGGTGGCAGAGTGAAATGTGAAGAGGATGTTAGGAGGTTGCAGGGTGACCTGGACAGGTCGAGTGAGTGAGCAGATGCGTGGCAGATGCAGTATAATATAGATAAATGTGAGGTTATCCACTTTGGTGGCAAAAACAAGGGGGCAGATTATTATCTCAATGGGGTTAGGTAAGGGGAAGGTACAGCGAGACCTGGGTGTCCTTGTACACCGGGCACTGAAAGTTGGCATGCAGGTACAGCAGGCAGTGAAGAAAGCTAATGGAATGTTGGCCTTCAAAACAAGAGGATTTCAGTATAGTAGAGAGGTTCTTCTGCAGTGGTATAGGGCTCTGGTAAGACCACATCCGGATTATTGTGTACAGTTTTGGTCTCCTAATTTGTGGAAGGACATCCTTGTGATTGAGGCAGTGCAGCGTAGGTTCACGAGATTGATCCCTGAGGAAAGTTTGAAAAGACTAGGCTTGTATTCACTGGAGTTTAGAAGGATGTGGGGGTATCTTATAGAAACATATAAAATTATAAAAGGACTGGACAAGCTAGATGCAGGAAAAATATTCCCAATGTTGGGCGAGTCCAGAACCAGGGGCCACAGTCTTAGAATAAAGGGGAAGCCATTTAAGACTGAGGTGAGAAAAAACGTTTTCACCCAGAGAGTTGTGAATTTGTGGAATTCCCTGTCACAGAGGGCAGTGGAGGCCAAATCACTGGATGGATTTAAGAGAGAGTTAGATAGAGCTCTAGGGGCTAGTGGAATCAAGGGATATTGAGAGAAGGCAGGCACGGGTTATTGATTGGGGACGATCAGCCATGATCGCAATGAATGGCGGTGCTGGCTCGAAGGGCCGAATGGCCTCTCCTCCTGCACCTATTTTCTATTTCTATGTTTCTATGTAAAGATTCTGATATCCTTCAAGGAGCGATTCACAAAATCCTTTGCATGATAAAACAGGCACGATACATGAAATCATGCTCAGTGGTCTTTCCTCCAAGATGTCCCTCGATGGGAGATCACCAGAAGAATGGTTGGGTTCAGGATGGGGAGATGGTGGAAATAATACATTTAGACCAGGGATGGGATTGGTAAATATTCCAGTCGGGTAAGATTAGCCAAGGGGTGGTATTTGGTTATAAGGTCGTAAGTGTTAGGAGCAGAATTAGGCCATTCGGCCCATCATGCCTACTCTGCCATTCAATCATGGCTGATCTATCTTTCCCTCCATACCACATTCTTCTCCCTATAACCCCTGGTGTAGGGAAATGATTGGAAAAGAGGAGAACAGTGTGAGCTGGAGAAGTTGGGAAGAAAGTCAATAGGGCATCATGGAATCAGATAGAGTAAAGGTGGGGGGGGGGGTGGGTGGGTGACGTGATCAGTGGGTGTCATGCGGGGTGTTGTTGCAGAAGATATTGAAGCATTTTCAGAGAGTGGGGATGCGGTGAAGTTGCTAAGGATTAGGGTAAACAAGCAAAAGAAAGGCGAAACATGAACCTATCCATAAGGAGGTTGATGCTTCACTTTTCCTGAAAATAGCCCAGCTGAACACAAACATATCTTGCAATTAAACTCTGCTCTAGTGTTTGAAGTCAGTATCATTCTTTGAGCGCAAGAATATAAAAACAGGGACTCAATGCTGAGGCTTTATAAGGCACTGGTCAGACTGCATGTGGAATATTGTGAGCAGTTTTGGGCCCCATATCTGAAGAGGGATGTGCTGGTGTCAGAGGGGGTGCAGAGGAGGTTTACCAAAATGATCCCGGGGATAATTGGGTTAAGATCATAAGATTATAAGTGATAGTAGAATTAGGCCATTCAGCCCATCAAGTCTACTCCGCCATTCAATTATGGCTGATCTATCTCTCCCTCCTAACCCCATTCTCCTGCCTTCTCCCTATAGCCTCTGACGTATGATGACAGAGTTAACGTATGATGATCATTTGACGGCACTGGGCTTGTACTCACTGGACTATAGAAGGATGAGCGGGGTCCTCATTGCAACTTAGCGAATAGTGAAAGCCCTGGATAGAGTGGATGTGGAGAGGATGTTCCCACTAGTGAGACACTTTAGAACTAGAGGGCAGAGCCGCAAAATAAAAGGACGTACCTTTATAAAGGAGATGAGGAGAAATGTATTTGGTCAGAGGGTGGTGAATCTGTGGAATTAATTGCCACAGAGGCTGTGGAGGCCGTCAGTGGATATTTTTAAGGCAGAGATTGATAGATTCTTGATTAGTGCGGGTGTCAGGGGTTACGGGGAGAAGGCAGGAGAATTAGGTTGAGAGGCCATGATTGAATGGTGGAGTAGACTCATTGGGCCGAGTGGCTTACTTTTGCTCCTATAATTTATGAAGTTTGACCACGTGTGCATGGTTAAAAGTGATATATATGTTATTTGTCATGCACTGCTTGCCAATTGTAATCACAGTGCATGCGTGTGGCCCCTCTAAGCTTTACCTGGACAGTAAACTTAGAGTGAGGTTTTAGAAATACATTACATGTATCAGTTAAGCATCTGAGATCATGTTCAAGATAAAATTCGCTTGTTGATGGTCAATGACGATTTTGCACTATGCAGCACTATTTTTAGCCCTTTATATCTTTTATTGTGATTTCCTTTAGAATACTCAGCATTTGCCCTTAAGCTCTGGCCTGATGTATTGGGACTTTTTCCTGATTCCTACTGCCTCTTCCATTTTCCCTTGTCTGTCCAACCCCTTGTCTCGTCTCGAATATCTGTTTCCTCATGGGTGAATTTTTCAGCTCTCAACCTCTCCCAAACATGGCTGATATTTTCACAATCTTCAGAGTGCTTGAGAAATGTGGCCTTGTGTTTCATTTAGGGGCCCAGGACTTACAAGTTTCCAAATTTTAACCAAAGAGTGAAAGTAAACATGGTATGGAAAAGATGGGTGGCACTGTGGTAGAGTTGCTGCCTTACAGCGCCAGAGACCCGACTTCGATCCTGACCACGGGTGCTGGCTTTATGGAGATTCTACATTTGCCCTGTGACCTGACTGGGTTTTCTCCGGGTGCTATGGTTTCCCCCCACACTCCAAAGAAGTCCAGGTTTGTAGGTTATTTGGCTTCTGTAAATTGTCCCTAGTGTGTTGGATAGAACTTGAGTACAGGTGAACACTGGTCGGCACAGACTCGGTGGCCCGACGGGCCTGTTTCGACACTGTATCTCTCAACTAAACTAAACTAAAAACAAATAGAGGGTGAGATGAAATGAGTTAGAAGAGTTTTAAGTGAAGCTTAAACATTAAAGCATAAACCAGCTAAAGAGCCTGTCCAATGTGGTCCTCAACAAATTACTTGTTTAGAATATTTCCTGATAAGATTTAGATTTCTTTAACGTAATATATTATTGCCTTGGATAAAATATTTAAAACGTACGTTTCCTAATTTGAAACAATCCAATTTCACAGACAATGCATTAACTTGGTGAATTTATAATAAACACATTTTCCAATCTACTAATATTGCTGGAGTAACAATGAATGTTTAATGCAAATGAGGTTGTTAAATGTACTTCAGTACAGGCTCCAAGTTAAGTAATTACATCTGCTTTTTAATATTTCATCAGTTTAATATTTCTTCTTCATTAGTCTCAGCAGTACTGAAGCAGAATCCTAAATAGAATCACCTTCATAATCCCCAGTGAAAATAAATTCTCTTCACTCCAGGAATTATTCCATTGTAAATAAATCGATGAGGGATAGTTGCACCTTCTGCCAGTGGATGTGAGACAATAAAGAGAATTTGCACGTGCAGAAAGGGTTGCACCACCTCCTCTGTACATGTGTTGATATAAATACTACAGAGCTGACTCAAGCATCTTTGGAATGCAAGAGTAAGAAAGTCTTGCTGCCATTATGTAGTCCTGAGTGAGACTACACCTGGAAAACTGTGGGGCACTTTTGCCTCCTTAATCTGCCCTCAGTGTTGAGGATGGCAACAGTGTCGATATAGAGTTGGGAGCATTATTTTAGACTTTGCACTGTTTGTGTTTTATTTGTCTATATATAGAATATATATATTCTACATAGTTCACAACTTCACAAGTTATAGTAGAATTAGGCCATGCGGCCCATCAAGTCCACTCCGCCATTCAATCATGGCTGATCTCTGCCTCTTAATCCCATTTTCCTGCCTTCTCCCCATAACCCTTGACACCCGTTCTAATCAAGAATTTGTCCACTGACTTGCCCTCCACAGCCCTCTGTGGCAACGAGTTCCACAGAGTAACTACCCTCTGACTAAAGAAGTTCCTCCTCAGCTCCTTTCTAAAAGAGCACCCTTTAATTCTGTAGCTCTGACCTCTGGTCCTAGACTCGCCCACCAGTGGAAACATCCTTTCCACATCCACTCTATCCATGCCTTTCATTATTCTGTAAGATTCAATGAGATCCCCTCCACAACCTTCTAAACTCCAACGAGTAGAGGCCCAGTGCTGTCAAATGCTCATCATATGCTAACCCACTCATTCCTGCAATCATTCTTGTAAACCTCCTCTGGACACTCTCCAGAGCCACCACATCCTTCCTCAGATATGGGGTCCAAATTTGGTCACAGTGCTCCAAATGTAGCCTGACCAGTGCCTTCTAGAACCTCAGCATTACATCTCTGTTTTTGTATTCCAGTCCTCTTGATACAAATGCAAGCATTGAATTTGCCTTCCTTACTACTGATTCAACTTGCAAATTAACTTTTTGGGAGTCCTGCACCAGCAGTCCCAAGTCCCTTTGCATCTCTGATTTCTGGATTCTCTCTCCATTTAGAAAATAATCTATGCCTTTATCCTTACTACCAAAATGCATGACTCCACACTTTGCTACACTGAATTTCATCTGTCACTTCGCTGCCCACTCTCCAAACCTGTGCAAGTGCTTCTGCAGTCCTTGCTTTCTCTACACTGCCCCACAACCTATCTTAGCATCATCTGCAAACTTGGCCACAAAGCCTTCAATCCCCTTATCCAAATCATTAATATACAACTTAATGTTGTATATTGGCCCCAGCACAAACCCCTACGAAACTTCACTAGTCACTGGCAGCCAACCTGAAAAAGCACCTTTTATTGCAACTATTTGCCTTCTGCCATCCACCAACCCGCTATCCATGCTAGTATCTTCCCTTCAATACCTTGGGCTCTCATCTTCCCTAGCAGCCTGATGTGTGGTACCTTATCGAATGGCTTCTGAAAATCTAGGTAAATAACATCTACAGCCTCCCCCCCTCTGTCTGTCCTGCTATTAACTTCCTCAAAGAACTCCAGCAGATTCGTCAGGCAAGATCTTCCCTTCACAAAACCATGGTGACATTCACCTATTTTTTCGTGAACTTCCAAGTGCTGCGTAACATTATCCTTTATAATTGACTCTAAAATCTTACCAACCACCGAAGTCAGACTTACTGGCCTCTAGTTTCCGCTCTTCTACTTTGCTTCCCTTCTCTTACAGCGGGGTGATGTTTGCAGTTTTCCAATCTTTAGGAACCACTCCTAACTCCAGTGATGCTTGAAATATCACAACTAATGCCTCCACAATCTCTGAGGCCACCTCCTTCAGAACCCTAGGGTGCAGTCCATCCAGTCCAGGTGACTTATCCACCCCCAGACCTTTCAGTTTTCCTAGCGCCTTCTCCCCAGTTATAGCCACTCCACTAACTTCCACCCCCTGACTCTCTAGGAAATTGCCTTGGTGCTCTGCTCGCAAGTGACAACATGACATACAGTGACAGTTAGGAATGACACATAAAACATTAAACATTTATAATAAAACATTAGCGATTAAACATGTGAATTAAATAAAATACCAGAGCAAAAGGAGGCTACAGATTTGTGGTTATTGAGTAGAGCTACTACTCGTGGAAAAAAAGCTGTTTTTATGTCTGGCTGTGGTAGCTTTGACAGTCCAGAAGAAAGGCCTCTTTTATATTATTGGCTAGCTTACATTTGTACTTCATCTTTTCTCTCCGCATTGGCCTTTTAGTTACCTTTTGTGCTTTTTAAAAACATTCCAATCAAAACGTTCTGACCATCTACCTAATATATACATTTTATATACTTTTATCACATCTGCTCCCAACCACCAGAGTTCCAGAGAAAACAATCCAAGTCAGTCTAAACACTCCCTACAGCAAATACCCCATAATCCAGGCAACATTCTGGTATCTACCGAAAATAGGCACAAAGTGCATCCCTGGAGAAAAAGGGATGGGTGACGTTTCAGGTTGGAACTCCCATTGAGTTACTCCAGCACTTTATGTCTATCTTCCGTATAAACCAGCATCAATGGTTCCTTATACACATCAGTCTGGTAAACCTCTTCTGCACCCTTTCCAAAGCTTCCAAATCTTTCCTGCAATGGGGGTGACCAGAACTGCATGCAATACGCCAAATGTGTCCGAAGCAAAGTCCGATAAAGCTGCATCATGACTTCCTGACTCCAAGAGTCAGTGCCCCTACCAATGAAGGCAAGCGTACCATGTGCATTTGTTGCCACTCTTTCTTTTTGTGTTGCCACTTTCACTGAGTTATGGACTTGGACCCCAAGATCCCCAAGTCCATAACTCCCTGATAGTGTGCATCATTGCTGTTAAGGGTCTTCCTATTAACTATTATGTTCTTTGCCTACAAAACTCGATAGGGCAGGAGTAATAGGAAACAATGACTGTGGTAACCGGGAAAGAGTGGGCAAATTTGCTCTTCCTGTGATGATTTACTCAGCTTAAATACCTTAGCATATGGTGGATTAGTCAGTCATTGTTGTCGTCAGTAATGTTTCACAAATTACAAGTAAATTCATCTGGAACTGCCTTGTGACATTGTTTGAGGAGGAATGTAAACCAGGAAGAGATAAGGGTGATAATATTGTTTTGTGTTCTCTGAGGAAGGATCTCGCAACGGTTCAGACAGGTTATTTTGGGCGATATGGTGAAAGCTGTATTTAAGTTTATCCAAACCAACAGCACTGAGTTTATCAAATAATTTTGATCCCATTTCCAACAATTATAGTTGGTGATAAATCAGGCTGATTAGCTTCCATGATGAGTAGATGGACAGGAGTAGATGCTGCACTTGTCCATCTCCACTAGTATTCATCAGTTCATAAGTTCTAGGAGCAGTATGAGGCCATTCGGCTTTATCTGCGGCAATGGCCTCCGGTCCTAGACTCTCCCACTAATGAAAACATCCTCTCCACATTCACTCTATCCAGGCCTTTCACTATTTGGCAAGTCTCAATGGGGTGTCCCCTCATCCTTCCAAAGTTAGATGATGTGCTCAGGGTCTCAGGATAAGATTCTCAGAAGTGGTATCAGGGGGTCTTTGTCAAGAAGGAGAGATGTCCAATCTTCATACACCGACACCACCTTGAAGAACAATACTCTGCCTTCCTGTCCCTCTCTAGGCAATTGGTGAACTATGCCTGGACTCACATTCGTGATCGGAATCAGGGTCAATGGCCGGCACACCATCTAACTTTAGTTTAGTTTACAGATACAGCTTGGTGGGCCAAGGCCCTTTGGCCCACCAAGTCCTCACCGACCAGTGATCCCTGCACACTAACACTATTCTAGACACACTAGGGACAATTTAACCAACCCAATTAACCTACAAACCTGTACGTCTCTGGAGTGTGCGTTGAAACCGAAGATCTCGGAGAAAACCCACGCAGGTCACAGGGAGAACGTACAAAATCCGTGCAGACACCACCCATAGTCAGGATCGAACTGGGGTCTCTGGCGTTGTAAGGCAGCAAATCTACCGCTGTGCCACCGTGCCGCCACAACTTCTGTAAAGTGAGTTGTTCAGAAAATTTGTGGAGTGAGTGATGGTCATTTAGATGAAATCGTGATGGGATGTCACGAAATGTCACCCATTGCTTCAGGGGTTCCTTTAATTGCAACAGAACGAAAAACTGAAGGGTCCCTTTAAGTAGTGTTACTGGTCCACATCGAAAACCTCTGTTGGTTGCTGTTAGGGGCAAGTGTTGGGGCGTGCACGTTGCAAACAAATAGCCATTAGGCTATTAAACACTTCAACCTCCAAATAAGCTCTGAACTACATAGACTATCATTGTTATTATTGCACTATTATTGTTTGTTTCTTATTTGTAGGCATGTGTGCGTGTATGTGTGAATATATATATATATATATATATATATATATATATATATATACATATACATATATTCACACATACACGCACACATATGTACACATAAGAAACAAACAAACAATAATAGTGCAATAATAACAATAATAGTCTATGTATATATGTATGTGTATATGTGAGCATGTGTATATAAACACACATGGAAATTTTATTTTCACGTTTATCATATTGTTTACAGTGTACTATGTTTGCATATTCTGTTGCGCTGCTGCAAATAAGAATTTCATTGTTCTATCTGGGACATATGACAATAAAACACTCTTGACTCTCCTTCATAAATGCCAGCGGACAACCAAAGGAACGATTAGCCCCCTAATAGACTTCAAAGTGCCCTTGTTATGACGCATTTCAATTCCTCCCCAAAGTAGGCATGGTTTGCCAAATGCGCTTGAATCCATCAAAGGTCCTTCCGTGGTCATCTTTGAGGATGGTTAGTACCTGAACAGTTGCTTCCCACAGTGATTTTCCAACATTATATCTCAAGGTGACAGCCTCCACTGAATCTCCTATAAACTGAGACCTGCGTCCTTATTTACTGTCGTATTAAGGTTAGCATACCTCGGTTTAACAGTAAAATCCTAATTGCATTTTATATTTACAGTGCCCATATAGATACGGTGCTCTACAGTTTACAAGTTTGTTATGTTTGACACTGAATAACATTTGGAAACTGAATTCTGTATAAGTGGCATAACATGAAGTTAGTGTATAAAATGCCCTTCAAAAAATCTATAATTAACTTGGGCGCAGTAGCGTGCTGGGAGTTTGAACCGAACATGTCATCAACAGAATGCATTATGGCATTCAGACATCATTTTGAGGATAGCACGATTTTAAAGTTATTTCTGTGAGAGCCTTTTTTTTGTGGCCTATTTAATGTATGCACTAACCCATTTAAAATGAAAGGATTAACTTCAAAATAAAGTGAAAGATTTTCCCATGAAAATGGTAATACTTGTCAAGAATTGCTCCGAGCAATTTTATACCTCCTCTTTACACTTGTAGTAACATAAGATAACACTGATTCCATTAATAAATGAAAGTTCAGAATATAAATTTTAAAACATGTAATTATTGGAATGAGACTACAAGAAACATGGGAAATGGAAGAAGGGGATTATCATTTATTCTTGCCTGTTCCACCTTTCATTAAAGTATTGGCTGATCTTTTATCTGCGCACCACTTTCTTGCACCTGAGTTCTATCCCTTAATATGTAGGAAAGAACTGTAGATGCTTAAACGGAAGAACGACACAAACAGGTGGAGTAACTCAGCAGGTCAGGCAGCATCTGCTGAGATAAGTAATAGGCGACGTTTCGGGTAGAGACCCTTCTTCAGACTGAGAGTCAGGGGAAAGGGAAATGAGAGATATAGGCATTGATATAGAGAGATTTAGAAAAAATGAATGAAAGACATGCAAAAAACTAGCGATGATAAAGGAGACAAGGCATGGTTAACTGTAGTCTAGGTCATATGGTCATAAGTGATAGGAATAGAATTAGGCCATTCGGCCCATCAAGTCTACTCCGTTATTTAATCATGGCTGATCTATTTCTCCCTCCTAACCCCATTCTCCTGCCTTCAACCCATAACCTCTGACACCCATACTAATAAAAAATCTATCTGTCTGTGCCTTAAAAATATCTATTGAGTTACGTGTTACCGACAATGAGACTCCTTTCATGCCCTTAAATATCCAGAAATGCAATTGTTCTCTGTCGTGAAAAGACTGCAGTAAGCACCCTCAGATTAATATAGAGAATTTCAGGATTAAATGTCCACTGGAAGAAAGAATTGTATCTCAGCTCAGTAACAAATGGCCAACCCATTATTTTTCGATATATCCTTTGGATTTAATCCAGCCAGGGAAACATTATCCCTGCATCTATCTTGTGCTCTGTAAATTTGTTATATGTTTCAATGAGATGAGGGTTTAAATGGGGTGCAATTCCTCAAAAGTGTTCAGGAGAGTTTCTCAAGCAGTATGTAGAGGCCCTCACATGTGAGAGGGCAACACTGGATCTAGTATTGGGTAATTGGGAAGGGCAAGTTAATGAAGTGTTTGTGGAGGCATTTTGAGAGTAGTGACCACAGTTCGATTAGGTTTAAGATAGTTATGGATAGGGGCAGAGAGGGGCCACGTGTTAAAATGCTCAACTGGGGTAAGACCAACTTTGAGGATATGAGAGAAGGTCTCGCTCAAGTGGACTGGAACAGGTTATTTGAGGGGAAAGGAACATCGGCCAAGTGGGATGGTTTTATAAGTGTGCTGATAAAAGCTCAGGATACATACGTCCCCGTTAGAGTGAAGGGCAAAGCAGGCAAACGTAAGGAAGCTTGGCTGACGAGGGAAATTGAGGCATTGGTCAAAAACAAAAAGGATGCATGGGACAGGTATAGGCAGCTGGGATCAAGTGAATCCCTGGAGGATTTTCGAGAACTAAGGAGCAAAGTGAAAAAGGAGATCAGACGGGCAAAAAGGGGTCAAGAGACAACTCTGGCGGGTAGCATTAAGGACAATCCCAAAAGATTTTATAAATACATAAGGGGGAAAAGGGTAACTAGACAGAGAGTGGGACCTCTCAGGAATCACCTCTGTGTGGAGCCACAGGAAATGGGCAAGATCCTCAATGAGTATTTCGCCTCTGTATTTGGGACTTGGGGCAGTCTTGAGAGCTGTCAGTGTTACCTTCGAAGAAGTACTGAAGATACTATCGTGTATGAAGGTAGACAAATCTCCAGGGCCTGTTCAGACATTGTGGAAAACCAGAGAGGAAATTGCAGGAGCCCTAGTTGAAATTTACTAGTTGTCCTTAAATACAGGAGAGGTGCTGGAAGACTGGAGGGTGGCAATTGTTGTGCCTCTTTTCAAGAAGGGCTGCAGGAAAAATGCTGGGAACTATAGGCCGGTGAGCTTAACACCTGTAGTTGGAAAGTTACTAGAAAGTATTCTGAGGAATAGCTTACACAGGAATTTGGACGGGCAAGGGCTGATTAGGGATAGTCAACATGGTTTTTTGAAGATGTAACCAAAAAGGTTGATGAGGGCAGATCTGTAGATGTTGTGTACATGGATTTCAATAAGACATTTGACAAGGTTCTGCATGGTAGGCTGCTCTGGAAGGTTAGATTGCAAGGGATCCAAGAAGAGATAGCTAAATGGATAGCAAATTGGCTCCATGGAAGGAAGCAGAGGGTGATGGTAACTAGTGGTGTGCCTCAGGGTTCAGTGCTGGGCACGTTACTGTTTGTCATCTACATCAATGATTTGGATGAGAACATACAGGGCAAGATTAGCAAGTTTGCTGAAGACACAAGAGTGGGTGGTTCAGCAGATAGTGAAGATGGTTCTGAAAGGTGGATCGATTGGTCAGGTGGGCTGAGGAATGGTTGATGGAATTTAATACAGGTAAGTGTGAGGTGTTGCATTTTGGGATGTCGAACAAGGGCAGGACCTACACAGTAAATGGTAGGCCTCTGGGGAGTGTTGTAGAGCAGAGGGATCTAGGAGTGCAGGTGCATGGTTCCTTGAAGGTCGAGTCGCAGGTAGATAAGGTGGTCAAAAAGGCTTTTGCACTTTTGCCTTCATCAGTCAAAGTATTGAGTATAGAATTTGGGAGGTCATGTTGCAGTTGTATAAGACGTTGGTGAGACCGCATTTATAATATTGTGTTCAGTTCTGGGCACCATGTTATTGGAAAGATATTGTCAAGCTTGAAAGGGTTCAGAGAAGTTTTACGAGGATGTTGCTAGGACTAGAGGGTGTGTGTGAGCAATAGGGAGAGGTTAAGTAGGCTGGATCTCTATTGCAAGGAGCGCAGGAAGATGAGGGGTGATCTTATAGAGGTGTACAAAATCATGAGAGGAATAGATCGGGTAGATGCACAGACTCTCATGCCCAGAGTAGGGGAATCTAGGACCCGAGGACATAGGTTCAAGGTGAAGGGGAAATTATTTGATAGGAATCTGAGGGGTAACTTTTTCACACAAAGGGTGGTGGGTGTATGGAACAAGCTGCCAGATGAGGTAGTTGACGCTGTGACTATCCCAATGTTTAAGAAACAGTTAGACAGGTACATAGATAGGACAGGTTTGGAGGGATATGGACTAAGTGCAGGCAGGTGGGACTAGTGTAGCTGGGACATGTTGGCCGGTGTGGGCAAGTTGGGCTGAAGGGCCTGTTTCCACACCGTGTCACTCTATGGCTCTATGATATCTCACTTCTTCAAACTCAGTAGTCTATGCATACAGTCCCTTCTCATAAGGCATTCCCGTATCCTGGGAATCAATCTGGTGAATATTTGCTGCAAATCCTCTATCGCATACAACTTTTCGTTAGTTTAGAGATACAGCTGGGAAACAGGCCCTTCACCCCAATGTGTCCGAACTTACCAGCGATCTCCGCACTTTAACACTATCCTACACACACTAGGGACAATTTACACTTTTACCAAGCCAATTTATCTTTCAAACCTGTACGTCTTTGGAGTGTGGAAGGAAATTGAAGATCTCAGAGCAAGGTCATGCAGTCTCGGGAATAACTTCCACACTCCGTACATAGTCGGGAACGAACCAGGATCTTCGGGGCTGCAAGCAGTGTAAGGCTACAGCTTTATCACTACGCCACCATGCCGCCCTCATGGGTACAGATCTCCCCACCATAGGACGGATCTATAGGAGGTGTTGCCTCAAAAAGAGCCAGCTTTAACAAAGACCCACACCACCCAGGACACACGCTCTCATTTCATTCCTACCATCGGGAAGAAGGCGTAGGAACCCGAAAACCGTGTGGTTCAAGAATAGCTCCCTCACAACAACCATGAGGCTCTTGAATACCACACAACACCAAGCGGTGAACGGTGGATTATCTAGAGTTGCACTCAGGATTCTTGGCTTTTTTAGGCACTTGTATGAAGTCATAGAGACTTACAGTGTGGAAACAGGCTCTTCAGCCCAACTTGCCCACACCGCTCACATGTCCCATCTACAATAGTACCAGCAATCTGCGACCTAACCTTGGGGTTATTTATTTTGTTTATTATATATTATCTGTGTGTATTGTGTTACAGGCATATTACACTGCTGCAAGTAAGAATTTTATTGTTGGTGGATATTACAACGAAACAGTCTTGACTCATAACTCCTTTGGTACTGAGACCAGACTTGTATATGATCTCAACATGACAATGGTTCTAAATGGTGGCCGATTAGGAAATGGGGAGATGCAGCGAGACCTGGGTGTCATGGTACACCAGTCATTGAAAGTAGGCATGCAGGTGCAGCAGGCAGTGAAGAAAGCGAATGGTATGTTGGCCTTCATAGCAAGAGGATTTGAGTATAGGAGCAGGGAGGTTCTACTGCAGTTGTACAGGGTCTTGGTGAGACCACACCTGGAGTATTGCGTACAGTTTTGGTCTCCAAATCTGAGGAAGGACATTATAGCCATAGAGGGAGTGCAGAGAAGGTTCACCAGACTGATTCCTGGGATGTCAGGACTTTCATATGAAGAAAGACTGGATAGACTTGGCTTATACTCGCTAGAATTTAGGAGATTGAGAGGGGATCTTATAGAAACGTACAAAATTCTTATGGGGTTGGACAGGCTAGATGCAGGAAGATTGTTCCCGATGTTGGGGAAGTCCAGGACAAGGGGTCACAGCTTAAGGATAAGGGGGAAATCCTTTAAGACTGAGATGAGGAAAAACTTTTTCACACAGAGAGTGGTGAATCTCTGGAACTCTCTGCCACAGAGGGTAGTTGAGGCCAGTTCATTGGCTATATTTAAGAGGGAATTAGATGTGGCCCTTGTGGCTAAAGGGATCAGGGGGTATGGAGAGAAGGCAGGTACGGGATACTGAGTTGGATGATCAGCCATGATCGTATTGAATGGCGGTGCAGGCTCGAAGGGCCGAATGGCCTACTCCTGCACCTATTTTCTATGTATCTATGTATCTATGTTCAATGGTTTCTGTATTGTCACATGTATCGAGGTACAGTTTAAATATTTTGTTTCGCATATAGTTCAGCAAAGTATTTCTACACATAAGCACAATGCTAGCTTAAGTACAAAGTGTATAGAAATAGTCCACTGAGACACTATATGAGAGTTGCCAGGTTGCGGTGCCATTTTCAAAGTCCAAGTTTCTTTAAGTGCAGCTCACTATAAAGGCCCAACATCCTGGCGGCATTGCAGGGTCTTTTGGAGCGGCCAAGTGAAGTTGTAGGCTTTCTCCACCACTGCTCCACCACTCCATGCTGCTGCAGGCCGCGTCC
Source organism: Malacoraja senta (assembly GCA_038087875.1). Classification (NCBI taxonomy): domain Eukaryota; kingdom Metazoa; phylum Chordata; class Chondrichthyes; order Rajiformes; family Rajidae; genus Malacoraja; species Malacoraja senta. Next base: position 388,641,183 of record CM075977.1, read on the forward strand.
TGTCGGCTCGCTCGGTCTCTAGGAGCGGCGCCAGAACTAGACGAACCCCAGGCTATTGCAGGGCCTCCAGCCCTCGTCTCGTGCCGGATCCTGGCATCAGCCAGCAAACCGTCGTCCCTCTTTGTGCCCCGGTGGTGCCCCTCGCAGCTGACCTTGAGGGTGTAGAACGTATGTTCATAAGTGATAGGAGAAGAATTAGGCCATTCGGCCCATCGTCCCCTCCACCATTCAATCATGCTGATCGATCTTTCTCATCCAACCCCATTCTCTTGCCTTCTCCTCATAATCCTATACACCCATGCTAATCAAGAATCTATCTATCTCTGCCTGAAAAATATCCATTGACTTGGCCTCCACAGCCGTCTGTGGCAATGAATTCCACAGATCATCCTCTGACTAAAGAAATTCCGCTTCATCTCCTTCCTAAAGGAACGTCCTTTTATTCTGAGGCTATGACCTCTGGTCCTAGACTCTCCCACTAGTGGAAACATCCTCTCCTCATCCACACTATCCAGACCTTTCACTATTTGGTAATTTTTATTGAGGTCCCCCCAACTATCTCTTTGTTCTTTGCGTCCGCCATCATTTCTCTCCACCCTCCTCTTCGGTTCTCCGGTCATCGGGGACAAGCAGGGGCTGGGCTCGAGGACGGGTTTTGCTGATCCTTGGCGGGCGAGCCAGGATTGCTGCCGGGGGAGAGACATAGCACCACAGACCGCCGCGCGGCACCACAGCACGTCTGTACACAAATCCTCTAGCAAATAACGCCAACATTCTGTTTGACATACTAAATCGCTTGGTGCACCTGTACGATCATTTTCAGTGATTTATGCTCAAGGACACCAAAGTGTCTCAACATCTTTCAATTTCCCATTTTGCTTTTCAATTTTTACTGACAAGGTGGATGAACTCACGTTTTCCAATAATATATTTCATCTGTTGTACTCTCACTCATGTACCCGGCCCATATATACTGTGATGCCTCTCTACATCCTGCTCAGAACATACACTGCCATCTAGATTTGTATCATCAGCAGACTTGGAGAAATTACCAAAGGTAGACACAAAGTACTGCAGTAACTCAGCGGGTCAGGCAGCATCTCGGGAAAAAAAGGGTGGGTGATGTTTCGGGTCGGGACCCTTCTTCAGACTATTTGTCTTCTCCTCCAACTCATTGGTCTGGATTGCGATCAGTTGGGGCCCCTCCTTCCCACTGCTCACAATTTCTTAATCCAAAAATGACTTGTTTATTCCAGCTCCCCACTTTTAGCTCATTAACCAATCCAATGTCCACCCCAATATTTTATTTAATATTCAGCATGGTGACGCAGCAGTAGAGTTTCTGCCTTGCAGTGCCAGAGAACCGGGTTCGATCCTGACTACGGGTACTGTCTGTATGGAGTTTGTACATTCACCCCATGACCCCAATTTGAGGAAGGCCATCCTTGTGATTGAGGCAGTGCAGCGTAGGTTCACGAGATTGATCCCTGTGATGGCGGGACTGTCATATGAGGAAAGATTAAAAAGACTAGGCTTTTATTCACTGGAGTTTAGAAGGATGAGGGGGAATCTTATAGAAACATATAAAATTATAAAAGGACTGGACAAGCTAGATGCAGGAAAAATGTTCCCAATGTTGGGCGAGTCCGGAACCAGGGGGCCACAGTCTTAGAATAAAGGGGAGGTCATTTAAGACTGAGGTGAGAAAAAACTTTGTCACCCAGAGAGTTGTGAATTTATGGAATTCCCTATCACAGAGGGCAGTGGAGGCCAAATCACTGGATGGGTTTAAGAGAGAATTAGATAGAGCTCTAGGGGCTAGTGGAGTCAAGGGATATGGGGAGAAGGCAGGCACGGGTTATTGATAGGGGACGATCAACCATGATCACAATGAATGGCGGTGCTGGCTCGAAGGGCCGAATGGCCTCCTCCTGCACCTATTTTCTATGTTTCTATGCTTCTATGTTTCTATGACCTGCGTGGGTTTTCTCCGAGATCTTCGATTTCCTCCCACACTCCAAAGATGTTCAGTTTTGTAGGTTAATTGGCTTGGTATAATTGTAAATTGTCCCTAGTGTGTGTAGGATAGTGTAAGAGTGTGGGGATCATTGGTCAGCACAGACTCTATGGGCTGAAGGCCCTATTTCTAATCTTAACTAAAAAATCCTTTGATGTTTTATTTAATAACTAATGCCTATGAAATTCCTAATACACCACATCACTCCCTTATTTGTTCTGCTAGTTACAATCTCAAAATGCTCTAACAGATTTGTCAAATATGATTTCAGTTTAATAAATCCATGTTGACACTGCTTGGTCTTGTTATTATCAGCAAAGAAGAGAATCTATTGCTCTTCTTTAGCAATAGATTCCAGCAATTTCCCTTATACTGATGTCAGGCTTTTACGCTGGCTCCTCTCTTAAATGGTGGGGTTGCATTTACTACCTTTGAATCTGTGGGAGTCATGGAATCAAAGATGACGGCAAGACCATTCATTATCTCCTTCACCACCATTTTGGAAACACAGCGATGCAAGTCATCGACTTCTGGGCATTTATCATTATTCAACCCCATTAACCTCCAATGCTTTTTTAAACCAAAGCTAATTTCTTTTTTTTCCTCGTTAACTCTGGATCTGTTGGCTTCTACTATTTCCAAAAGCAATACTGTTCCTTCTGTGAAGCCAGACACATGGTATAGTAGTTCAAAGTTAATGTGTGAAAACAAGCACTGCTGCGGCACATTGAGTCTATGCGGCCAATCGATCACCCGCCCACTCCTTACATGATATCTGATTATATTTTCTGATCAATAAAGACACAAAATTATGGAGTAATTCAATGGGTCAGGAAGCATCTCTGGAGAGGTAGGTGACATTTTGGGTCAGAAACCTTCTTCAGTCCCAAAATGGCACTTATCCATGTTTTCCAGAAATGCTGCCTGACCCGCTGATTTACCCCTGCACTTTATCTTTCTTTAGTAAAACAGCATCAGCAGTTTCTTGACATTACTTTTAATTTATCTGCCATGATTTCCCAATATAATTTTTCTATCTCGGTTTGTAAAGAATCAATTATGACATTTGATAAGCCTTTTCTTTTTATGTGTCAAGAGAAACTTTTGCAGTCTGTTTCTTTATTTTATTAGATTATTCTGATATTCTTCTCCCTGTTTCCTTATCAATACTTTGGTCCTGCTTTGATGAATTCAGAAATGTTCCCATTCCTCAGGCTCTCTGCTCTTTTTTTTGCCTTTCCTTTTGATCTAATCCTATCTTTAATTTTCTAGTTTTCACAGTCAGATAGTTTTTCATTTTGAGCTTTACTCTCTTAAAGGGATATACATTTGCTGTATGCTCTATATTAATTGTTTTAACATTAGCTATCCCTTGTTTCCTGTCGTAACTTTTAATCTATTGTCCCAATACACCATAGCCTCCTATTTTTGTTTAGATTTATGATCCTGCTCTTTATTAAACTAAGTTACATTCAATCCATGTACACATTTCCCACAGATTACGACCATGCTTACCTAAAGGCCTCGTAACTGAGAGATTATTGATTAACCTTTACTTGTTGCACAATACTAACTTTAAAATAGCCTATTCTCTGGCTGGTTCTTTCACATTCTGATCTCGCAAACCATCTTCTCAGCATTCCATAAATTCGGCCTCCACTCTATTCTGACGTGCTGCCAGGGGTGGTGGTGGAGGCAGACACAATAGTAGCTTAGAGTTTTCCCAGTTTTGTAAGTAAATTCAAGTCTGCCTTGATTCTTCTACAACTCTTGTTCCATTTGACTTTCATGTCCCGATTTTGTACAATTCCTTTATGAATAGACAATGCTTACCAATGTTTTTCCCCAACACTGTTTTTTAACTCTGTCCAAGTTGATTCTACTTCATGACTTTCTGAATAAAGATTAATTCTATCTACTGCCTTTATTCTATTCCTTCTTATCAGGGTTACCCTCCTTTACTTTACAAAAAATAACAGTTCTGGAGTATATAATGCTCAGCTTTGATCACTGCGACTACAGCTCTGTAATGCTTGTTCACTCATTTACATTTTTATTTGCGTCATTATTTTTTCTATCTTGTTACAATCACAATGTGCTTTCATATAAAAAGCTTTATTTTCTCACCATTTTTCCCCACTTTTAATTGGAGATATAATCTTTCATTTGAATTGTTCTGGACCTTCACCTCCCAGTCCATAATCTTAAAATGTTCACACATGTTTTCAACACCTCTCTTTAACTCTGTAGCCTCCTGTGGTCCAAGATCTCTGCACGATTGCACTTCTGAGCTCTTGAATATCCCCTGTAATATTCAGTGCATTATTGTTTTTCCTTCAGATTATTATTTTTTTAGTTTAGAGATACAGTACGGAAACACGCCCTACGGCCTACCAAGTCCGCGCCGACAAGCGATCCCTGTACACTAGCAGTATCCGACACACACTAGGGACAATTTACATTTTTACCAGGCCAATTAGCTTCCAATCCTGTACGTCTTTGCAGTGTGGGAGGAAACCGTTCTTCCCGGAGAAAACCCACGTGGGTCACGTACAAACTCCATACAAACAGCACCCATGGTCTGGATCAAACCCAGGTCTCTGGCGTTTTAAGGCAGATACTTGGGCTAATCTCTATAAAGCTAGAATTCCCTCTCAAAATCTCTCTGCCTGTATTTCTCATTCCTCTCTGGTGGGATTGAGGGACACCTGATAGAAGTATAGAACATTTTGAGAGGCATAGACAGGGTAGACAGTGTGAACCTTTTTCCCAGGGTGGACATGTCAAGGGCACAGCTTTCAGGTGAGAGGGACAAAGTTTAATGGAGATGTGCAGGAGCAACTATTTTACACAAAGAGTGATGGGTGCCTGGGACGTGCTGCCAGGGGTGGCGGTGGAGGCAGACACAATACATTTAAGAGGCTTTTGGATCGGCACATGGATTTGCTGGGAATGGAGAGACATGGATCAGTGCGGACTGAGGAGATTAGTTTCACTTGGCATCATGTTTGGCACGAACATAGTGGGCTGAAGGGCTTGCTCCTGTGCTGTCCTGTTCTATGTTCTTAAAGATGCTCCTTAGAACTTACTTCATCTGCTCTAATAGTATCTTGTGCGACTCATGGTCAGAAATTTACTTACACTCCTACCCTGTTTGTTGGTGTATTTTACTGTGCTTTGGGTACATTTATGGTTGTTGCTGTTACTGGGGCAGTTCCCCCAATAATCCTTTTTGATGGCAGTTTTATATTGCGTTACACATTTATAAACAATGCCGTCTTTAAATCAAATTCTCCGTTTCCCTCTGTCGTTTGCTGTGCTGCTGTGTACGATGACATTGACATTTCAGGTCATTGACCCTGACATTTATGCTTTGATGTTTGAATTTCATTCAGAATCATCTTCTATAGGCAATTATTTATCATATTGTCAAGACTGGTGATTTATCGGAGGTTGTGTTGTTTAAAGTATAATATTAATAGCTGCTTGGTTGGAAATCAATGTGTGATTTGCTTCAATTATGAAATGTACAGGACAATTATTTTCAGGGCTCCGATGGCCAAGCTGAATATTAACAACTTATTGAATGTAATTCTTGTTACGAGCAGACAATCAAACCAAGGGCCGTCGTGAGTTTGTGTGACATTTATATATGATTATAAAATTAAATGCCCCCAACCTGAACCTAATACCAAAGCGAAATGTGAAATGTGACGGAATTTGCTGAAAATCTGAAAACTGTTACCACACTTGAATCGAAGTGACATTATACAATCAACCTTCCACTACTTCACTGCCCACAGATTACGTGATTACTGCAGATGTCTACAGCACAACATTACAATATTAGTCGCGGAAAGTAATTATGATTGAGAATGGCATAGGTTACTTACACAGGAAGCATTAATGAAAACTCTTTTTTGGTGGAATTAACAGGCTAATAAGCATTGCCTGAGGCAAATTTCAGTGTTGAATGGTGAGAAATCCCAACATGTTAATCGTGTTGATTTTTGTTACTCCCTTGGCCAGTTTGTAACATTTGTCTTTCTTTTATTTGTGACCATAATGGATAACAAAACCTATTAGTGATTCTAAAGAGGAAAATGTTGCTGATGGTCTGATTTCCCTGACTGATGTATCACAGCCGTATCCACAGATGGCATTTGAAGCTTTGTGTCGAGGGAATAATACTTTCAAAAATTAATCTGAGGATTTACAGTACCGAAGGAAATTGTTTAATGCATCTGCAGTGATTCTAGATTTCATGTTTAGGGATATTTTCAGAAGCAGTTTGAGAGATGCAGAAGTTTTCCTGTGTATTCTCTTCCTTGATCTTGCACGAAGTGGATTTGGTGTCCTAATACATGAAGCACAAATATTTAGGAAGAAACTGCAGGGGGCTGGTTTACACTGAAGATAGATGCAAAATAGACAAAAAAAAGCTCGAGTAACTCAGCGGGACAGGCTGCATCTCTGGATAGAAGGAATGGGTGACGTTTCGGGGTCCTGAGCACAACTGCTTAGCGAGCAGTCGCAGCAAGCAATGAGGAATGTTAATGGAATCTTCAGTGCGGCGGTTGATGATGGCGCCGAGCGACGGACGAGGACGGACCACGTGGGAGTGAGGAACAGAGGAGGATCTGGCGTGGGGGGGGACCGCCGTGAGGGAGGGGCAAGAACAATGGGGACCCGGCATGGGGTAGGGGGCAGGGGGAGAACGAAGGGGGGCCTGGCGCGGGGGTACTTTGTAACTTTGAAAGCGCCCTCTATGTGGTGAATATTTGCATACCTTTGGTATGCAAGCAAAGAATTTCATTTGTGACTTGTCACATGTGACAATAAAGCATTCATTCATTCATTCATTCATTCATTCATTCATTCATTCATTCATGGCAAGGGGCATGGAATATAACATAACTTTGAGAGAAATAGTGAAACCACACCTGAAATACTGTGTACTGCTTTGGTCCATAGACTTAACGAAGGACAACTTGCAATAATTGGAGATAGTAAAAAGAAGGTTCATGGGGTTGATTCTTGAGATTAAGAGGTTGACATATTTAGAAATGGTGAGCAGTTTGTCCTACTTTGATTGGAGTTTAGGAGAATGTGAAGTGATCTTAATGACACCTGTAGGATTTTGAGGCCCATTTGCAGCGTAAATTCTGAGCGAGCGTTTACTGTAGATAGAGTTTCTACAATTAAGGGACGTGGTTTCAGAATAAGGGCTAGCCCATTTAAAAGAGAGAGGAGGAGGAATTTATACTTTAAGGCCTTTTTGAAATTATTTTCTATCCTGGAGAACTCTGATGAATGGAACCGGTTTGGAAGCATTCACAAAAATATTACACAAAGTACAGGAGTATCTGCACTATCCAATGTATTGCTCAGTGCGGGTGTCAGGGGTTATGGGGAGAAGGCACGAGAATGGGGTTGAGAGGGAGAGAGAGATAGGTCAGCCATGATTGAATGGTGGAGTAAACGTGATGGGCCGAATGGCCTAATTCTGCTCCTATAGCTTATGAATTTATGTAACAGCTGGTGAGATGCATCTCTGGAGAACATGAATAGATTACATTTTGGGTCAGGAGCCTTCTACAATGATTATGAGCCCTGACCTCAACAAGACCTGCCAATAAATGGAGCCAGCCTGTAGGCCTGGAATATGGAGTTAAAACCTTTTCTGAAATTAAATAGAACCATTGTCATTTAGCCCTAAAGGTCATTGTCACCAGCGGGCAGCATGGTGGCGTAGCGGTAGAGCTACTGCCTTAGATCGCCAGAGACCTGGGTTCGATCCTGAGCATGGGCACTTGTCTGTACGGAGTTGTCTGTACATACGTTCTCCCATGACCTGTGTGGGTTTTCTCCAAGATCTTCAATTTCCTCTCATACTCCAAAGGCATATAGACGTACAAAGATCTATTGGCTTGGTATAAATATAAAATTGTCCCTAGTATGTGTAAGGTAGTGTTAATGTGCGGTGATCATTGCTCTGCGTGGATTTGGTGGGAGAAAGGGCCTGTTTCCACACTATACCTATAAACTAAACTAAACTAAACTAAACTAAACTAATTAATCCATCAAAGGGCCCAGCAAAGATTATTTTGGATGTGGGACAGGAACTTATGAAGTTATTGGTCATCAGGAACTACTATATCAGCTTTACCAGATGTTGAAGCCGTTCATGAATGAAAGTAACAGGGAGAAAGGCTTGGAGTTAGCAGCAGAGCATTGTGGAGACAGTCAGGTTCCAACAACCAGTGGTGGCAAGGTTGGGCGATGAAGGAACAGTGCTACACAATCACATTGTAATGCATTTGTTTTGTTTGTTCTGAGCCAGAGTTTTTTGCTCTTTCTGAAGCTTATCCTGAAGGAAGACGATTTTTCCAGAAGTGGGAGAGTCTGGGACCAAGTGGCACAGACTACAATGGTGATGAGGAGGAATTTCTTTTGCCAGAGGGTGGCCAATCCATGGAATTCATTGCCGCAGACGGAGGTGGATGCCAAGTCATTGGGAATTTGTTAAGTGGAGATTGATAGGTTCTTCAAAAGTTAAGACCATCGAAGGTCAGGGGGAGATGGCAGGAGCATGGGGTTGAGAGGGAAAAAGAGATCAGCCATGATCAATTGCCAGAGCAGATTCGATGGGTCAAATTATCTAATTCTGCTCCCATGGTCTTACAGAGTTTCCCTTAACTTAATGCTTGATGTTTGTAAATTTTTATTTTCAAACTATTTTTATTTTCAAGGGTGATTATCTGTATCTGACACTGACAGTTGTCGAGTCTGCTCCCCAGCCAGAATGGGAAGAGTGTTTTTCACAGTACGAGCATGGACCACCTTGTTTTGTTATTAATATAATTAGGAGCATGCATCGGCCATAAGGCTCCTCAAGTTTGTTGTGTCATTAACAAAGGCCATTGGTGATCTTTTGCCTCATGCACTTTCCTACCCAAGTCCAAAAAATCTATCCTTCAGTCTTGAATGTGCTCAGTATAGAAACAAGGAACTGAAGGTGCAGGTTTACCAAAGAAAGACGCAAAGTGCTGGAGTAACTCAGCCGGTCAGGCAGCATCCCTGGAGAACACGGATAGGTGACATTTTGGGTCAGGATCCTGAACAATGGTCCCGACCTGAAACATCACCTATCCATGTTCTCCAGGGATGCAGCCTCGGCCAGTGAGTTACTCTAGCATTTTCAAATATTCCATGATACTTTATTGTCATATGTACCTAGGTACTGTAAAGACTTGTCAAACCCGTAGTGTCTTCACTCTTAGTTTATTGCATACATTGTAGTCGTATACACACATATTGCCCTAGCTGTTCGTGGTCCGTTACCGGAGCTAGAGAGCGAGCTAGGGGTGGGAAGGTTACAATTATACTGAAGATAATGGGGAGTGGTTAGTAGTGGTGAGGTCATTATGTTAAAGGAACATGCACGGCTCTACAGGTACAGTGAGATGTTCATGTTCGTACATGATAGGAGCAGAAATAGGCCATTCTGCCCATCAAGGCTACTCTGCCATTCAATTATGGCTGATCCACCTTCCCTCTCAATCCCATTCTCCTGCCTTCTCCCCATACCCCTGACACCCGTACTAATCAAGAAATGCTTTATTTTGCACACAACCCCATAATATCATACAGCAGATCTTGTCTGGGCAGTACACAACAGTGTGGCATGGTACTTTATTTGTCACATGTACCGAGTACAGTGAAATATTTTATACACAGTTCAGTACAAGTATCACTATACATAAACACTTAGATATTTATTCGATAAGCATCTCAAATACAGTACAAGTGTATAGCAGTAGCACGCTGAGTCAGGTGACAGACTCATAATTAGTTGTGAGTACAAGAGTTGCCACGTTTTTGGGCGGTCGCGGTAGAGTTGCTCCCTTACAGCGAATGCAGCGCCGGAGACCCGGGTTTGATCCTGACTACGGGTGCTGTCTGTACGGAGTTTGTACGTTCTCCCCGTGATCTGTGTGGGTTTCCTCAGAGATCTTCGGTTTCCTCCAACACTTCAAAGATGTACAGGTTTATAGATTAATTGGCCTGGTAAATGTTAAAAAATTGTCCCTGGTGGGTGAAGGATAGTGTAAGTGTGCAGTAATCGCTGGATAGCGCGGACCCGGTGGGCTGAAGGGCCTGTTTCCGTGCTGTATCTCTAAAGTAAACTAAATTTTAAAAAAAACAAAGTTACAAGTTCATTCAGCATTTGTGTCTTTCCTTAAATGTGCTCCGTGATTGAACGGAGACAACTTTCTTGGGGTAGGGAATTCCTGCAATGTGGGAACGTAAAGGAAATACTTAAAATGGGATCAACCTGCAGAAAGCAGACACCCCGTTCTCTGCTGCTGCAAACTAGGTAACACAGGTCCCGTTTGACAAACAAAGTTTCAGCTCCACTGTGAATTTTGCGTAAATGAGGTAAAAATGTGTGATGTTCATCGGCTGGCATTCTGCACATAGCTCGGTGCACACAGGACCCGAGGCAAATTCCTTTTTTGTGTGTTTTATGGGCAGGAAGGATATGATTGAATTCAATTATTGGATTTTAGATTCTCTTGAGTAAAGCACAAAAACGTGATGCTTCATAAGAGATTTTTTTTGCAATCCTACCTGCACAAGACCTTATGAAAGTGTTGCACCATTTAGTCGGCTTTAAAGATGCATGTTTGAGATGAGTCTAATTCGGGTAACAATTCTATTTCATTTTTGCTCCCTCGTGATTAAATCATATGCACACAACATCATGCCATCTATTTTTAGGACTGTCATGAGGAAACACTGATTGCAGAATAGTTCAGAGAGAGCGCAATGACAAATGCACTTGTCATTATATACAACCAGATTTTGAGCTAACTCTGCACTTCATGTAGGGATTAAATTAATGCCACTGGATAACTTGTGTGATCAGCTGATCTCATAGTCATAGAGTCATAGGGTGATACAGTGTGGAAACAGGCCCTTCGGCCCAATTTGCCCACACCAGCCAACATTTCCCAGCTACACTAGTCCCACCTGCTCGCGTTTGGCCCGTTTCCCTCCAAACCTGTCCTCTCCTAACCCGGTCATAGCGTCAGAATTAAAGAACATTCTTTTAGGAAGGATATAAGGATGAATTTATTTAGTCAGAGGGTGGTGAAGCTGTGGATTTCTTTGCCACAGAAGGCTGTGGAGACAAAGTCAGTCGATATATTTAAGGCAGATTCTTGATTAGTACGGGTGTCAGATTCTTGATTAGTACGGGTGTGGGGAGAAGGCAGGAGAATGGGCTTTGGAAGCAGAGATAGATCCGCCATGATTGAATGGCGGAGTGGAATTGATGGTCCGAATGACCTAATTCTACTCCTATCATTATGACCTTATGATCTTATGATCTTTCCATGTACCTATCTAACTGTTTCTTAAATGTTGGGATAGTCCCAGCCTCAACTACCCCATCACTCTTTTTGGGAAAAAAGGTACCACTCTGATTCCGATTAAATCTTTTCCCCTTCACCTAAACCTATGTCCACTGGTCCTCAATTAGCCTACTCTGGGCAAGAGACTCTGTGCATTTACCCGATCTATTCCTCTGAAAATCTGATCTGATATGTATCTGAAGATCCTGATTGAGAATGTGAGATACATCTTTGCATTGCAGTCCAAACAAAAGCAGCAAAAAGCTTATTTTAACTGCCAAGGTTTCTGAGAAAAATAATGAGGATTATGAGCCTAATTTAATATTTGTAATTTACACATTGACATCATTAATAGTCAGTCCATATTTGTTTTACTTTGCATGCATTTATCTTGTGTCTTGGAGTACTGTTCTTTAAATATTGGCATATAGAGCAACAGTGATTCTGTCGAGACATAGAAACAAAGATCTGCTGATGTTAGTTTACAAAAAGAGACACAAAGTATGCCTGGAGAACATGGATGGGTGACATTTAGGGTTGGGACCCATCTTCGGATTAGCGAGGAAATTTCACAGTGGAGCAATGAAATGTAGATACATGGAACTGCAGATGCTGGTTTACAAAAAAAGACAGAAAGCGCTGAAGTTACTCAGTGGGTTGGGCAGCATCTCTGGAGAACATCGATAGGGACCTCTCGGATCGGGAACCTTCTTCAGACTGCAAGAGAGCATGTTCGGTAGACTGGATAGGCAGGAGCATGGCATGGAGTGAGGAAAGACTGATGCATTCAACTGCATTTATTTCAACGCAAGATGTCTGACAGGTAAGGCAGACCCTTTTTCTCCACTCTGTCACCATTTTGAACCCTCTGTGTGGCTGCAAGTGTTCGTAGAAATTCTGTCTGTAGCCATTCGAGTCAATTATAAACACTGTTGTTTGATTTTAGAAACCTAGCAACAATCAAAAGTTGATTACGTGGAAGTAACAAAGAATGATAACTGTAGGAGAGGTTGATTGAGACATTTCAATCTGAGTAAGTTAAATGCAGTGAAAGTGTAGTCATTGTTACATTAAAAGTGACTGACATGCCAAAAAGCGATCAGAGCCAAACTGATAGAGCAACACAAAAACGAATTATTAATTTAACATTAGGTCACCTCAGGAATGAAAAGAACTTGAATGGCACACTTCACACTGCATTCAATCTGCCCTATTTAATTATGTATATGGCGACTGCGGCATTGAAATAGTTTTTTTTATGAATCTACCCATAATCGTTCCCTTACCATCTTTCTGGTTGTAGCGGAAGAGCTGCTATCAGCAATATATAAAATAATCTGCAAATTTAAAAAGAGATGACCTCTCTTGGACCAACAATACCTCAACTCTGGTCAAGAAGGCTCACCAGCGTCTCTTCTTCCTGAGGAGACTAAAGAAGGTCCATCTGTCTCCTCGGATTCTGGTGAACTTCTACCGCTGCACCATCGAGAGCATCCTTACCAACTGCATCACAGTATGGTATGGCAACTGCTCTGTCTCCGACCGGAAAGCACTGCAGAGGGTGGTGAAAATTGCCCAACGCATCACCGGTTCCTCACTCCCCACCATTGAGTCTGTCCAAAGCAAGCGTTGTCTGCGAAGGGCGCTCAGCATCGCCAAGGACTGCTCTCACCCCAACCACAGACTGTTTACCCTCCTACCATCCGGGAGGCGCTACAGGTCTCTCCGTTGCCGGACCAGCAGGTCCAGGAACAGCTTCTTCCCTGCGGCGGTTACACTACTCAACACTGTACCTCAGTGACTGCCAATCACACCCCCCCCCCCCCCCCCGGACACTCCTCCCACCAGGATTTATTAGATTAGATTTATTTATTTACTGCTCATATTTATGTCGCTCTTCTAGGGAGATGCTAACTGCATTTCGTTGTCTCTGTACTGTACACTGCACAATGACAATAAAGTTGAATCTGAATCTGAATCTGATCTGAATCTGATTTCTTGATTTTGATTTTGTGTGCTTCAGGTAATAGTTGATTAAGCCTTTTAGTTTAGTTCGGTTTAGTTTAGTTTAGAGACACAGCGTAGAAAGAGACCCTTTGGCCCATCGAGTCCACACCAACCAGCGATCCCTGAGCGCTAACATTATCCAACACACACAAGGGACAATTTACTGTTTTACCAAAGCCAATTGTCCTACAAACCTGTACGTCTTTGGAGTGTGGGAAGAAACCAGAGCATCTGGAGAAAACCCACGCAGGTCATGGGGAGAACATTAAAAACTCCATATATTCAGCACCCAAATTCAAACCTAGGTTTCTGGCGCTGTAAGGCAGTAGCTCTATCGTTGAAGCATAGGATAGGAATTTAGTATATTGCACTGTTTGCAGGTCGCTTGTGTTTTAGTGATGGGGAGATAGGACATTCTGCAAGCTGGAGATCAACAAGATCATCTTTCATTTGTCTGCCCTCTGCAATGTACTAATGGTCAATGGTCAATGGTACTTTGTGTAACGTACTGAGGTACCGTGAAATTCATTTTTGTGTACAGTTCAGTACAAGTATCATTATACACCTCCACTGTCAGAGTGAGGCCCAGCGCAAATAGGAGGAAGCGCACCTCATATTTTGTTTGGGCAGCTTACAACCCAGAAGTATGAATATTGACTGCTCTAACTGCAAGTAACCCATGCTTTCCCTCTCTGCCCATCCCTCCCCCATCCTAGTTCTCTGACCAGTCTGACCGTCCTTCTGATTAAATTTTACATTGTATGCCTCGTCATCACCTTCCCCGAGCTAACAGTGATCTATTCTACATTTTCCTTAAATCTTCGTCCCCTTTGATCTCTCGTTTCTACACCTTACCCTTCCATATCTCTCGTTTCCCTCTCCCCTGACTCTTAGTCTGAAGAAGGGGCTCGACCCAAAATGTCACCCATTCCTCCTTTACAGAGATGCTGCCTGTCCCGCTGAGTTACTCCAGCATTTGCGACTATACATAAGCACTTAGATACGTCGTAGATAATCATCTCTGATACAGTACGTAGGGAGCAGAAGTACATTATACAGAGTCATAATTTGGTGCCATTTTCACATCCCAGTTGTTCTAAGTGCAGGGTTCTTGACCTGACCATGCAGGCCCGTTGTCCTGGCAACGTTGCAGGGTCGGCCTGGCCAAGCATAGCCATGGTGTCCTCCTCCACTGCTCCACCGTTGGGCATTCAAGCCTCAACGTGGAGTGAAAAGCATCAGTCGAAGCGCAGAAGTAGCATAAACACTGCTCCAGCAGAAAAAAAGTAACTCAGAAGATATTGGTGCAGTGTTGGAGTATTGCGTTCTGTTTTGATCATGCTGCTAGAGGAAGGACTTTGTTAAGCTGGAAAAAGTGCAGCAAAGATTTACGAGGATGTTGCCAGAACAAGAGGGCCGAAGCTACAGGGAGAGGTTTATCAACCCCGGAGTTTATTCCTTGGATTGCAAGATGCTGAGGGGTGATCTTATAGAGGTGTATAAAATCATGGGGGGAGTTGATGGGGTGAATTACAGAGTATTTTACCCAAGGTAGGGGAAATCATGAATCAGAGGACATAGGTTTAAGGTGAAAGGGTCCAAATTTAATTGGAAACTGAGGAATAATTTTTTCACTCATATTGCTCTGGAATGGGGTGCCAGAAGGGGTAGTGGAGGAAGGTACTATAACAGCACGTTAAAATACACTTGGATAGGTAATTGGAGAGGATAGGTTTAGTGGGATGAGGTCCAAATGTGGGCAAATGGGACTAACAGATGGGACATTTTGGTTAGTATGGACGAGGTGGGCCAAAGGGCCTGTTTCCGCCATCTGTCTATGAATCCAATGGGGAAGAAGACGGTTTTGACTTTAGACTATTAGACTTTAGAGATACATTGCGGAAACAGGTGTCGTGGTTTTAAGACTCAAAGTTTGGATAAGATGACACAGACACGGAGAATTCTTCAAGAAGATGAAAAGCCTTTATTTGCAAACAACTTTAGGCTTGGAACATCAGAGACAACACGGCCTGGTCTCTCTCTAATTGTTCTCTGATCTACAGCAACAAGCACCATTTTATTACACTCTTTCAGCCTTATCTTCGGCTACTTGGTATGCATGCTTCTATAACTTTAATCTCACTATGTCCTTGCTCTTTAACTTTAATCTCTGAGCCGACCATGGCGTGCGTACTAACTAAAGCAAAATAAAAAACAAGACGTAGCTTGTTTTTGTGCCATGATGTCTGTTCACATAAAAAATAGCTGACAGTCTGAGTACAATAAGCTGATGTCTGATTACATAAAATAGCTGATTAGCTCTGCTGGTTATGATAAATATTTCAATTAATTGTTCTTCTATATAATTTCTTATATAACTTCTATATAACTCCCTCCTTTTGAGACTTCAAACTAGTCTCAACAGACAAAGAAAACCACACACACATCCCCCAGGTCTAATCACCCATAGAGCCCTAAAATGCAGGCTCTTTTAATTAAGACACAGAGTTGGACATTGGAACTTTGATTTTGTTCTTCTCATTGCTTTGTAAATATTGATTGTAATGTCCAATTGTTTGATAATTTCGATTTTGTTAATATTAATGTCTTTAATGTCTTTACTTGTTCGGAATAAATAAATAAATAAATAAATAAAAATAAGTTAGTGTAATGCTGTGCAGCGTTCTTTCTCTGGCTCCCTGAGAAACTGGGCCAAAAACCCACCCCCATTACGTGAGGCGGGAAAAAAAGATCCAGCTTCCCTTACAGACTTCATTTAACATTTTCCCAACACTTCTTCTCCATCGTAGTAGTATTCTATCACCGAGGTCCACTTTCCTTTAGGGCCGGATTCGTCTGCACCCATTATCATTGGCAGTTGCTTCACAGTAGCTTTCACCAGGAGAGACTTAATACAGGGGAAAACACAGCACAACATTATTGCCACTGCAAGTAGTGCGACCCCAATGGTTAGACCAATTTTAATCAGCCATGCTCCCCAACCCCCCAACATGCTCTCCAGCCATCCAAACAATTGATGTCTGAACCCTACGTTTCTTTTAACCTCACTCCTTAGTTTTTTAGCTTATCCATGGCTTTAGTGAAAGACCCCTCCAGGCTAGTATTATTACATATGAAGGTGAAACATTGTTCCCCAAACAAAACACATACACCCCTTATTCTGACCTTATTTACACCAGTCTCATAGTCACTAATGTCTCCAAAAAACTCACATTATCTTAACCATATAACAATGACAGCAATGAAACAGGCCATCTCGGCCCTTCTAGTCCGTGCCTAACACTTACTCTCACCTAGTCCCATCTACCTGCACTCAGACCATAACCCTCCATTCCTTTCCCGTCCATATACCTATCCAATTATTTTTAAATGATAAAATCGAACCTGCCTCCACCACTTCCACTGGAAGCTCATTCCACACAGCTACCACTCTCTGAGTAAAGAAGTCCCCCCTCATGTTACCCCTAAACTTCTGTCCCTTAATCATGTCCTCTTGTTTGAATCTTCCCTACTCTCAATTGAAAAAGCTTATCCACGTCAACTCTGTCTATCCCTCTCATCATAACCTTCTGCGCTCCAAACAATAAAGACCTAACTTGTTCAACCTTTCTCTATAACTTTGTTGCTGAAATCCAGGCAACATTCTAGTAAATCTCCTCTGTACTCTCTCTATTTTGTTGACATCTTTCCTATAATTTGACGACCAAAATTGAACACCATACTCCATAATTGGCATCACCAATGCCTTGTACAATTTTAACATTACATCCCAACTTCTATACTCAATGCTCTGATTTATAAAGGCCAGCACACCAAAAACTTTCTTTACCATCCTATCTACATGAGATTCCACCTTCAGGGAACTATGCACAGTTATTCCCAGATCCCTCTGTTCAACTGCATTTCACAACTCGCTACCATTTACCATGTACGTCCTATTTTGATTTGTCCTGCCAAGCTGTAGCACCTCACACTTATCAACATTAAACTCCATCTGCCATCTTTCAGCTCGCTCTTCCAAATGGCCTAAATCACTCTGTAGACTTTGAAAATCTATTTCATTATCCGCAACACCACCTATCTTAGTATCATCTGCATACTTACTAATCCAATTTACCACACCATCATCCAGATCATTGAAGTATATGACAAACAGCAGTGACCCAACACAGATCCCTGAAGCACCGCACTAGTCACTGGCCTTCAACTTGACAAACAGACATCCACCATTACTCTCTGGCATCTCCCATTCAGCCACTGTTCAATCCATCTTGCTACTCCACCATTAATACCCAACAATTGAACCTTCTTAACCAACCTTCCATGTGGAACCTTGTCAAATGCCTTACTGAATTCCATATAGACAACATCCACCCATTTACCCTCATCAATTTCCCTAGTAACCTCTTCAAAAATTCAAAAAGATTAGTCAAACATGACCTTCCAGGCACAAATCCATGTTGATTGTTCCTAATCAGACCCTGTTTATCCAAATGCTTATATATATTATCTTTAAGTATCCTTTCCATTAATTTGCTCATCACTGACATCAAACAACGTTCTTGTTAGAACTCTGCTCTTCCCTCACTTCTTTGTCCTCCTGTTCACTTACCTCAGGACTATTATCTAGTCGTACCTGCGGGCCAGCCCTCATGTAAGGATTGAAATGGTACCAGGTAGATCAACCTACTACCTGAACTGCGGTGGGTGGTTCGGAAAGCTCATACATACACCTTGTCTCCAGGTTTAAAGGGTCCTTCATCCTGGTGCATCTCCAACTGCTTTTACTTTGCCTGTGCATAAATAAACTTGTATATCATAATTAACTGTTACATATACTTATTAAATTCTACCTGTAACTGTTCCAAACTCAGTCCCTTATAGGGAGAGACCTCTCCATTGTGCCACCTACACAGGTCGGCCAGTAATCATCTCAAGTGGTGTTATGTGGGTTATTTGGTTAGTTTACATGCAACATCTCTTCAGTGCCGATGGCAGGGCATTGATCCAATTCAACTTTGTAGTTACACAAATCTTATTTATATTAGCCTTCAATGTTCCATTTATTCTTTCCACCATGCCCTGTGACTGCAGGTGTTACACACCCAAATCCGTGTTTTACTCTAAGGGCCTGTAGCACCAGCTTGACTACTCTCTGAATGAAAACAATCCGTTGTCAAAGCTGATTTCAGTAGGTGTACCAAACCTCTCGATTACCTCATTCATCAGAAACTTCACTACAGTCCCTACACCTAAATTCATCCAAGCTTACCCTAGACGTAATAACAGCTGATCATCTTCCAGATGCTGTTCTGACTGCTTCATCTGCACTTTGATTTCCCTCCTTATGTGCTTGGCATTTAATGACAGCTACAGCCCCTGACTTCATTATTGCCCTTATCAGGTCTGTACTTTACTGCTAACTTTTCATGGGGTCTCCGTTGCTTTTCTCAAAGCCTTTCTGTTTCCCTACTGCTCCAAACATGTGACAGACCCCATGAACATATGCTTAGTCGGTATAAACTTCATCTTTCTCACCTACCCGCATGTCACATGCTACTTTTAAAACCTTAATTTCTGCCAACTGAGCTAAGCAAGATTGCAAGCTTTCAATTTAATTACCTTAAAGTTAATTCATACTGATGCACCTCTTCAAACCCTGTATACTTGCTATTATAATCCCTTTAACAAGAAACATTCCCAACAAAACCTTTTTGTCCCCTTCATTTAAAGGCTCTGACTGTAAAACATTTCTCAGACTTGTGTATCCTTCTTTCTTCATTATTTTCCTTAATGACATCACAATTTCAACATACTTTCCAATCAAATCTAAACTATATCCTGCCATTCCCAAGAATGTCATCATCTTACTGTCTTACTGTCAGTGGCTTAGGAGCTTCAATTTGATCCTGCGCTATAGCTTTAACTTCTTTAGATATTACTCGTCCTGAATATTCTACCTGCTGCTGACAAAACAGCAACTTCTTCCTGGATACTTTATGACCTCTTATGCCATCTTTTCCAAGAGAATTAAAATGTCTCTCTCACATTGCTTCTCACTTGTGGAACAAACCAACAAATCATCCACATACTGTATCAAATAGTTTAAGGGTATACCTTTCAAATCTTCCTTTAACATCTAATTAAAAACATGGGGCTAGTATTTAAAACCCTGCCGCATCCTAGCCTAGGTCTATTTAATACCTCTTCTTAATAACCATATAACCATATAACCATATAACCATAACAGCACGGAAACAGGCCATCTCGGCCCTTCAAGTCCGTGCCGAACACTTTTTTATTATTATTTCTTTTTTATTTTTTTTTTATTTTTTTTTATTTTTTAACTTCCCCCTAGTCCCATCTACCTGCACTCAGACCATAACCCTCCATTCCTTTCCTGTCCATATACCCATCCAATCTATTTTTAAAGGATAAAATCAAACCTGCCTCCACCACTTCCACTGGAAGCTCATTCCACACAGCTACCGCTCTCTGAGTAAAGAAGTTCCCCCTAATGTTACCCCTAAACTTCTGTCCCTTAATTCTCAAGTCATGTCCCCTTGTTTGAATCTTCCCTACTCTCAATGGGAAAAGCTTATCCACGTCCACTCTGTCTAACCCGCTCATAATTTTAAAGACCTCTATCAAGTCCCCTCTTAACCTTCTGCGCTCCAAAGAATAAAGACCTAACTTGTTCAACCTTTCTCTGTAACTTAGTTGCTGAAACCCAGGCAACATGCTAGTAAATCTCCTCTGTACTCTCTCTATTTTGTTGACATCCTTCCTATAATTAGGCAACCAAAATTGTACTCCATACTCCAGAATTGGCCTCACCAATGCCTTGTACAATTTTAACATTACATCCCAACTTCTATATTCAATGCTCTGATTTATAAAGGCCAGCACATAAAAAGCTTTCTTTACCACCCTATCTACATGAGATTCCACCTTCAGGGAACTATGCACAGTTATTCCTAGATCCCTCTGTTCAACTGCATTCCTCAATTCGCTACCATTTACCATGTACGTCCTATTTTGATTTGTCCTGCCGAGATGTAGCACCTCACATTTGTCAGCATTAAACTCCATCTGCCATCTTTCAGCCCACTCTTCCAAACGGCCTAAATCTCTCTGTAGACTTTGAAAATCTACTTCATTATCCACAACACCACCTATCTTAGTATCATCTGCATACTTACTAATCCAATTTTTCTTACCATAGCTATGTTCACCACTATCTTAATATAATAATAATTATTTCCTGATTACCATACCTGTTCACATCCCCAACACACCTTATCCATTACCTGTCTCCTTACTAGCCTTTCTTGAACTCCCCCTTAAGATCCCTCCCTCCCTTGGGGACCCCAGTCCTGTTTGGGCTTATATCCAGATTTATTTCACTCCTGATAGGGCATTTGAGGAAACACTCCTCCAAAGACATTTATTATTGGCATGGAATTCTCTGCCCCCTGTTTGGCTCTGTCATAGGACTCACTGTGTGTTGGTGCATTACTTATTTCAACCAGATCTGTTGTTATTGACAACATTGTCTTTCCTTTTTTCACGCTCTTTCTTTTTGAGCTCTTCAAGTTACATTTACATCACTTTTCTCTGCACCTCTTCCTGCTGGTCTGCAAGTCCTTTTCATATCTTTGCGATATTTCTCGACCTCATTAACCAAATGATCGCTGAATCGGGGATGGGAAATAGATGACAATCCCACACCTCCTCCAATCTAGACTTGACTTTAGGAGGAATGACATCCACCACAGTGGTTCAGAATATAGTGTTCATTAACTGGTTGCCTTCTATTTCTTGTTCATTTTCAAGTCTCCACCTTTTCAGCTGGTTCTCTAGATAGGCTGCTGGATTATTTGCCTCTCCCAGTGGATCTCCCCTTTATTCCTTGGGGTCCACCTTAAGTGGGTAACATTGTCTGAGGGCCTGCCATACCCTCTGCCTGACTGTGTCAAACAGCATGCCATTGTTTATTACATTGTTCACAGCATTTTTATACCAGCCATCGTCAGTAGTTCTGTCAGTTTAGTGGTTCCTATCACTTTCACCAACAGTGCCTTCAAATCTACATATCCAATAATCATCCCGCATTCTCCTCCTCCAGAGCCCTAATCCATTTCCTGCCCCATCAGGAATATTAGGTAAGGTATTTTTTTTTTTAGCCCTCTCAGTTTATGGGTGCCCCAAAGGATAATCTGTGTCTGTCCTGCTCTTTTCTTTTAAAGCAATTTCTTACTTCTCAGATAGTCTAGCCTCCTTTGCAAATTTCTTTTAAAATCTTCCACTGACTCCTCCTGATTTTTACTTTCGCACCTGTCGTTTCCTACTTCTGTTGCCTCCTCACTGCCTCTCTCTCCTTTCTTTCTGAACTGCCTTCCTTTCCTTTCTGCTTTTCCCACCTTTCCAACTTATCTGTGGGCATATAATTCATACTTAACACTTCCATCTTGTCACACATTTATCTTGAAAGTGCCTTCCTTGGGCCACTTCCTCACAACCTTTTCTTAAAATCTCATCAAACAATCATTACCCTTCTCCAACCATAATGTTTACCATAAAAGCTGGTCATGTTTCAGCAATTAACTTATTTCCAATTATTTCAATCCATTCTCACCACTATTACTAGTAACAATTTTCCAAATTAACTTTACTGAAAAGAAATATAAAAGAAACATCAGAAAAACCAAGCAACCTACATTTTCCAACTTTCCCCTTTTAAGTTACGAGGATACAAAGTGTTAAACGTTACCTTACAGTAGTTCGTAACCTTCCCCATTGCTTACAATCTCTTAAAGGACATCACATATATGAACTTCCTCATTCATTCAAAACTGGTCTTTACACACAAATCACATTCGTTCCATTCTTACTTCAAAGAAATTATGCATTTTTCTACACAGATTAAAGTTTATATAAACACATTAACATTTATATAATTCTTATCTCCCTTTTAACTGAAAGTAGGAAGGTCTAATCCCCTATCAGTCAGGTACCTGAGCGCTGTGATTGGACATTGATTCAGATCATGATTAGTCACCGTCACTCAAATTCTAACCACACCCCACTAAGATCACAACCAATCAAAATCCTAGTCACTCAACATCTGACCACACCCCACTAAGATCACAACCAATCAAAATCCTAGTCACTCAACATCTGACCACACGCCACTCCCATTAATTTCCAGACAAATGAAGCACATTTTGTCCTGATCTTCAGCATAGGAGGTTGAGAGACCAAGCAGCAGAAAGTATGCAGCAAATTTATCTCCACAAACAGTTAAGAAACTCAGTCCTTACACCTCCTCCGTCCTTGTAGTCACTATATTACCTTAATATATTCTTATTGCTATATAACCTTACACTATTCTTATTGCTATTCTACTATATTTTATCACTGTGTACACTTCCTGTTACTCACTTACCTTAAATTCGTATTTTGCCCGCACAAACCCTTAGTCACCTAAGGTGGTATCCACAAAATCCTTTATTCTGCCCGTACAAACCCCTGCCCTCTCAGGGTGCTATCCACAGAATGCCTTATTCTGCCCGTACAAAGCCCTGCCCTCTCAGGGTGGTATCCACAGAATGCCCTATTCTGCCCGTACAAACCCCTGCCCTCTCAGGGTGGTATCCACAGAATGCCTGCCTCGTCCGTGCAACCCCTGACGTCTCATGGTGGTATCCATGAGGTCTAATAAACACTTACCTGCCTCGTCCGTGCAACCCCTGGCCTCTCAGGGTGGTATCCACGAGGTCTCAATAAACTCTTAATAATATCACACAATGCAATGCTGTACTTTCTTATCACAAATATTATTTACTCACCACACAGCGCAGCTTCCTCGGACAATCCTCCGGGCCTCCTTTTTAGAACAATTTAGTGCCAGATTCTTGGGTCGGAGAGACCTTCTAACTACCTAGGCACTTCTGTGCCCCAATGGCTTCCCATGTTCAACAGGTTATTAGTCCAAATGAAGCGGAAAACCGCATCATTTTATAGGTGGCCACCCTTTTCCTGTTGTCCCTAGGAGCCAAGAGGGGCTGGGAAATGCCCTGTCTTTTTGTCTTTTAATTAACGGTCTCTTACCGACCCTGCTCGCTGCGCCAATTTTGTCGTGGTTTTAAGACTCAAAGTTTGGATAAGATGACACAGACACGGAGAATTCTTCAAGAAGACGAAAAGCCTTTATTTGCAAACAACCTTTGGCTTGGAACATTCAGAGACAACACGGCCTGGTCTCTCTCTAATTGTTCTCTGATCTACAGCAACAAACACCATTTTATTACACTCTTTCAGCCTTATCTTCGGCTACTTGGTATGCATGCTTCTATAACTTTAATCTCACTATGTCCTTGCTCTTTAACTTTAATCTCTGAGCCGACCATGGCGTGCGTACTAACTAAAGCAAAATAAAAAAACAAGACGTAGCTTGTTTTTGTGCCATGATGTCTGTTCACATAAAAAATAGCTGACAGTCTGAGTGCAATAAGCTGATGTCTTATTACATAAAATAGCTGATGTATCTCTGCAGGTTATGATAAATGTTTTAATTAATTGTTCTTCTATATAATTTCTTATATAACTTCTATACAGGCCCTTCAGCCCACCGAGTCCACACCAACCAATGATTACATAGATACATAGATACATAGAAAATAGGTGCAGGAGTAGGCCATTCGGCAACATCGAGCCTGCACCGCCATTCAATATGATAATGGCTGATCATCCAACTCAATATCCCATACCTGCCTTCTCTCCATACCCCCCGATCCCCTTAGCCACAAGGGCCACATCTAACTCCCTCTTAAATATAGCCAATGAACTGGCCTCAACTACCCTCTGTGGCAGAGAGTTCCAGAGATTCACCACTCTCTGTGTGAAAATGCTTTTCCTCATCTCGGTCTTAAAGGATTTCCCCCTTATCCTTAAGCTGTGACCCCTTGTCCTGGACTTCCCCAACATCGGGAACAATCTTCCTGCATCTAGCCTGTCCAACCCCATAAGAATTTTGTACGTTTCTATAAGATCCCCTCTCAATCTCCTAAATTCTAGCGAGTATAAGCCAAGTCTATCCAGTCTTTCTTCATATGAAAATCCTGACATCCCAGGAATCAGTCTGGTGAACCTTCTCTGCACTCCCTCTATGGCTATAATGTCCTTCCTCAGATTTGGAGACCAAAACTGTACGCAATACTCCAGGTGTGGTCTCACCAAGACCCTGTACAACTGCAGTAGAACCTCCCTGCTCCTATACTCAAATCCTCTTGCTATGAAAGCCAACATACCATTCGCTTTCTTCACTGCCTGCTGCACCTGCATGCCTACTTTCAATGACTGGTGTACCATGACACCCAGGTCTCGCTGCATCTCCCCATTTCCTAATCGGCCACCATTTAGATAATAGTCTGCCTTCCCGTTTTTGCCACCAAAGTAGATAACCTCACATTTATCCACATTATACTGCATCTGCCAAACATTTGCCCACTCACTCAGCCTATCCAAGTCACCTTGCAGTCTCCTAGCATCCTCCTCACAGCTAACACTGCCCCCCAGCTTAGTGTCATCCGCAAACTTGGAGATGTTGCTTTCAATTCCCTCATCCAGGTCATTAATATAAATTGTAAATAGCTGGGGTCCCAGCACTGAGCCTTGCGGTACCCCACTAGTCACTGCCTCCCATTGTGAAAAGGACCCGTTTACTCCTACTCTTTGCTTCCTGTTTGCCAGCCAGTTCTCTATCCACATCAATACTGAACCCCCAATACCGTGTGATTTAAGTTTGTATCCTAATCTCGTATGTGGTACCTTGTCGAAAGCCTTCTGAAAGTCCAGATACAACACATCCACTGGTTCTCCCCTATCCACTCTACTCGTTACATCCTCGAAAAATTCTATAAGATTCGTCAGACACGATTTACCTTTCGTAAATCCATGCTGACTTTGTCCAATGATTTCACCACTTTCCAAATGTGCTGCTATCCCATCTTTAATAACTGACTCTAGCAGTTTCCCCACTACCGATGTTAGACTAACGGGTCTGTAACCCTCTACACTAACACTATCCTACACGCTTAGGAAAATTTACAATGTTACCAAAGCAATTAATCCACAAATCTGCACATCTGTGGAGTGTGGGAGGAAACTGGAGCACCCAGAGCAACCCATATGGTCACAGGGAGAATATAAAAACTCCGTACAGACAGCAACTGTGGTCAAGATCGAACCCGTGTTTCTGGCGCTGTTAGACAGCAGCTCCACTGCTACTCCACTGTGCTGCCTGTCTATGCTTCAAACAATCTGGTCACTCTCAATGCAAGTTACCAGACAAAGGAACAGCATACGTTGGGCGGAAGACTTATTAGAATGAACAAAAACAGCAGAATTGAAAATCATTCAAAGGGTGTCAGCGACACAAGGAACTGCAGATGCTAGTATCTCCTGCAAAAGGGTGAGTCAGGCAGCCGCATGGTAACCTTAGTATAGAAGCATTACAAGACCCTGAACATTGAAGAAAAAGTCATTCCATCTTTATCTAACCAAATAGTCACATCTACCAACAACCCCGACTCTATTTGAAGAAGGAACTCGACCCGAAACGTCACCTAGTCCTTTTCTCCAGAGACGATGCCTGATGCGCTGTTACTCCAGCATTTTGCGTCTAACCCCCATTAACTGTCTTGTGCATGAGTTGAGGAAGCCTCGGTGACTGTATTGTCTCTCAAACATGTGGTTGGATCCTTAATATATCGTTTATAGAACATAGAACAGTGCAGGATGGGGCCCTTCAGTAGGACAGGACCACAGGCCCAGCGGTTTGGATGAGAAGGAATTTATTTAGTCCGAGGGTGGTGAATCTGTGGAATTCATTGCCACAGACGGCTGTGGAAGCCAATGGATACTTTTAAGGCGGATATTGACAGATTCTTGATTAGTACGGGTGTCAGGGATTACGGGGCGAAGGCAGGAGAATGGGGTTGAGCGGGAAAGATAGATCAGCCACGATTGAATGGCGGAGTAGACTTGATGGGCCGAACGGGCGAATTCTGCTCCTAGAACTTATAGACATATTTTTTGAATGTGTGACTTTTCCATTATGAGACGAACTATTTGAAATGTCAGTAGGATTTTCTGACAGTGCCTATCACCCTGCCTCTTCTCCCACACTTCACACTGAGAGTGCTTGAGCCCTCGATTATGTAGGAGTTGCTTAAGGTGGCACAGGGCGATGTAATGCAATCAAATGCTTTATGTAATAATACCATCTTACAATGCACATCAGTATAACAAGTTGTTTTTGTAAGGGACTAATTTACTGCAAAATAATTAAACACAAAGCATATTAGTGTTAATTGTACGAACATGAGAGATAACTTCTTTCGAGGAGAATGATGGTATTCTATTATTAGATTGTTTACAAATTAGGCCATTGTATGATAAACTGAAAATGTAAATGGGCCTCTCCAGAGGCCCTTAACCAGTGTTGTTTAACTAGTAACTTTCAGTATGTGCATTTGTGTTGACCTGTGGAGAAATAACTGATTCAGCAAGGCAGAGAAATTAAAGAAGGTTTCACTGTTCATTTATGAATCCTAACACTAATTTGTGTATAAAATCATGAGAGGAATAGATAGGGGTAGATGCACAGTTTCTTGGCCAGAGTAGGTGAATCGAGGACCTGAGGACCTAGGTTTAAGGTGAAGGGGGAAAAGATTTAATATCAATCTGAGGGGTAACTTTTTCACACAAATGGTGGTAGGTGTATGAACAAGCTGCCAGAGGAGGTCGTTGAGGCTGGGACTATCTCAACAGTTAAGAAACAGCTAGACAGGTAACCATATAACCATATAACCATATAACCATTACAGCACGGAAACAGGCCATCTCGGCCCTTTAAGTCCGTGCCGAACATTTTTTAAAAAAAAATAAAATAAAAACTTCCCCCTAGTCCCATCTACCTGCACTCAGACCATAACCCTCCATTCCTTTCCCGTCCATATACCCATCCAATATATTTTTAAAGGATAAAATCGAACCAGCCTCCACCACTTCCACTGGAAGCTCATTCCACACAGTTACCACTCTCTGAGTAAAGAAGTTCCCCCTAATGTTACCCCTAAACTTCTGTCCCTTAACTCTCAAGTCATGTCCCCTTGTTTGAATCTTCCCTACTCTCAATGGAAAAAGCTTATCCACGTCAACTCTGTCTAACCCGCTCATAATTTTAAAGACCTCTATCAAGTCCCCTCTTAACCTTCTGCGCTCCAAAGAATAAAGACCTAACTTGTTCAACCTTTCTCTGTAACTTAGTTGCTGAAACCCAGGCAACATTCTAGTAAATCTCCTCTGTACTCTCTCTATTTTGTTGACATCCTTCCTATAATTAGGTGACCAAAATTGTACTCCATACTCCAGAATTGGCCTCACCAATGCCTTGTACAATTTTAACATCACATCCCAACTTCTATATTCAATGCTCTGATTTATAAAGGCCAGCACCCCAAAAGCTGTCTTTACCACCCTATCTACATGAGATTCCACCTTCAGGGAACTATGCACAGTTATTCCTAGATCCCTCTGTTCAACTGCATTCCTCAATTCTCTACCATTTACCATGTACGTCCTATTTTGATTTGTCCTGCCGAGATGTAGTACCTCACATTTATCAGCATTAAACTCCATCTGCCATCTTTCAGCCCACTCTTCCAAACGGCCTAAATCTCACTGTAGACTTTGAAAATCTACTTCATTATCCACCACACCACCTATCTTAGTATCATCTGCATACTTACTAATCCAATTTTCCACACCATCATCCAGATCATTGATGTACATGACAAACAACAGTGGACCCAACACAGACCCCTGAGGCACCCCACTAGTCACAGGCCTCCAACCTGACAAACGGCCATCCACCATTACTCTCTGGCATCTCCCATTCAGCCACTGTTGAATCCATCTTGCTACTCCACCATTAATACCCAACAATTTAATCTTCTTAACCAACCTTCCATGAGGAACCTTGTCAAAGGCCTTACTGAAGTCGATATAGACAACATCCATTGCTTTACCCTCATCAATTTCCCTAGTAACCTCTTCGAAAAATTCTAATCCTGGAATATTTAGTTTCCAATCACAGCCCTCCTGCAACCATGTTTCACTGATCACCACAACATCATACATCCAGGTGTCAATCCAGACTCTAAGCTCATCCACCTTTCTTACAATGCTCCTAGCATTAAAATATACACATTTAAGAAACCCACCACCACTTATTCTCTGTTTATTAACTTTTTCTTCTTTCTCCCCTACATTTTGGGTCCGAGTGCTTCCCTTCTCTGCCTCCTGCCTCCCACATTTTCTACTATCTTTCTCTATTTGAGTCCCTCCCCCCAACCGTTCTAGTTTAAAGGTACATGGATAGGACAGGTCTGGAGGGATATGGGTCAAACGCGGGCAGATGGGACTAGTGTAGCTGGGACATATTGGCTGGTGTGAGCAAGTCGGGCTGAAGGGCCTGGTTCCACGCTGTATCAACTCTTTGTCTCTGGCTTCCCTTTACTTGCATAGTGAAACCATTTCTTGTATGAGCACTATGGCATTGATTGCATTAACATTCTTACCCTCTTGAGTTTTTTTTGGTGCATCATATATTTTAATGAGATGGCTGTTAATATGAAGCTTTAGGTTCCACATCCCATTGTCGAGTTCCAAGTCAGATAGAGACACTGTGGCACCAATTTGACGAAAACAGGGTGGGGACGGGATGGGGCAGTGGGAATGAACCTCTTATCGTTTTCAATGTCTAGCAGCATGTAGACAGCATGGAAATTTACTTTAGTTTAGAGATACAGCGCAGAAACAGGCCCTTCGGCCCACCGAATCCACGCCAACAAGCGATCCTTGGTCACTAATCCTATCCTTCACACTGGGGACAATTTACAATTAATTACATGTCAAATAACCAACAAACCTGTACATCTTTGGAATGTGTGAGGAAACTGGAGCACCCGTAGAAAACCCATGCGGTCACAAGAAGAACGTACAAACTCCATACAGACAGCACCCGTAGTCAGGATCGAACCCGGGTCTTAACTCTACTGCTGTGCCACCATGCCGCACTTGGACAGAAACTACCCAATGTCTATATATCATTAAAATGCTGCCTCTGAATATCCACGCACATTGGAGGCTTATGGCGCCATTTTCCCAGAAGGCACGGCCACATTTAGACTATTGCTGCAGTTCTGGTCACCCATTACAGGAAGGATGTGAAGGCTTTGGAGAGGGTGCAAAGGATATTTACCAGTGTTAGTTATAAGGTGAAGTCTGAAGAAGGGTCTCAACCTGAAACGCCACCCATTCCTTCTCTCCAAAGGTGCTGGCTGTTCCACTGAGTTACTCCAGCATTTTGTGTCTATCTTCTGAACAAATTTGGATTGTATTCTTTGGAGCATCAGAGGTTGAGGGGATACCTGATTGAGGTTGATTAAATTATGAGAGGCATAGACAGAGTAGACAGTCACAACCTTTCTCCCCAATCTGAACAGGCTCAAAGACTAGGCGGCCGAGCTTTGAGGTGAAAGGGGCAAAGTTTAGAGGTGTGCAGGGCAATTTTTTTTAAACAGAGCATAGAACAGTGCCAGAGATAGTGGTGGAGGCAGGTACAATAGTGGCATTTAAGAGGTTTTGGGATAGACACAAGGATATGTGGGGAATTGATGATAGGGATCACATGCATGCAAAGATTAGTTTAACTTGGCATCACTTGGCCTCCTGACATTGTGGGCCGAAGGGCCTGTTCTTGTGCTGAACTGTCCTGTGATCCATGCAGGTGGTTAAACAGTTGTGGGCTACATAGATTGGGACTGATCAAGCTCTTCAAGGAAGGAAGAGGGAGGTTAATGAGGTGCAGCAACCAATCCAGCTTCCGTTGAGGAAGGTAGAATTTAGGTCTCCTGACTCACAGGAATCTGGGAATCTTTCTCTAATTGGGAAATGGTTTTCTATTATTCACAAGATAGTTAGAATTAGACCCCCAAATGCCCCCCAGCGGCACAGTGACGCAGCGGTAGAGTTGCTATCTTCTAGCGCCAGATACCCTGGTTTGATCCTGACTGCAAGTGCTGTCTGTACGGAATTTGTACATTCTCCCTCGAGTCACATCTGTTTATTTCCTCCCCTTCCATCTCCACCTACACTCTTTCCTCTGGATTCATAATTTTCAATCCTTTTGTCTCATATCTTTTGCATTCATCTCTGGTCTTTGTCAAACCACCTGCCTGCCAGAAACCCCTCTCTCATGTGTTCACCTATTGAAACATAGAAAATAGTGCAGGACTAGGCCCTTCAAGCCAGCACTGCCATTCAATATGATCATGGCTGATCATCTAAAATCAGTACCCCATTCCTGCTTTCTCCCCATATCCCTTGATTTTGTTAGCCCTCAGAGCTATATTTAACTCCTCTTGAATACAGGTACATCTATTACATGCCACGCGTTGGTCTCCAGAGATGCTGCTTGACTCGTTGAATTGCTCAAGCACTTTATGTTTTTCTTTTCTGAAATACCATCTGCAGTTTGTTGTTTCTACAATGAAATTCTTATTTGCGGCAGCATCACAGGCACCAATAAATATACAGTCATCAATAATATGACAATAATCAATAATACTTGGTAACCAGATCATAACATCGTTAAACTGATGTAAACTGACCAAAACAAAATCCATAGTTGGTCATAATCACGGAGGTAGGGTTGTGGTTGGTGTCGTGTGGTGTTCAAGAGTCTAATGGTTCCTGGGAAGAAGCTGATGTTGAATCAGGAGTTCACGGTTTACAGGCTCTTGTACCTTCTTCCCGAAGGCAGTGAGATGAGAGTGTGGCCAGCGTGGTGTGTATTGTTGATGTCGGCTTTCTTTTTTAGGTAGTGCCTCTTGTAGATCCCTTTGATGATGGGGGAGATCAGTAGCCGCGAAGGACATGGCTGTCACCTTCTGCAGTGTCCTTCACTCCTGGGCATTCGAGTTCATGAGCCAGGCTAAGATGTAACCAGTCAATACTGTATGTTCTCTGCTATACTTCTGTAGCAATTCTACAAAGTATCCAATGACATACTGAATCTCCTTAATCTTCGAGGGAAATATAGGCTGTAAAAAGTAAGAGGAGAAAAAAAACTGTGATTGTCGAGAGAAACACAGTGAAGGAAAGGGCTAACCTAGAGAGTCATAGGATGGTACAGCGTGGAAACAGGTCCTTCGGACCAACCTGCCCATACCGACCAACGTGTCCCATCTACACTAGTCCCACCTGGTGGATATATGGAACAGGACAAAGGAGGACTCAGTGGGAGAAACAGAAAGTGTAATTGAAAAAATGTGATGAAAATTAGTGGAAACAGCGTGAAGCAGAATTGTGCAGGAAAGAAGGCGCTTGAAAGAGAGGTGGGAATGGAACATACGATAAGGGTGAAACAAAATAATACATTTTACCAACTTGAAAAGTTGTTCCCACCATAATTCTGGATGTATCTGCATCCACATCTACAGAATACTTGTAAATTGATTATTTACTAGCAGGCACAAAATTCATTTTCAGGAGATATTATTTCTTATTGCACTTGCCTCCAAGCTCAATTTTATTTTGTCACTCAATACACCACCAATGGATCAAAGAAATGTATCTTTGAGAATATGGAATTTCTTTCTCTTAAAAGTCGAAAGTAAAAAAATGTTCATTCGCAAAATAAAAAGGGCACACATCTCCACAGCGCCAGAGACCTGGGTTTTATCCTCGCCTTGGATGCTGTCTGTGTGGACTTTGCGCGTTCTCCCTGTGAGAACATAGGTTTACTCCAGTTGCTCTGGTTATTTCCCACATCCCAAAGACATGCAGGCTAGTAGGATTTAGAGTCATAGAGTCATAGAATGATACAGCATGGAAACAGGCCCTTCAGCCCAATTTGCCCACATCAGCCAACATGTCTCAGCTACACTAGTCCCACTAACTGCATTTGGTCCATTTCCTTCGAAACCTGTCCTATCCATTTATAGATACAAAATGCTGAAGGAACTCAGCAGGACAGGCAGGAGAGAAGGAATATGTGATGTTTCCGGTCGAGACCCTTCATCAGACTTCCTATCCATGTACCTGTCTAACTGTTTCTTAAATGTTGGGATAGTCCCTGCCTCAACTACCTCCTCTGGCAGCTTGTTCTATATACCCACCACCCTTCGTGTGAAGAAGTTACCTTTTAAATTCCTATTAAATCTTTTCCCCTTCACCTTGAACATGAGCTTTTCCCTAAATCCACACAGCTAAACATGGGGGATATATAATTTTATCTGAACAAAATGGTACTGTTTACTTTTTGAATCATTCAATAAAGTTCTGATACCCTCTGTGATTTACACAGTGTTGCATTAATTAATTTTAACTCTGTTATCCAGTGATCACTGTGTTTACAACCCTGTTGTGCTGCTGCAAGTAGACATTTTGAAACATGCAGAATAGTGAAAGGCTTGAATAGAGTGGATGTGGAGAGGATGTTTCTACGAGAGTCATGGAGTCGTAGAGTGATACAGTGTGGAAACAGGTCCTTCGACCCAACTCGCCCACACAGGCCAACAAGTCCCAGCTACACTAGTCCCACTTGCCTGCGCTTGGTCCATATCCCTCCAAACCTGTCCTATCCACGTACCTGTCTAACTGTTTCTTGAACGATGGGATAGTCCCAGCCTCAACTACCTCCTCTGGCAGCTTGTTCAATACACCCACCACCCTTTGTGTGACAAAAATTACCCCTCGGATTCCTATTAAATCTTTTCCCCTTCACCTTGAACCTGTCCTCTGGTCCTCGATTCCCCTACTCTGGGCAAAAGACTGCATCAACCCGATCTATTCTTCTCATGATTTTGTATACCTCTATAAGATCTCCCCTCATCCTCCTGTGCTCCATGGAATAGAGACCCAGCGTACTCAACCTCTCTCTATAGCTCACACCCTCTAATCCTGGCAACATCCTTGTAAATCTTTTCTGAACCCTTTCAAGCTTGACAATACCTTTCCTATAACATGGTGCCCAGAACTGTACATAATATTCTAAATGCGGGCTCACCAACGTCTTATACAACTGCAACATGACCTCCCAACTTCTATACAATACTCTGACTGATGAAGGCCAATGTGCCAAAAACCTTTTTGACCACCTTATCTACCTGCGACTCGACCTTCAAGGAACCATACACCTGTACTCCTAGATCCCTCTGCTCTACAACACTACCCGGAGGCCTACCATTTACTGTTTATATCCTGCCCTTGTTTGACATCCCAAAATACACCACCTCACACTTTTCTATATTAAATTCCATCAACCATTCCTCTGCCCACCTGGCCAATCGATCCAGGTCCTGCTGCAATCTTTCACAACCATCTTCATTATCTGCAAAAAACACTCACTTTTGTATCATCAGCAAACTTGCTAATCTTGCCCTGTATGCTCTCTACCAAATCATTGACGTAGATGACAAACAGTAATGGACCTTGCACCAAACCCTGAGGCACACCACTAGTCACAGGCCTCCGGTCTGAGAAGCAACCTTCCACCATCACCCTCTGCTTCCTTCCATGGAGC
This sequence comes from Malacoraja senta, assembly GCA_038087875.1. Taxonomy (NCBI): domain Eukaryota; kingdom Metazoa; phylum Chordata; class Chondrichthyes; order Rajiformes; family Rajidae; genus Malacoraja; species Malacoraja senta. The sequence goes on from CM075977.1 coordinate 388,675,303, forward strand.
CAATTTGCTATCCATTCAGTTATCTATCCTTGGATCCCATGCGATCTAACCTTCCAGAGCAGCCTACTATGCGGAATCTTGTCGGACGCCTTACTGAAGCCCATGTACACAACATCTACAGCTCTGCCCTCTTCAAAATTTTTGGTCACGTCTTCAAAAAAAACAATCAGATTTGTGAGACATGACCTCCCACGTACAAAACCATGCTGATTATCCCTAATCAGTGCTTGTCCATCCAAATGCTTGTATAACCTATCCCTCAGAATATTCTCCAGTAACTTCCCAACTACAGATGTTAAGCTCACTAGTGGGAGAGTCCAGGAGTAGAGTTCAGAGCCTCAGAATTAAAGGACGTTCTTTCAGGAAGGAGATGATGAGAAAATTCTTTAGTCAGAGGGTGGTAAACCTGTAGAATTCATTGCTACAGAAGTCTGTGGAGGCCAAATCAGTGGATATATTTAAGGCAGAGATGGATAGCTTCTTGATTAGTACAGGTGTCAGAGGTTATGGGGAGAAGGTAGGAGAATGGGGTTAGGTGGGAGAGATAGATCAGCCATAATTGAATGGTGGAGTAGACTTGATGGGCCAAATGGCCTAATTCTACCCCTATTGCTTGTGACCTTATGAACTTCATTTAAGTGTTGCATTTTGGTACATCTATCTATCTATCATCATATACTTATTAAAAGTCTGATCTTGTACGTTTGTATATGTGTGTGTGTAGGTGTGTGTATATGTGGTTGTCTTTACATCTTCGCAAAAACACTACCCAATAACGATTATATTTTTGCATATTCCAATTGCCATTTTTCCCGTCGAGGCCGAGAACACCTTATCTGAACATTTATGCTTTATTTCTCGACCTATTCTCAACTCATTACTGATTAAAATCTAAAAATGTCAAAAGACTGAAATTAAAACCAGCAGCTTCAACTGATGATGTCACAATAGCTAGCAGAGATCAGCCTCAATGAAGATTTCCTCCTATATTTGACGTCATTCGCGATTAAGCTTTAAAAATGCCAACTTTCACAAGATGTTTACATATTATGATTCACATTTTTCCCCTCGAGGCAGAGACCACTTTCACTGAACATTTTAAGCTTTATTTCTCGACATTACTGATTAAAGTTTAAAAATATCAAAATACCTTGAATTTCAAACCGACCAGCTTAAACTGATGATGCTACAATGGCAGCCTCTACTGATAATGTTACAATAGATAAGCTAGCAGGGGGAGGGCGAATTGCTATTGCAACATGCAGGGCAAGTGCAATTGGAATTTTTTTTTAAGACCACTGCTGAGGGAGGCAAGGGGAGTGCTGGAATCTTACGTTCGGGAATGGCTTGAGTTGGAGGACCACACCTCCCGTGGGGGCTACGGGTAGGGAATGGGTGCATTGGGGGAGCAACCCAATGGGTCTGCACTTGGTCTAGTACATTACTAAAACTTTCATCTTGTTTGTTTGTTTGTTTGTTCCCGAAACTCCGCACAACAGTACATGATAGCACAGCAATTTTAGGCCCACCTTACTCACCATTGACCTGCGATGTGAACTAGTAAATTTCGTTCAGATTGATGTTATATTTTACAAGTTATAGACTTTTTAAACTTTAGTAAACCTGGCAGTCGCGTTCCCACTTGTCGCCGATCTCTGGCATCACGACGGGAACGTGTCAGCCTCGCCCGCGCAGTTGGGGGCTATAGGTGAGTGGTGGAATATTGCGTTGGGGGACGGGGACCTAACGGGTCCGCACTTGGTCTAGTATGACAATAAAAGACTCTTAACTCTCTTTTTTAATCCGTTGAGTTCCTCCAGCAGTTTGGGTTTTTTTGCTCAGGATTTCAGCATCTGCGGACTCTAATGTGAAACCTTGGTTGATTTCTTGCAGTGTCCCGATTCGGCTTGTAAGCAGGATCTGTTGGCCTATTTGCAACGTATCGCACTCTACTGCCACCAACTCAACATTTGCAGCAAAGTGAAGGCAGAAGTCCAAAACCTGGGAGGGGAGCTGATTGTTTCCGGGGTAAGTAATGGTTAAATGTAGTGCTAAAGTGCTAAAGAATGCCTCTGTCACTTCTCGCAAGCTCCACAACCATGGGTTGTTGCCTATTCCTTTCTTAATAGTGTGTTCATCTGTGCACGCTTCATTAGCAATGACGCTATATTTTTATTAATGTGCTTGTATGACAGGCAAAATATACATATTTAACAATAGCTGTGACCTCATTAAAATCTGCATGAGGCATATTAACTTGAGGAAACTAAGGTTCCCTCATATTTCATTCCACTGCCACTGGGATTTTATTTTCTTCTCTCCTCGAGCCACAATAGCTCATATGTGACAAAATCTAAGCAACATTATTTAAATGATTCTAGCAACAAGGAGGTGTTATTTATAGGCATCTGAGATACGCTGCTACAGAATCAAAGGGAGAAGAGTCACCAAAGCCGACAGTTACTTAGCTCTGAAGGACAAAGCCTGAACTTCCAATAATCTGTCAATGGCGCTACATTTCAATAAGTGTTGCAATGTTTGCATTAACTTTCGGCATCAGGATTCAAAGCCGGCCCTGACTAACTGCACGAGGATCTACGTTAGCGGCTGGTTTAGTTTAGTTTTGTTTCGTTTAGAGATACAGCACAGAAACAGGCCCTTCGGCCCACCGACTCCGCAACAAACCAGCGATCCCCGCACACAAACACCATCCTACACACACTAGGGACAATTTACAGTTACACCAAGCCAATTAACCTCCAAACATGTACGCCTTTGGAGTGTGGGAGGAAACCGAAGATCTCGGAGAAAACCCTCGCAGGTTGTGAAAAAGAGAATCAGTTTCCATCTGCATTAATTCTTTTCCACAATCTCTGAGCACCCCACAGTGCAGGTAAGCTCAACGAGGACTCGGACAGGTACATGGATCAAAAAGGTATTACCCTAATATTGTGGAAGATCCGTTCAGAAGGCTGATACAGTTTACAGTTTTGTTTATTGTCACCTGCACCGAGGTACAGTGAAAAGCTTTTGTTGCATGCTATCCAGTCAGCAGAAAGACAATACATGATTACCATTGAGCCATTCACAGTATAGATACATGTCTTGACTATGTCTTGCCACTGGATCCAGATAGGCCGGGACGAGAGGTTGAGGCTGACGATTTGCGCAACTTTAATCCAAGTCAAGCACAAGTCATGACTTCAGGACCTGTACCGCCCAACAGGGCGAAGCAAGGTCACCACAGGAGCGCGAGCAGCTGCGAAGAAGCGCACCGCAGAAGCTCAGAGAAAACGCGTCGCAGCACCCACCCAACTGTGTCCCATATGCGGGCGAGCCATCCGGGCCCGGTTTGGTCTCACCAGTCACCTCCGGACCCACAAACAAAAACACTGAAGTCGACTACGAAGGACGAACAACAACAACATGATAAGAGAATAACATTTAGTGCAAGGTAAAGCCAGCAAAGTCCGATCAAGGATAGTCCGAGGGACACCAAAGAGATAGATAGTAGTTCAGGACTGCTCTCTGGATGTGGTAGGATGATTTTGTTCTCTGATAACAGCTGGGAAGAAACTGTCCCTGAATCTGAATAACAGAGGGGAGAAAAGTTATTTCTGTGGTGCATGCTTTCAAGCTTCTGTATCTTCTGCCAGACGGGAGTGTGGAGAAGAAGAAATGGGTGGGACATGGCAGCATTTAAAAGACACTTAGAAAAGTATGTGGGTATGAAAGGTTAAGAGGGATATGGGCCAAACATGCGCAAATGGAACCAGCTTAGATGGGGCATCTTGGTTGGCATGGCGGGTTGGGCTGAAGGACTTGTTTCCTTGCAGTATGACCCTCTTAGAGAGTGTAATTACTCATGCTAAGAAGGCATTTCATGAGAAACCAGTTGCTTTTTGTAATGCGATTTATGCTGGAAAGAGATATAATAGTCTATTGGCCTCATAGCCTCAGAATTAAAGGGCATTCCTTTAGGAAGGAGATGAAGGAATTTCATTTGTCAGATAGTGGTGAATGTGTGGAGTTGATGGCCATAGACGACTGTGGAGGCCAAATTAATGGATATGTTTAAGGCAGAAATAGATAGATTCTTGATTAGTACGGGTGTCAGAGGTTATGTGGAGAAGGCAGGAGAATGGGGTTAGGAGGGAGAGATAGATCAGCCTTGATTTAATGGCAGAGTAGACTTGATGGGCCAAATGGCCTAATTCTACTCCTGTCACCTATGAACATCAAGTCTGAAGAAGGGTTTCGGCCCAAAACGTTGCCTAATTCCTTAGCTCCATAGATGCTGCCTCACCCACTGAGTTTCTCCAGCATTTTTGTCTACCTTCGATTTTCCAGCATCTGCAGTTCCTTCTTAAACATGACCTACATCAATGTCTGCATACAATGGCATAACTTACTGAGCAGAAACACTCAGTGCTGGAGTATCTCAACAGATTAGGCAGATTCTGTGGAGGACACAGAAAGGTGACACTTCCACTCAGGACCCTTCAGACGGATTGCAGTGGGGGGGGGGGGGGGGGAGAAAGAGGTGGGGGTAGGGCAAAGCCTGTCAAATGATAGCTGGATATTGGGGACTTGCCTGGCTTTGTCCTGCCCCCCACCTCTCTTGCCCAGGTCTCTCCCACCTAATACAATCAGTCTGATAAAGGGTCCAGTCCCGAAAGTCACCTATCAACTCCCTCAACCGATGTTGCCTGACCCGCTGACTTACTCCAGCACTTTGTGCTTTCCTCAAGATTCCTGCATCTGCTGTTCCATGTATCAGCATGAATGACCGATTTTTAATTTAGTGTAGTCCAGGGATACAGCATGAAAACAGGCACTTCGGCCCACTGGGTCTGTGCTGACCAGACATCCTTGCACATTAACACTATCCTACACATGCTAGGGACAATTTTACATTTATACCAATTAACCTACAAAACTGTACGGCTTTGGAGTGTGGGAGGAAAACGAAGATCTTGCAGAAAACCCATGCAGGACACGGGGAGAACGTACAAACTCCGTGCAGGTAAGCACCCGTAGTCAGGATCAAACCCGGGTCTCTGGTGCAATAAGGCAGCAGCTCAATCGCTGCACCACCATGCCGCCCTGTTGCAGTAATAGATATCGGGGAGAGGTCACTGCAGTGAACTCTCTTGTCAGCGGCACAGTGGTACAGCGATAGATTTGCTGCCTTACCGCACCAGAGACCCGTGTTCGATCCTGATAACAGGTGCTGCCTGTATGGAGTTTGCACGTTCGTCATATGACCATATGGGTTTTATCCGGGTGCACTGGTTTCCTCCACGTTCTAAACACATGCAGGTTTCTAGGCTAATTGGCCTCTGTAAAGTAGCCCATGGTGTGTCGTGTGTGCAGGTGATCCTTGGTCAATGCTGACTTGGTGGGCTGAAGGACCTACTTCCACACTGATTATCTAAAATTTCTTTGGAGGGAGCGGACAGATGATATTTCAGGTTAGGACTCTTCATGGAATAAGTCTTGACGTTTTCAGTGCAGTTTACAGAGGACAGAGGAACGCAGTTCACATCTGAGTTTGCTTTGAGTTTATTGCCACATGTACTGAGGTACAGTGAAAAGCTTTTGTCGCATGCTTAAGTCATCGAAAAGACAATAAATGATTACAATTGAGCTATCCACAGTGTACAGATACATGATGAAGGGAATAACGTGAATAACGATTAATGCAGGATGAAGTCCGATCAAAGATAGTCCAAGCATCTCCAATGAGGTAGATAGCAGCTCAGGTCTGCTCTCGAGTTGTTGGTAGGATGGTTCAGGGGACTGATAGCAGCTGGGAAGAAACTGTCCCTGAAGCTGGAGCTGCGCATTTTGCCTTTTGCCCAATGGGAGAGGGAAAAGAGGGAGTGGCCAGGGTGTGACCCGCCCTTGATTATGCTGCTGGCCTTGCCGAGGCAGCGTGGATGTGGAGAGGATGTTTCCACTAGTGGGAGAGTCTAGGACCAGAGTTCATAGCCTCAGAATTAAAGGACATTCTTTTAGGAAGGAGATGAGGAGAAATTTCTTTAGTCAGAGGGTGGTGAATGTGCGGAATTCTTTGCCACAAAAGGCTGTGGAGGCCAAGTCAGTGGATATATTTTTAAGGCAGAGATAGATAGATTCTTGATTAGTACAGGTGTCAGAGGTTATGGGGAGAAGGCAGAAGAATTGCGGTTAGGAGGGAAAGATAGATCAGCCGTGCTTGAATGGTGGAGTAGACTTGATGGGCCAAATGGTCTAATTCTACTCCTATCACTTATGACCGTATGACCGGTTGGTACTTTAGTTGGTAAACCCAGCCAGGGGACGGTGGGAGATGGAAGGGAAAATGCATTGCATTTGACGAAGTTGAGGTGCAAAATGAATGTTTTACTCCTCAAAGCCACGCAACCTTGGCTTTGCGACAAGCATGAATATGCCACCTTCCAGCTCCAACTGCAGCCGGAAATCACTTCTCAGACTAGACCAATTGCTTTTTCGCTGTCAGTGTAAGTGTACGGTGGCAGACCGGCTGAATACATATGTATGCAGCTCACACAAATGCAAAGTTCAGCTGCTGACACACGTCTCCTCCTCAAACTTACATGCAGCTGGGACCAGCATTCACCCGAGGCAAATGCCAACAGCAACTTTAAACATTGAAGGCTTCTGTTCTGGCTCCTCTGGCGCGGATCCTGCATTGTGCATCTTTCAACAGGACCACACTGCTCATTCATGCCTCCTAGCATAGGTGAAAGCTCTCTACAATCTTCTCTCGACTGATTGACTGAAGGATACAACATAGAAAGAGTCCCCGAAGTCCACACCGATTGTCGATCACTCATTCATACTTGTTCGTAGTTATCCCACTTTCGCATCCACTCCCTGCACACTCGGGGCTATTTAACAACATCCAATTAACCAATTAATCAAAGATCGACACAAAATGCTGGAGTAACAGTGGGACAGGCAGCATCTTTTGAGAGAAGGAATAGGTGATGTTTCGGGGTCGAGACCCATCTTCAGAACAGTCAGGGGAAAGAGAAACGAGAGATATAGGCGACAATGTAGAGAGATAAAGAACAATGAATGGAAGATATGCAAAAAAGTAATGGTGATAAAGGAAACAGGCCATTGTTAGCTGTTTGTTGGGTGAAAACGAGAAGCGGGTGCGACTTGGATGTGGGAGGAATGGAGAGAGAGGGAATGCCAGGGTTACTTGAAGTGAGAGAAATCAATATTCATACCACTGGGCTCCAAGCTGCCCAAGCGAAATATGAGATGCTGTTTCTCCAATTTGCGTTTAGCCTCACTCTGACAATGGAGGAGACCTAGGACAGAAAGGTCAGTGTGGGAATGGGAAGAGGAATTAAAGTGTTCAGCAACTGGGAAATCTGAGCACAGCGAAACGACCGCCCAGTCTACTTTTGGTCTCACCGATGTATAAGAGTCCACATCTTGAAAAATGGATACTGTGGATGAGGTTGGAGCAGGCGCAAGTGAATCTGTGCCGAACAAATCCACGCATCTATTGGATGTCGGAGGAAACCAGAGCACCGGATGGAAATCCATGGAGTCACAGGGAGAACATGCAAACTCCAGACGCAGACAGCACCCGAGGTCCCGGATTGGACCCGGGTGTGTGGCACCATGAGGCAGCAGCTCCACCAGCTTGTGCCACTGTGCCTCATTAGATATTCTCCTGTGTTTATACATGACTCTTCAGTCTTCTAATTCATCTTACTTTTGCTGATATTTGACCTCTTCAGTGCCCACTGGAGGATCGGAGGCACGAAAGCTGGACGGGAGCTGGAGGTCAGACTTCCGCCCTGTTCCTGCACTCACCACTTGGTTCAATACCAACTCCAGATCCTCGTTGTGTTCCTCTGCGGGGACGACTGTGTCCTGGTTCCTTGGCCTGGACGTTCCTGGCAAGCAGGCCCGGCTCACCCGCCATGGACCGACCTCGGAGCGGGGCTCGCCCAGCAAGCCTGCCTGGTAGGGCTGGGAACCCGCCCAAAACACTCGTCGGTCGGGAGGACTGGGAACGATTATAATGAAGAAAAAGTCGCAAAGAAACAAATCCATTGGAACAGAACTTGCAGCATTTCTGTTCAACTGATCAACAGGAGAAATTTCAGACCAATATTTTACGGCTGTAGTTTAATGTCACAGTGTGCTGATCATTGATTGCTGCATCAGAATGGTGGAATGAGAAGAAAAGCTATGTTACATGGCCCTTAATCTCATCAAAGAAGAGAACAGTTCTGTCTTTCATTAGAATCCTTGACTTAATGGTAATTTTCTCTCTCACAGTCTCTGTTAGTGACAGCAAGCTCATTTAATTCCTCGAGACATTTATAGATCTCCAACCTCTCATGATTATATTTGATTGATCGAGATTCACTCGAACATGACCACTTTTTATTTAACACTTTATTACTCAGTCTGACAACTGTAGTTTCACTCTTCCACGCTCTGATTCACCCTGTAGTCTGTCTCCTGGTCTGACGTGCATGCGGGAAAATAATTGATTCACTGCAATGCTCCCTTTTCCATTCTGACATCTTGTGATTGATCCACGGTTAGATTTTTGAGTGAAATCCTATTTATAGAACAAAAATGTTAACACAACATAAGAACATAATGCTTATAACATTTTCCATGTGTAACAAAGCTAGAAACATTGCATCCCAGAAGTAATTCATGTTAGAGTCATAGAGTTTTACAGTGTGGAAACAGGCCCTTCAGCCTAACTTGTCCACATGTCCCATCTACCATAGTCCCACCTACCTGCGTTTGGCCCATATCCCTCTAAACCTGTCCTATCCATGTACCTGTCTAAATGTTTCTTAAACGTTGCGATAACACCTGCCTCCACTACCTCGTCTGGCAGCTCGTTCCATAAACCCACAACCCTTTACTTGAAAATGTTACCCCTTAGATTCTTATAAAATCTTTCCCCCCTCACCTTAAACATATGTCTTCTGGTTCTCGATTCCCCTACTCTTGATAGCTGCTCATTCTAAACTTCCCCCCAGTCTAGTTTCAGTAAAAACACTGAATCAAGCACCTGAACAACTAATCTATATTTTAACAAAGCGCAATCACAGTTCAACCACTGTACCTATCCCACCGTGGGTTCGATCTTCATATCTGCCTGATCAAGCCCTCTAGGACTCGCTCAAACAGAGACACTCCAGAAGGTCACGCAGTCCCAAGCGCTCTCCCAGAAGATCGACACGGGACCTCGTGGTAGCGGACTTTTATAGGTCCCGGGACCTCGAGGGGCCAAACCACATGGGGGTGTGTCTCTTAATAATCCTATTACAGTTATCGATTAACCCCATACATAACAATAATACCATACAATAACCCCATACTAACCCAATAATACAACAGCTCAATACATTGTATTCAAACCAGACTTCTCAAGGAAGCCAACTTAGAAACATTTACCCTGATCTGCAAGAAACCCAGACAAGGCTCAATCCTTATCCAATCAACACTCAGCCAAGTCAAACTCTGCAACATTATTGACAATTATTTACAAGGTGTATGTCTGGTTTGCAACCATTCAATCCATTCTATGCATTTTGCACCTAATTGTAAGGGTCTGCAGATGTTCTTATTCTTTTCTTGCAAATTGTATCTAAGCTCTAGACACACTCCGCCGCTTGTCCCAGCTCTGCAGAGAGCAATTCCAAATTGACCAAATCTCCCAGTAGCCCTGAAGCTTTTACCCCATTTTAAAGTCCTAGCCTCTCCAATTTGGTCAGGATTAACACTCTGGGCAAGAGACTCTCTTTACAGTTTAGTTTTTTGTTACAGTGAAATTTTGTTGTTGTGTGCCATCCAGTCAGCAGAAAGACAATACATGATTTAATTGAGCCATTTACAGTGTATAGATATATGATAAGGGAATAATAGATATATGATAAGGGAGTGCAACTTTAAACCAGCAAAGTCCGATCAAGGATAGTCTGAGGATCACCAATGAGGTAGATACTAGTTCAGCACTGCTCTCTGGGTGTGGTAGGATGATTCAGTTGCTTGATAACAGCTGGGAAGAAACTGTCCCTGATTCTGGAGGTGTGTGTTTTCACACCTCTATACCCTTTGCCTGACGGGAGAGGGGTAAGAGGGAGTGGCCAGGGTGCGACTCGTCATTGATTATGCTATTGTCCTTGCCGAGGCAGCATGAGGTGTATATGGAGTTTATAAAAGGGTGATTGGTTAGTGTGATGGTCTGGGCTGCGCCCACAATTCGCTGTGTGTCTACCCGAGCTATTCCTGTCATGATGTTGTGAAATTTGATACTACACAAGGTACTGCTAAAGTCAAAAGCAACTGCAGATGTTGGAATCTTGAGCAATATACAAACTACTGGTCGAATATGTTACGGAAACAGCAACTGAAGGAAACAACACTACTGGGCGTGATGGACTTCCAGGGCTATTCGACAGATGCTAGGATGAATGTCAATGGTGACAGCATCCCAAGACTAGCCCTGCACTGGACACCGGAAGGGAAAAGGAAAAGAGGGAGACCCAAAACCACCTGGCGTTGAACTGTAGAGGAGGAAATGAAAACAATGGACCTGACCTGGGGTAGTGTCCAGAAGCTAGCCCAGAACAGACAGGAGTGGAGGACCTTCGTTGCTGCCCTACATGTCAGGAGGCATAATAGGCAGTAAGTAAGTGGTTGTACTCCATGGATCAGTCAGCATTTGGGGAGGGAAATGGCAACTAGTCTAGAACAGGGAAAAAATCTTTATGTTTGATTGATGTGTAAGGATTTAAATTAACAAAGGTAGAGTTAAATTAAAATCAAAGCTTGGTTAGTTTAGAGATACAGCGTGGAAACAGGCCTTTCGGCCTACTGACCCTGAACCGACCAGCGATCATCTTTACACTAGTTCTAGCGTGTACAGTGAAAGGGTACAGTGAAAACTTTTTTATTGTGTGATATCCAGTCAGCAGAAAGGTTATACATGATTACAATCAAGCCATCCACTGTGCACAGATACATGACAAAGAGAATAATGTTGAGTGCAAGATATTGATTGATAAAAATACATCTATTGATGCTCCTGAACACATCATCAGTGATGGAACCTGGGGTCATTGTGTGTTTCGGGTCTTTCAACATCAGACACCCTCACCCAGGCGACCTAGCCGTGGTTGATCAAACAACATAGAAACATAGAAAATAGGTGCAGTAGGCCATTCGGCCCTTCGAGCCTGCACCGCCATTCAATATGATCATGGCTGATCATCCAACTCAGTATCCCGTACCTGCCTTCTCTCCATATCCCCTGATCCCTTTAGCCACAAGGGCAACGACGTGTGTTCAGGTGGTATTCGCACCTCCCCATGGACCTCCTCCCCTGATCCAGAGCCATCTCGAAGCCTTCTCCGCTGCCTCTGTAATGTTCTTGATGGCTCTTCTCCTCACCATTCCCTTGATGCCGAGTGCACTCAAAGCTTTGTAGAGCGATTGCCCTGCAAAACCTCTGCAGCCAACCTTGCTTTCCAGCCTTGCTTACGGCAGTCTATGACCAGCTCTTCGTACTTGGTCATCTTCCTCTCGTGGGGCTCCTCCAGACGGTCCTCCTATGGCACTGTCAGTTCCAACAAGATGATGTTTTTGGTCGCCTCTGAGACCAGGAGGATATCTGGCCTCAGGGTGGTCGTGGCAATGTGCTGTGGGAACTTCAGCTGTTTCACCAGGTCTACATAAAGCTGCCAGTCCTGCGCAGTCGCCAGGATTCTTGACTGTTTCCTGGCTGCTGTGGTTCTTGGCAGCTGCACTCCGGCCTTCACGAAGGTGATCATCTGGGTGGTGGGCCGTGCTCGTCTGCATCTGCTAATTCCCATGCTGATGGCTTCTGCAATGGGTTTAAGAACCTGGTCGTGATGCCAGGTGTACCCGCCCTGCCCAAGAGCCGTTGGGCAGCAGCTCAGGATGTGTTCCAATGTCCCCTTGCCTGAGCATTGGGGGCAATCCGGAGATTCCGCTTTGCCCCAGATGAAGAGGTTCGATGGGCTGGGCAGGACATCATACACTGCCTGGACCAGGAACTTGATGCGCTGTGGTTCAGCCTGCCAGAGCTCAGTCCATGTTACTTTTCGATTGCATGGCCTGCTCCCACGTTGTCCAGGCTCCCTGCTGCCTCCATCCAACCGCTCTGGTAGACCTCACCTCCTCCACCATTGCCCTCACTTCCTCCTGGACCAGCCTGCACCTCTCCTTCCCCTTGGCCTTGTCAAACTGGGGAGTTGGGAATATTCCCAGACCAGCTCTTCCCCGAGTCACTGTTCCCACCAGGACTCTGTGGCGTATCCGAGACTCCGCTTGCAGCACGGCTTTGCTGGCTCTCCATTTCCTCTAAAGTACTCTAGTAAAGTACAGTAAAGTCTGATTAAACATAGTCCGAGGATCTCCAATGGGGTTCTCCAAAGATGCTGCTTGATCACTGTGTTTGGTTCAAAATACATGTACGTTTGGTCCTCTAACATATTGTCATTGCTGCTGCAGCTGAGCGAGGGTGTTGTCTCGAGCTCAGCTACCTGTCGACTCATGATCTCCAGGTGAGATCTGCTTAAGTACTAGGACACTCCCCTCAACCCATGACGTCACGCTGACGAGGGTTCAACCGTAAGTGGTCTGACCATCAGGTGACGCCAGAGGACGTTCCTTCAGGAAGAAGTTGAGGAGGAATTTATTTGGTCAGAGGGTGGTGAATCTGTGGAATTTATTGCCACAGATGGCTGTGGAGGCCGTCAATGGATATTTTTAAGGTGGGGATTGACAGATACTAGTACAGGCATCAGGAGCTACGGGGAGAAGGCAGGAAAATGGGCTTAAGAGGGAAAGATAGATTGATTGAATGGTGGAGTAGACTTGATGGGCCGAATAGCCTAATTCGGCTCCTGTCACTTATGACCTTATGGCGACTCAGCCATTTGTCCAAGGAGGAACATTTATTCTTATGATCTTATGTAGTTTTGAACTCTCTCCTCACCTCAGTAATTCAACGCTTTGGTCTGTGTTTGGATCAAGGCCACTTTGAAATCTGGTCCTGTATCTTGTTAACCAACCTGGTTGAGTAAACGTCCTGCGATAACACTCCTGACAACACCGTCCGTCGTTTAGCTGATAATTGAAAGCCGGCCGAGCGGTTGTTGATCATCCGCATTGGACCGGTCCCGCTTTTATGGAGGGGAAATAACCAGAGTGATTATCTGCATTGTCAGCGAGATTTATGTTGTAGCTAAACTGGAGCAGTAAGGGTGGAGAGCGCAGCAATTATCTGGAGCACACATCTTTAGCATTGCAGTCAGGATCTTGCTTGGTCGTCAGTGCTTTCAACCATTTTTCTTATCAAGTGGAGGGAATTGAATTGGCCGAAGGCTGTTTATTTTTCTGGGGACCTCAGGGGGATTCCAAAGTGGATTATTCTCTTTCGCATTTAGGTTGCGTTCGCAGCAGACTTGATTTTTGCACAAACATGCCGGATCTGCCATCACTGAGGAAAACCGAGCTTATGGAGTCTCCACTCTTCTTGGCTCTTCATCTGTCCACCGCCGTTCATGACTGAAAGCAACAGGTCTTCACATCTTTGCCCAAACCTGTTGGTTGTGGATTGCTCAGATCATTCTATAACAAAGCTACATCTGCAGTTAATGGTCCAGGATAACTGATCTTAACCTCTGTGTCAGAAGCAACTGCTGAAAAACCGCAAAAGATTTTCGCTGTACCTCGGTACACGTGACAATAAACTAAGCTGAAACTGAAACTGAGATGCTGGTTTACACCGAAGATAGAAACAAACTCAGCGGGGCAGAACGTATCTCTGGAGAGAAGGAATGGCTAATGTTTCGTGTCGAAAGCCTTCTTCAGACTCTGCATTTCAGATCAAAGACCTTATCTTCAGAGATATTAACCTTTGCCCAGGCTAGTATCCTTGGTATCTCTTGAACTCCAAGAACCAGAGGACATCGGTTTACGGTGAGGGGGGGAAAGATTTAATAGGAACCTGAGGGGTAACTTTTTCACACAAAGGATGGTGGGTGTATGGAACGAGCTGCTGGGGGAGGTAGTTGAGCCAGGTACTACTTCAACGTTTAAGAAACATTAAGGCAGGTACATGGATACGACATGATTAGAGGGATATGGGACAAACACAAATTGGTGGGACGTGTAGATGGGACATATGTCAATTGACAATAAGTGGGCAAGTTGAGCTGAAGGGTCTGTTTCCACGCTTTATGACTCTATAACCCCTCTACCCTACACTTGACTGCAAAGGATCAGATGGTGAATACTGTCTTCCTGTGGTGTTTAACTGTCGGCACTGATAAAGTGTAGTTTAGTTTAGTTTAGAGATACAGCATGGAAACAGGCCCTTCGGCCCACCGAGTTCGCATGGATACCAGCGATACCTGCACGTTAACACTATCCTGCACACTCTAGGCACTATTTTAACGTTTATACCTGCAAACCTGTATGCCTTTGGAGTCATAAGGTCATAAGGAATAGGAGTAGAATTAGGTATTTCGGCCCATTTAGTCTACTCCGCCATTCAATCATAGCTGATCTACAGTATCTCTCCCTCCTAACCCCTTTCGCCTGCCTTCTCCCATAACCTCTGACACCTGGACTAATCAAGAATCTATCTATCTCTGCCTTAAAATAGTCCACTGACTTGTCTTCACAGCCTTCCACCGATTCACCTCCCTCTGACTAAAGAAATGTCTCCTCATCTCCTTCCTAAAAGAACGTCCTTTAATTCTGAGGTTATGACCTCTAGTCCGAGACTCTCCCACTAGTGGAAACATCCTCTCCACATCCACTCTATCCAGACCTTTCACTATTCTGTATGTTTCAATGAGGTCCCCCCTCATTCTTCTAAACTCCAGCGTGTACAGGCCCAGCCGACAAACGCTCATCATAGGTTAAACTTCTCATTCCTGGGATCATTCTTGTAGAATGTGGGAGGAAACCAAAAATCCTGGAGAAAACCCATGCAGGTCACGGGGAGAGCATACAAACTCCGTACAAACAAGCACCCATAGTCAAGAACGAACCCGGATCCCTGGCTTTGTAAAGGGCCTGTCACACTAGTGCGACCTAATCCGCGAGTTCTGGCGAGTTTGCCCTCGACTCATACTCGCAGCATTGTCAACACGAGGTCGTAGGAGGTCTTCGTAACTCTCCGTCATGCTCGAGAGTGGTCTCCGCGTACTCGCGGCATCAGCTAAGTCGCGGCGTTTTTATCAATATGTTAAAAAATGCCCGCGAGTAAAAAAATGTATACTTTTTTTACTCATAGGTTTAGTCGTAGTAGGTCGACATGTTAGTCGTAGGTAATCGAAGTTAGTCGAAGGTAATCGAAGGTAGTCGTAGATAGTCTTCATCATAGTCGAAGGGAGGTCGAAGGAGATCGGAGTAGGTCGTCTTCACTCTCCACTATTCGGTATCCAATTTTCCCGGTTAGTCGTAGCTAGTCGAAGATGGTCTTCAACATAGTCTAAGGAGGTTGAAGGAGGTTTTCTACATAGTCAAAGGAGGTCTTCAACATGTCATCTTTTCAAACTCTCTTTAAATCTCGCCAATTAGGTCGCCCATGTGGGACAGCCCCTTAAGGCAGCAGCTTTATCGCTGTGATACCGTGCCACCAAAGTCTTCACCTCCTTGTTCTGTGGAGAAGAAGAACAGCACAAACACTGCAGCTCTAAAGTGTAAATTTCACTGTCACAAAGACCCAACCAGGGTAACATAGAAAAGTACAGCACAAGAACAGGTCCTTCAGCCCACAATGTGAGCACGGAACGTGATCCCAAGACCAACTCCTTTCCGCTTGCATATATTCCATATCCCTCCATTTTCTGGTGCAGGAGTAGGCCATTCGGCCCATCGAGCCAGCACCGCCATTCAATGTGATAATGGCTGATCATCCCCAATCAGTACCCCATTCCTGCCTTCTCCCCATATCCACTGACTCCACTATCTTTAAGAGCCAAACCTAGCTCTCTTTTGAAAGTATCCAGAGAACCGGCCTCCACCGCCCTCTGAGGCAGAGAATTCCACAGACTCACAACTCTCTGTGTGAAAAATTGGTTCCTCATCTCCGTTCTGAATGGCTTATCCCTTATTCTTAAACTGTGGCCCCTGGTTCTGGACTCCCCCAACATCGGGAACATGTTTCCTGCCTCTATCGTCTCCAACCCCTTAATAATATTTTAAATGTCCCAATATGATATCCTCTCATCCTTCTAAATTTCGGAGTATACAAGCCCAGCCGCTCCAATCTATCAACATATGACAGTCCCGTCTGTTTGAAACTTGATCTTCTCATGTATCTCTACACTCTAAATGGCTGGGTTGTAATCATGTATTGTCTGCACATACAACCTCAGGCACAGACGAGCGGACAGCATCGCCACAAACAGAACACGCTTTTTCAAGAGCTTCTTCCCTGCCACAGTGAGACTCTTGGCCAAAACAAAATGAACTGATGTCCTGATCCACCGCATAACATATAGGGTTTTAGGCACTTTCTTTTTTATTTCGAGAGAAGTTTATGTTTTTATAGATTATGTGTCTTTCTGTGTGTCTTTTTAACTTGACTTGACTTGACTCTCTGAACAACCGCACAAGAGTTCCTATGTGTGTAAGCACAAATGGCAAATAAAGTTTTTGATTTGATTTGATTTGTCTTTCTGTTGACTGATGAGCATGCAACAAAAGCCTTTCACTGTACCTCAGTGACAATAAACTAAACTACACTACAGTAACGTTGATGAATGAGAATTCAGAAAATCTTCACCACCCACCCATTTCTAGCATCTATTTCATCACCTTCATTGGTAAAGTCAGACATGACTTTCACATCCCTTTTCATGTTTTGCCTAACAGCTCCTCCTGGGAGACTATTAAGCTATCAATATGTCACATCTTTCTTGTAAAAGGGCAGGGGAGACTCACACAAAGCTCTTTTCATCCTCAGGGGGACCACAGCACAGTTGCTCTTCCATTCCCTAACAACTTGTGACATACCTTCATACAAATGTATAATGTATAAATCAACGGCACTAAAGACTGTGATCAGGGCTTTTCCAAGTGATGTTTGTCATATTGATGGGTTAACACACATTAGTTCTCTCAGCAAGGTCAGACGACTCAAATAGTGCTTGTTGTTTGACAAGATGAAAGTGTGTAAGCAAAGCGATCATTTATAAAAGCATTATCGGGGTAATCTCACTTCAACTATTTTGGATGCCCAATTGATATCCTATTAGGGCGGCACGATGGCGCAGCGGTAGTTACTGCCTTACAGCACTAGAGACCCGGGTTCGATCCTGACTACGGGTGCTGTCTGTAGGGAGATTGTACTTTCTCTCTTTGACCAATTTCCTCCCACTGCCCAAAAGATGTGCAGGTTTGTACGTTAATTGGCTTCTGTAAATTGTCTCAAGTGTGTAGGTTAGGACTCGTGCAGGGGTGATCATTGGTCGGCATATACTCGGTGGGCAGAAGGGCCTGTTTTCCACGCTGTATCTCTAAACTAAACTAATATCCTTCTGTTAGGAAATTCACTGGGAAGAAAGGAACTCACTGGATCGCCACTTCTGCAGCTTTTTTGTATTTGTGTCTCTGGTTTCAAAGCAGTGGTAGAGCTTTATTACTTTATTCCATGTTTGATTTGTAAAAGCTTCCCAATTCACTAAGTGTTCCTCTAGTGTGTGTGTGTGTGTGAAGTCAGAGAGTGATACAGAGAAAGCGGCCTTTCGGCTCAACTTGCCCACACTGGCCAACATGTCCCAACTACACTAGTCCCACCTGCCATATCCCTCCAAACCTGTCCTATCCATCTACCTTTCTATCTGTTTCTCAAACATTGCGATAGTTCCTGCTTCAACTAAATCCTCCAGCAGCTCGTTCCATGCACCCACCACCCTTTGTGTGAAAAAGTTAAGGGCCTGTCCCACTTACGTGATCTTTACAGGGGACTGCCGGCACACGTGATAGGTCGCCGACATTTTCAACATACAGGTTGTTTGGTCGTGAGAGGTCACCCGCGACATGTCGCCAGGGATCGCCTGTATGCTAGTGAGAGGTCTCCTATGGTCGTGAGAGGTCTCCAAAGAGCCGTAGTGTCTTGCTGGTTGCCGCTGAATTTTCAACATGTTGAAAATTTCGGCGACCTATCACGTGACCAAAACAGTCGCCTGTAAAGGTCACGTAAGTGGGACAGGCCCTTTACTCCTCAGATTTCTATGATATATTTTCCCCTTCACCTTAAAACTCTGTCCTCTGGTCATGGAGCATTTGTGTGTGTGTATACATGTGTATATAAATGTGTGTATGAATGTGTGTATGAGTTTGAGTGTGTCTGTGCGCATGCGTACACGTGTACATGCATGTGTGTGTGAGAAAGAGATTTTTCTATTGTTACCAGTCACTCTATATTTTACGATGCAGAGACCTTGATCATTAATGCAATCAGGCTTTTCAATTCCATTTAATCACTAGCAGAGCAAGCTGTGACTCCAGCTCTCAGCCAATCCCCCCCCCCCCCCCCCCCATTGTGGGACTCAGTGGTTTCAGTCACAGTTATTCCACAGATTCCCTCTCACCTCTGCGACCCATGTCCCAATGTGCGCTGCAGTGTAGCTCAGTGTTTCTGGGCCATCTGCTCTGTCCTTTGCCCAGTCTGCTGCAGAATGTCCCCATTGACTGGTGCTGAGAGTCAAAGCCAGCATAAGCAGGACTGGTCAGAGCGCTCATTCTGGTCATAAACACAAATTCCTGGAGTAACTCAGCGGAACGAACCCATTCCTTCTCCCCAGAGTTGGTGCCTGTCCCGCCGAGTTACTCCAGCATTTTATGTCTTTTTGGTTTAAACCAGCATCTGCAGTTCCTTCATACACATCATGCTCATTCTGCTCAGGTGCATTAAAGTTTGCTTGACTCTGACGAGCGAACAAAACAGTCAACGCTTCACCGAATAATTGAGAAATCCTCAGCAGCCATACGGCACATGTCATGCTGCTAGCAGAAAGTAATTAAAGTGTTTCTCTTCAATAGTTTTCAATTCCCCAAATGATTCACCATGAATCCCACCCTTTACTCAAATTAATATCCCAAATTAAAGAAAAACACACTGATTTCCAGGCAGCTAAGCCAGCCACCTAAATGAGTTACCTTTAGATCATAGAACATAGGACAGTACAGAAGAACAAGCTCTTCAGCCCCCAGTGTCAAACATGATCAAGTGCAGACAGAGGAGATTAGTTTTATCTGACATCATTTTCTGCCGATCAGCCTGTTCCCGTGCTGTATGGTAATGTTCTATAATGTGAATAAATGGAATTAGTATGAAAGGGTGTATGTTAGCATGGACATGAATTAGTTTAATTTAGAGATACAGGGCGGAAATAGGCCCTACGGCCCAATGAATCCACGCCATCCAGCGATCCACGTATATTAACACTATTCTACACAAATTTACCATTTTACCAAGCCCCAAGCCAATCTACCTACAAACCTGTGCGTCTTTGGAATATGGGAGGAATCCAGAGATCCCAGAGAAAACCAACGTGGTCATTGGGGGAACATACAAACTCCGTATAGACAGCAGCCTTAGTCAGGATCGAACACGGGTCTCTGACGCTGTAAGGCAGCAACTCTACAGCTGTGCCACTGTAACGCTGATGGCTGAAGGGCCTGTTTCTGAGCTGCACTGAGCAAAACCTCCATAACAAATGCTGAAGAGCGAAGACCAGAAGAAGGTTGTATATATTTGGTGATCACAGGTTGTAATACTGCAGTAGGTGTAAATAGTACTGGGATGGTGGATTAAGGGATAAATAATTCATTTGAATTAGAGGTTGACAAGGTGATAAAAGAAGAATTTGGCACATTTGCCTTCATTATTCAGAATATCGAAATGGGAGGTGATTTTACATTGTACAAAACAACGGTAAGACCACATTTGGAGTACTGTAACTGTTCTGTTCGGCCTGCTATGGGAAGGATGTTATTAAACTGCTGTGTCTGGAAGATCGGGTTATAAAGCAAGGCTGGATAGGCTGGGTCTTTTTTGCCCAGAGTGTAGGGAAGTCTAAAACAAGAGGGCTTAAGGTGAGAGGGAAAAGATTTCAACGGAACATGAGGGACAACCTTTTCACATCGAGGGAGATGTGCATACATGGAATGAGCTGCCAGAGCAAATGATCGAGACAGGGAAGATTATGAAATTTAAGACATGGGAAAGATACACTACTAGGCAATATTTGGCGGGATATGGCATAATGGCAGACAAGTGAGACCAATGCGTTTTGGCAATTTAATCGTCATTGACACGTTGGGCCAAAGGCCCTGCTTCTGTGCTGTATAGCTCAACGACTGGCTCTATGAGGTGTGGCAAGTCATTGGGGCAATGAACAGTGTTTGCAAGGGTATGTGGTTGCTGAAATTATTAATGGGTGTCATAGAGTCATGCAGAGTGGAAACAGGTCCTTCGGCCCAGCTTGCCCTCATCGACCAGCATGACCCAGCTACACTAGGGCCACCTGCCTACGTTTGGCCTATCTCTCTCTAAATCTGTCCTTTCCACACACCTGTCTAATGGTCCCTGCCTCAACTACCGCCTCTGGCAGCTCGTTCCATACACCCGCCAACCTTTGTGTGAAAAAGGTACCCCTCAGATTCATATTAAATCTTTCTCCATTCACAAATCTATGTCCTCTGGTTCTCGATTCTTCTTCTCTGGGCAAACTCTGGATACTTTCAAGAGAGAACTAGATAGGGCTCTTAAAGATAGCGGAGTCAGGGGATATGGGGAGAAGGCAGGAACGGGGTACTGTTTATGGATGATCAGCCATGATCACATTGAATGGCGGTGCTGGCTCAAAGGGCCGAATGGCCTACTCCTGCACCTATTGTCTATTGTCTATTGTCTATAAGAGAGCTGATCTACCTGATCTATTTGATGTTGAAGTGAAGAATGAAAATTATTGGTGCTGACAAATTGTGGTCGTTTAGGTGAATGATAACTGGTTGCCAGGATTCAAAGATGGATAGTACGGGTGTCAGGGTTTATAGGGAGAAGGCAGGGGAACAGGGTTAGGACGGAGAAATAGATCAGCCATGATTGAATGACGGTGTAGACTTGATGGGCCGAATGGCTCCTAATTCTGCTCCTATCACTTAAGAACTTATGAATTTATGTAAGTTGTTGAATGAAAGTTGGCTGATTATTGGTCTGAAGGAACAGTGATCGTTGGGGGTACAGGAGGTTGCTGGGATGGTGAATCATAAAGTCATAAGTGATGGTAGAATTAAGCCATTCGGCCCATCAAGTCTACTCTGCCATTCAATCATGGCTGATCTATCTCTTCCTCCCTAACCCCATTCTCCTACCTTCTCCCCATAACCTCTGACACCCGTACTTATCAAGAATCTATGTATCTCTGCCTTAAAAATATCCACTGATATCCACTAATCCACTGAATGCGAGATTACCGAGGTTGGCTAGTAGATTGCTGGGGTGCAGAATAGGTGGTCATTGGTGTGACTGATAGGGAGCTGTTGGTGTGATAAGTGGATGGTTTTAGGATGAAAGATTAAGAATCACAGGTTGTTGGGTTGAAAAATAATAAATCTTTGCCAGAGGAGAATGGTGTCTTGTCGGAATGATAGTGGACGTTTGCCAAGTGTAGGGTGGGTGGTTGCCATCATGCAGGTTGGCTGGTTGCCACATTGAAGAATGGATTGCTGCCAGGTTGAGAGATGGATGATTGCCATGACGAAGGATGGACGATTGCCAGGGTGAAGAAATGTATGGTTGCCAGGGTGATAAAGAAGCCACTGTTGCAAAGCTTCACTGTAATGGAGCAAGCCTCTAATCCTTCCGGTGCAGGCTCCACATAGAGTCATAGAAGGATGCACGGACAGGACAGGTCTGGAGCGATGTGGGCCAAATGCAGGCAGGTGGAATTAGTGTAGCTGGGACATGTTGGCCAGTGTGGGCACGTTGGACCGAAGGGCCTGTTTCCACACTATGACTATGATGCAACACAGGAGCAGGCCCTTCGGCCCACTGAGTCCATGCTGACCATTAACCACTTATTTACACCTTTTTTGTTTCGTTCAGTTTAAAGATACAGCGTGGAAACAGGCCCTTTGGCCCATCGAATCGACGGCAACCATTGATCAGCCGGAAACTAGTTCTGTGTTTTCCCAATTTCACAGCCTTCACCTAGTGGCAATTTACTGAAGCCAATTACCGTACAAACCTACAATGTTTTGTGAATGTGGGAGTAAACCGGAGCACCCGGAGAAATCCCGCGCGGTCACAGGGAGAATGTGTAATGCCTGTATATGTATAATGCTTAATGGTTAGGCAGCATCTGGAGGACATGATCTGCAGATCCTTGTGTCTGAATGGTCCCAACCAGAAACATCATCTGTCTATGTCTTCTAAAAATGCTGCCTGACCCGCTGAGTTACTCCAGCACTTTCTGCTCCATGCAAGATAGCAGCATCTGCAATTCATGTTCGTAAGTGATAGGAGCAGAATTAGACCATTCGAGTCTACTCCGCCATTCAATCATGCGTGATCTATCTTAACCCCATTCTCCTGCCTTCTCCCCATAAATCCTGACACCCGTACTAATCAAGAATCTATCTATCTCTGCCTTAAAATTATTCACTGACTTGGCCCCCACAGCCTTCTGTGTTAATGAATTCCACAGATTCACCAACCTCTGACTCAAGAAATTCCTCCTCATCTCCTTCCCAGAGAAATTTCCTTTCAATTCTGAGGCTATGGCCTCTAGTCCTGGACCCTCTCACTAGTGGAAACATCCTCTCCACATCCACTCCATCCAGTTATTTGTGTCTTCAGAGTTTGGAGTTCCACAACAATCAAACACACCTTCTAAGCACAAAGTTGCTTTAAGTTTGATTGCAATTGTGTCCAGTTATGTCGTTTTTTGTTTTGCAACTCTCCCTTCTTTAATACCACAAAATGATCAAAGAGTTTCATGCAATCATGCTATTAGTATCATTGCTTCTGGCTCTGGCACTGGTTGCTCACCTCAGAGGCTTGGTGCAAACTCTGCCGAGGTTAATGGGATCATATTCTCCTCCCTGCAAGCTGAATAGGTCCCCAGTGAAGCTGATTTCGGCAGGCCCTACAAGCATAAGTGGCTGAAGCTCTGAACCATACAAATTAAGAAAGTTCTCCATCCTCTCCCATCCCTAAATTTCACTTGAGTAGCTTACAACCCAGCGGTATGAATATTGATTTCTATAACTTCAAAAAAAAACTCACTCTCCGTCCCTGTCCCACACTTGTCGTTGTACTAGTTACCCATGATCCCCAGTCCGAAGAAGGATCTCGACCCAAAACGCCATCTATTCTTTTTTTCCAGACATGCTGTCTGACATGCTGAGTTACTCCAGCTTTGTGTGTCCCCATCCTCTCCCACTGGTGGGCAGCAGTGTGGCGCAGCAGTAGAGTTGCTGCCTTTCAGCGCCAGAGAGCTGGGTTTATTCCTGAATAGGAGCTGTCTGTACTAGAGTTTGGACGTTCTCCCTGTAATAACGTGGGTTATCATTGGGCACTCCGGTTTCCTCCCACATCCCAAAGGCATGCTGGTCTGTAGGTTAATTAATTTCTGTAATAACATTGTAAATTGTCCGTGGGGTGTAGGATGGCACTCGTGTATGGGGTGAACGCTGGTCCGTGCGCAGTGGATGGGCCAAAGGGCCTTTTTCCACACTGCAGCTCTAAAGTGTAAATTTCACTGTCACAAAGACCCAACCAGGGTAACATAGAAAAGTACAGCACAAGAACAGGTCCTTCAGCCCACAATGTGAGCACGGAACGTGATCCCAAGACCAACTCCTTTCCGCTTGCATATATTCCATATCCCTCCATTTTCTGGTGCAGGAGTAGGCCATTCGGCCCATCGAGCCAGCACCGCCATTCAATGTGATAATGGCTGATCATCCCCAATCAGTACCCCATTCCTGCCTTCTCCCCATATCCACTGACTCCGCTATCTTTAAGAGCCAAACCTAGCTCTCTTTTGAAAGTATCCAGAGAACCGGCCTCCACCGCCCTCTGAGGCAGAGAATTCCACAGACTCACAACTCTCTGTGAGAAAAAGTGTTTCCTCGTCTCTGTTCTAAATGGCTTACCCCTTATTCTTAAACTGTGGCCCCTGGTTCTGGACTCCCCAAATATCGGGAACATGTTTCCTGCCTTTAGCGTGTCCAAACCCTTAACAATCTTATATGTTTCAATAAGATCCCCTCTCATCCTTCTAAACTCCAGAGTGTACAAGCCCAGCCACTCCATTCTCTCAGCATATGACAGTCCCGCCATCCCAGAAATTAACCTTGTAAACCTATGCTGCACTCCCTCAATAGCAAGAATGTCCTTCCTGAAATTAGCGGACCAAATCTGCACACAATACTCCAGGTGTGGTCTCACTGGGGCCCTGTACAACTGCAGAAGGACCTCTTTGCTCCTATACTTGACTCCTCTTGTTATAAAGGCCAACATGCCATTCGCTTTCTTCACTGCCTGCTGTACCTGCATGCTTACTTTCATAGACTGATGAACAAGGATCCCCAGATCCCGTTGTACTTCCCCTTTTCCCTTGACGCCATTTAGATAGTAATCTGCCTTTCTGTTTGTTATACCAAAGTCTATAACCTCACAATTATCCACATTAAACTTCATCTGCCATGCATCTGCCCACTCTCCCAACCTGTCCAAGTCACCCTGCATTCTCATAGCATCCTCCTCACAGTTCACACTGCCACCCAGGTTTGTGTCATCTGAAAATTTGCTAATGTTACTTTGAATCCCTTCATTCAAATCATTGATGTATATTGTAAATAGCTGCGGTCCCAGCACCGAGCCTTGCTGTATCCCACTAGTCACTGCCTGCCATTCTGAAAGGGACCCTTTAATTCCTACTCTTTGTTTCCTGTCTGCCAACCAATTTTCTATCCATGTCAGCACTTTACCCCCAATACCATGTGCTCTAATGTTGCCCACTAATCTCCTATGTGGAACCTTATCAAATGCTTTCTGAAAGTCCACTACATCCACTGGCTCTCCCTTGTCCATTTTCCTAGTTACATCCTCAAAAAATTCCCGAAGATTAGTCAAGCATGATTTCCCCTTCGTAAATCCATGCTGACTCGGACCGATCCTGTTACTGCTATCCAAATATGCGGCTATCTCATCTTTTATAATTGACTCCAGCATCTTCCTCACCACCGATGTCAGGCTAACTGGTCTATAATTCCCTGTTTTCTCTCTCCCACCTTTCTTAAAAAGTGGGATAACATTAGCTACCCTCCAATCCACAGGAACTGATCCTGAGTCTATAGAACATTGGAAAATTATCACCAATGCATCCACGATTTCTAGAGCCACTTCCTTAAGTACCCTGGGATGCAGACCATTGTGCCCTGAGGATTTATCAGCCTTCAGTCCCATCAGTCTATCCAACACCATTTCCTGCCTAATGTGGATTTCCTTAAGTTCCTCCGTCACCCCAGATCCTCTGGCCGCTACTATATCAGGAAAATTGTGTGTGTCCTCCTTAATGAAGATGGATCCAAAGTACCTGTTCAAATCACCTGCCATTTCCTTGTTCCCCATAATAAATTCACCTTTTTCGGTCTTCAAGGGTCCAACTTTGGTCTTAACTATTTTTTTCCTCTTCACATACCTAAAGAAGCTTTTACTATCCTGCTTTATATTCTCCATATTCACGGTGGGCCGAAGGCCAGGTATGTCTAAAAACACCTCTTTCTTAATCCCTCGCTACCCTTGCATATTCTCTACACTGATCTCACTGATCACCATGTCCTCCTCCTTGGTGAAATGCACTTGCAGATTTACACAAAAGGATACAAAATGCTGGAGTAAATCAGGCAGTGGGTCAGGCAGCAGTGGAGAACACGACAAAGAGAACGTCTGAAGAAGGGTCTCGACACAAAACTATTCCTTCGCTCCAGAGATGCTGACTGACCCGTTGAGTTACTCCAGCTTTTGTGTCTATCTTTGGTTTACCAGCATCTGCAGTTACTTCCTACACATGAATAGAAGGCATTTTAGGTCAGAAGCCTTCATCAGACGTGCCACTGCACGTGACAATAATAAACCTAAACCTAAATGTAGTCCTTGCGAATAATATGTAATTTTATCCCCGAAACAATCTCTGCTCATATTTCTCTTTCCCTTGCATTGTCCTGGGCAATTACAAGATCAAAAACCTAATGATTGACAAACTGAATGTGTGAAGCGAGGACCTCATTAAAACGTACCGAATAGTGAAAGGCCTGGAGATAGGGGACGTGGAAAGGTTGTTTCCACTAGTGGGAGAGTCTAGGACCAGAGGTCACAGCCTCAGAATTAAAGGACTTTCCTTTAGGAAGGAGATGAGGAGGATTTTAGTCAGAGGGTGGTGTTAAGGGAAGGATAGATCAGCCATGATTGATCAGCGGAGTAGACTAGTTGAGCCAAATGACCTAATTCTGCTCCTATCACATGAATTCTCATTCTTGTGAGCTGTGGAACTAAAACAAGCAAAATCAATTATTTGTGGACCAGCAACAAGGAGATATGAATAATGATGAGTACGTCTGGTTAAAAACGCAAGCAATTCGCCAATGACCTAACAGTAAGGCAAAATTGCCCTGCCAATATGTGACTTCAGAATTACACCATGGTTGACTCAGTGCCCTTGGATCAAGTGGAGATTAAGGAAAAGGTCTTAGACTCATGAATCCATACAACACAGTCATCTGCCCTCTGGTCCATTGCGTGTTTATCAACCATCAGTCATTGACATTGACCACATTCCCAGAATAAATAAAAACTTCACATCCAAGTTCAAACATCTTTATAAAACCAAGGACAAAAATGTATTAAGGGTGGCTCAGTGACATGAACGTCAGCGATGACCAAATGCCCACTGGCTCAGGATATCTGAACTGAATCTCTGGACTGGATCTCCACAGCCACTGATAGACTTAGAAAAATAAAGGTTATTAAAATGGTATTCAAAAATTAACCAAAGAATAAAAGCCTTTTGAGAATAAAAATAGAATTTAGTTAAAATGTTAAAGTATAATTACAATATATAACACAATGCGTAGGACAGAACTGCTGATAGGCACAAAAGGCTGGAGTAACTCACTGGGTCAGGCAGCATCTCTGGAGAAAAGGAATAGGTGACGTTTCGGTTTGAGACCCTTCTTCAGACTGAGGGTCAGGGGGAAGGAAACTAGAGGTATAAAACGGTTCAGAACAAATCAGAGCCGGCATCGATGACCAAGGAAAGGTTGAGCCCACAATGGTCCATTGTTGGCTGTGGAATAGGTGATAATGAGGGGGATGTATGGATGCAAACAATGGAACCGGCAGGAGGACTAGGGTGGGGGGAGGGGCGGAGAGAAAGGGAATGGAGAGAAAATTAAAGGAATCAAGATTCATAAAGCAACTGAAAGTGTTTGTCTTCCTGATTTCCAGCCCATGAATCTCCAGTAAAGTGAGGCAAAATCCAACTGCTGGAGGAACTCAGTGGGTCAAGCAGAGTCTATGGAGGGAAATAAAACGGTCAAACGTTTGGGTCACGACCCTTCATCTGGACTGAAGGGTGGAGGGGAGATAGTCAGTATAAAAAAGGACACGGAGGGGTGGACCGGAGCTAGAAAATGACAGGTGGATCTAGGTGAAGTGGAGGAGATTCATTGTAGATTAATCTTTCAATCACCATCTGCTAATCCAAGTCAAGATCAAGCCCGGGTCTCTGGCGATGGAAGACAGCTAAACACTTCTGCGCCACTGTGCCACCGTTGGCATAGTTAGGCCGAAGGGCCTGTTTCCGTGTTGTCTGACTATGACTCTACGATACTAGTGCAGAAAAAAATAGACAGGTGACTAGGCACCATAAGGAGCAATTTCTTTACTCAGAGAGTGGTGAATTTGTGGAATTCTTTGCCACAGAAGGCTGTGAAGGCCACGTCAGTGGATATTTTTAAAGCACAGATAGAGAGATTCTTGATCAGTACGGGTGTCAGAAGTTATGGGCAGAATGGGGTTAAGAGGGAGAGATAGATCAGCCATGATTGAATGGCGGAGTAGACTTGATGGTCCGAATGGCCTAATTCTACTCCTATTCCTCATGACCTCATGACCTTATGAGCAGGAATTGGAAACGGCATCATGCTGACAGCAACAGTCTGCAGTCCCTTTCAGACTCAGCACCGGACTCCATGACGCACTGGTCAACCTGAGGAGCACCTTCAGCAGCAGACTGGTTCCACCAAGATGCAGCACAGAACGCCACAGGAGACCTTTCTTCCCTGTGGCTATCAAACTGTACAACTCCTCCCCCTTCTGTCATAAGGTAGACTGACTCCCCTCCCCCCCCGCCCACCCTCCAAAATCTTTGCACATCCCCAATCCTTTCCACTCATCACTTTAGTTTCATGTTTCATGTATCTTGTGCTTTAAGACTGTTGGCAGACCAATTTCCCTCCTTGGATACATAAAGTTCTATCGTATCGTATCGTTATATTCACTATTGCCCAGCATTTTGCCACAGTGTACCTAAGTGAGCTATTGCGGGGTATCATTCTCCTCCCTGTCGCTCTGATTTGACACAATGCTCATCAGCAGTGAAATGAACTGAAGCACATTCTCTCCTCAATCCCAGCTACAAATTCACGCCTCGACAAGTGAAAACTCCCCCAGGAGCCAAGAGCGATCAGAGATGTGAGAAGAAGAAGAGAGAAGTGAGCATTAAAAAATAAAGAACACAAAACACATAAGCGGTACCTTCCCAGCATCAACCCATTTTCTAGATATCAGTTTAAACCTCCACACATTCCTGGCGGGGGACTCTTAGATTCTCACCTTCAGATCAGGGGAATACCTTCAGTGAATTTCAAATCCTTAATGGAGTTGTACACTTTGTGTGAGAGTGATTTAGCACAGATTCTGCCCTGTAACAATGCTTTATCACAAGGCTAGCACATACATTCTGCCTGCCACAGTATCGCACTTGTAAACACCAAACTATAAGTATTTAGAATGTAGATAATTAAAGAAGTAGACACTAGAAGTCTATGAATGCATTGTTCGACCACTGTCTAGGACCAGAGGTCATAGCTTCAGAATTAAAGGGTGCTCTTTTAGAAAGGAGGTGAGGAGGAACTTCTTTAGTCAGATGGTAGTTAATCTGTGGAACGCATTGCGACAGAGGGCTGTGGAGGCCAAGTCAGTGGATATTTCTAAGGCAGAGATAGACAAATTATTGATTAGAACGGATGTCAAGGGTGGTGGGGAAAAGGCAGGAAAGTGGGATTAGGAGGCAGAGATCAGCCATGATTGAATGGCGGAGTAGACTCGATGGGCTGAATGACCCAATTCTACTCCTATAACTTGTGAACCTGGGAACGTCTGAAGACATAGGAGCTGGATTCGGCCATTCAGCTCATCAAGTCTGCTCCGCCATTGAATCATGGCTGATCTATTTTTTCCCTCTCAACCCGACTCTCCTGCCTTCTTCCCGTAAACTTTGACACTTACTAATCGAGAATTTATCAATCTCCATTTTTTAAATATTCTATGACTTGGCCTCCACCGACATCTGTGGCAATAAATTCCACAGATTCACCACCCTCTGGCTAAATAAATTCTTCCTCGTCTCCTTCCTAAAGGAACATCATTTTATTATTTTTTGTTTGCCCCTCATTAAGGTTTGTCCTTTTTGTTCCACAAGGCCTGGCCCTCTCAGCTAACTCCCACTTCGCTCCCCAACCTCCTGCGCTCCATGGCATAAAGCCTTAGCCTGCCAAACCTCTCCCTGTAGTTCAGGCCTTCGATTCCTGGCAATGTCCACTTAAATCTTCACTGCACTCTTTCCAGATTAACAGCATATTTCCTACATCGGGGTAACAACAAAACGATGAAGACCAACATGCCAGAACCCTTCTGCCCTCATAATGCTGATTTCTTCTGCATTTAAGCAGCTTTTAGATAGGCACATGGAAGTGCATGGAATAGAGGGCGAAGGATCATGTGCTGGCAGATGAGATCAGGTTAACTTGGCATTATGTTCGGCACGAACATTGTGGGCTGAAGGGCCCACTCCTGTGCTGTGCTATTCTATGTACTATGTTCAAAAAGCTCAATCATATTTGTGAGACCTGATCTCCCTCAAAACCCTGCTGACTATCCTTAATCAACCCCTGTCTTTCCAATTGCATATATATCTTGCCCCTCAGAATCCTCTCCAGTATCCTTTCCAGCATGGAAAAGTTAGGCTTACTGGACTTTTAACTATGGATAACCTTTGCAACCTTTCTGAAGTAACCGCTGCGCCTTGGCTGAAATAAAATGCTTTCAATGTGTCTACTTCTATGTACTTGCCTTGAAGCTGTTGTTGCTTATGTTTGCCAGATTGATTGCTGGGGTGGCAGGTTTCCAATGGGGGATGGATGGATTGACCGAAACATACTGGTGTTTTAGAAAAATGAGAAATGGTCTGATTGAAATGTTGAAGATTTTGGGAGCAATTGACCTGGTATTTGCTGAAGCAGTGTTTCTTCAGGTTAGAGAGTGTAGATTGAAAGTTGCATATGATTAGAATCCAAAAAGCCTTTGTTGATAAACTGTGACCCACTTGGGCCTGTCCCACCTAGGCGATTTTTCAGGCGACTGTCAACCGGCGACTGGAACAGCGACTGTCAGAAGGGAACACACACACATACACACACATCGTTTCCTTCACCAGCCCGTTATGCAGGCGGGGGACAGGGCAAGTGGGGGGGAGCGCTGACTGAGTGAAATTCATGGTGCAAAGCCAATGTGATACAGATACACACCACGATGGACAGGAAGGTTGGTGCTGTAATTAAGACGGTGAAAGCACAGTGTACGGGAAGGGTCAGTAAGTCCTTTAAAAGAGCGGGGGAGAGGGGGAGAAGGGGGGAGAAGGAGTGGAAGCAACTTTTAAGAAGCCAGAGATACACGGCTGTGAAGCTCGTCAGACAATAACATTACCGGTCGATTATCCTTGGTTCTGAAAACTACTGCTTATGTTTTATTTTCTCCCAATGAGCCAATGAAATTCACCGGTCAGCACCGGCTACAACCTACGAGACCCTACGACAACCTTCGACCACCTGGCGACCCACTAGGACCTCCTGGCGACCAACCTACGGCACGAGAATTCTCGCTACTCTCCACGGCGGCTTCATTCCAGTCGCCGCTAATTTTTCAATGAATCTGTGGAATTCTTTGCCACAGAAGACTGTGGAGGCCAAGTCAGTGGATATTTTTAAGGCAGCGATGGATAGATTTTTGATTAATACAGGTGTCAGAGGTTATGGGGAGAAGGCAGGAGAATGGGGTTAGGAGGGAGAGATAGATCAGCCATGATTGAATGGCGGTGTAGACTTGATGGCCAAATTCTACTCCTATCACTTATGACCTTATGATCTTAAAGTTTGAAAGGTTCTGTCTTAGGAGTCCTGGTGAGTTGCTGCAGTGCATCGTATAGATGGTACCAGCTGCTGCTACTGTGCGTTAGTGGTGGAGTGTGTGATAGATCGTGGATGATCTGATCATTATCACGCTGCTTGTTTGTGCCTCATTTCCTGCATTACATAAGTGACTGCACTTTATGGATTAGCCATAAAATGTGCTGGGGCATTCTAAGATGCCAAGTAAGCGCAAGACTTTCCATATCTTTCACTGAGATGTTTATTAATATTGGTTTAACATTAGGGGAATTTTTCTTATTGAAGTTTTATTTTGTAGGTTTATTATGTATAAGATCATGAGGAGAATAAATAGGGTAAATGCACAGAGTCTTTTACCCAAAGTAGGGGAATCACGAAACAGAGGTCATAGGTTTAAGGTGAGAGGGGAAAGATTTAAATGGGAACCTGAGGCGCAACCTTTTCACACCAGAGAGTGGTGGGTGTATGGTACGAGCTGCCGGAGGGGGTAGTTGAGGCAGATACTATAACAAATTTTAAAAGGTGCATGGATAGGAATGGTTCAGAGGGATATGGGCCAGACACGCTAGAGGCAGGAAACATGTTCCCGATGTTGGGGGAGTCCAGAACCAGGGGCCACAGTTTAAGAATAAGGAGTAAGCCATTTAGAATGGAGACGATGAAACACTTTTTCTCACAGAGAGTAGTGAGTCTGTGGAATTCTCTGCCTCAGATGGCGGTGGAGGCAGGTTCTCTGGATGCTTTCAAGAGAGAGCTAGATAGGGCTCTTAAAAAATAGCGGAGTCAGGAGATATGGGGAGAAGGCAGGAACGGGGTACTGATTGGGGATGATCAGTCATGATCACATTGAATGGCGGTGTTGGCTCGAAGGGCCGAATGGCCTACTCCTGCACCTATTGTCTATTGTCTATTGTCTATTGACACAGACAGGTTGGACTGGTGTAGATGTGGTATCTTGGTTGGTGTAGGCAGGTCGGGCTGAAGGGCCTGTTTCCATGCTGTATGATGCCGACTCTATGTTATCCAATGAGTACTGTGTTTACAGACCTGTTTTGCAGCTGCAAGAATTTCATCGTTTTGTTTCAGTACATATGGCAATTAACCATTCTTGACTCTTACCAATTATTTAAACTTATTCCTCAGAATTGTTAATAGAAAGCCGAGTCATGCAGCATGAAAGCAGGCCATTCGGCCCAACGCTAACACCGGTCTACATGTCCCATCTACACTAGTCCTACCTGCCTGCGTTTGGTCCATACCCTTCCAAACCTGTCCTATTCATGTACCTGTCTAACTGTTTCTTAAACGTTGGGATAGTACTAACCAGCCTCAACTACCTCTGCCAGCAGCTTGTTCCAGACCCACCACCCTTTGTGTTAAATAGTCACCCCTCAGGTTCCTATTAAATCTTTCTCCCCTCACCTTAAACGTATGTTCTCTAATTCTCGATTCCCCAACTCTGGGTAAGAGATTCTGTGCAATTACCCTGCCTATTCCTCTCATGATCTTATACTCTACACCTATGACTACACAGCTATAAGATCACCCTTCATCCTCCTGCACTCCAAGGAATAAAGCCCTAGCCTGCTCAACTTCTCACTACAGCTCAGGCCCAGTGTCCTCCATGGTCAGAGTGAGCACCACCGGCAATTGGAGGAGCAGCACCTCATATTCCGCTTGGGCAGTTTATACCCTAGCGGCATGACCATTGACTCCTCCAATTTCCGGTAGCCCTTATTGTCTCCTCCCCTTCTCAGCTCTCCCTCAGCCCTCTGGCTCCTCCTCTTCCTTTCTTCTTTCCGCCCCCCCCCCCCCCCCACCCTACATCAGTCTGAAGAAGGGTTTTGGCCTGATTTCCTTCGCTCCATAGATGCTGCCACACTCGCTGAGTTTCTCCAGCACTTTTGTCTACCTTCGATTTTCAAGCATCTGCAGTTCCTTCTTAAATCCAGTGTTATATTAACTGCTCTGATGGTATCTTCTCTTCTGCCTTGTCTTCACAGTTGGACAGTGCGACCTCCCTCATCCAGGCTGCCAAGAATCTAATGAATGCCGTGGTCCTGACCGTGAAGGCCTCCTACGTGGCTTCCACCAAGTACCAGAAGATGTACGGCACTGCGGCCATCAACTCTCCTGTGGTGTCCTGGAAGATGAAAGCTCCCGAGAAGAAACCGCTGGTGAAGAGAGAGAAGCCCGAAGAGTACCAGACCAGGGTGAGGAGGGGATCTCAGAAGAAGCACATTTCCCCCGTACAGGCCCTCAGTGAGTTCAAGGCCATGGACTCCTTCTGAGGCCCGTGCAAACCCTCACACTAGCCCTTTCAAATGATCAATGATGCACTTAATAAAGTTAAGCAGAGTAAGATGTCTCCATGCTGCTAAGGTACAAAAATAAACCATTGACTTACTCCTGGCTAAATTGGGATCAATCCATTGATGAAATGGAATTTAAATTCTAGCTTTAAAAATATATAAAATCGGGTTTTGCATTGTTTGAAAACAAGGAATTAAAATGTGCCAGGGCTAGAGTGGTTAAGCAGCTTCCTAAGCTGATCAATCTTCTGTGCATTAAGCTTCTAGGGCTGTAATATCAGTGCTTATATGTTTCAAGTAATACAAGACTGGAAATTAAAAAACAACATAAAGCCAATGTGTTCCTCTGTTTGGTGTAGTTTGAAGCACAACATGTAACTTCAATGGTCAATTTATTTATTTGATGATTATACTAATGACTGGCTGTGTTAGAATAGTGAGATTGTGCTTTCTGGGTGGGGGAGGGGGGGAGGGGGAAACTGAAACCATATTTATTTTGTGGGCATTAGTGATGTTCCCACAGCCCCGGATGCCTGGTCACTAATTGTACTGACGACAGAAGTGGCGACAGAGTGTACTTTAACCTTAACTATCAGCTGTACCAGAAACCAGATCCACAAGCAAATCCCACGGAATTAATAGACAGTAACATAAAGCAGATTGTTTCACCGGATGAGGTTCCTGTGAAGGGAATCTTTCAGGGGTGGTTCTCCTTCTGACAGTGCTGTACTAGCCAGTAGATAGTGAATGATGTGTTAGAATGGAACTTGACAGTGAATGATGTAGAATTTTGATTTGCTTAAACCGTAGATGACTAAATATGTCTTTGTATCCACCTGAGTGTTCAAATAAAACTCTTCAACCATCCTCATCATGTGGGCTTGCTGTGTTTATTCCTCTGCCCGTGGTAATCTTTCGTTATGATTGCGGGCCCAGACAACTGAATGCTGATGGCGAAGATAGACACAAAATGCTGGAGTAACTCAGCGGGACAGGCAGCACCTCTGGAGAAAAGGGATGGGTGACGTTTCGGGTCGAGACCCTTCTTCTGAGGAAGGTCTGAAGAAGGGTCTCGGCCCGAAACGTCCCCATTCCTTCTCTCCAGAGGTGCTGCCTGTCCCGCTGAGTTACTCCAGCATATTGTGTCTATCTTCGATTTAAACCAGCAACTGCAGTTCTTTCCGACACATTTTGAATGCTGATGGCATTGTGTTGGGAGAATTTAGTCTGTTAACACACACAGGTACATGGATGCAATTCTGATGAGTTTCCTTCGAGTTTAATCGTGTGATATTCTGACTACACCATGCCCTGTTCACTTGATAAGATCGCATGATAGGGTAAATGCACAGAGTATTTTACCCAGTGTAGGGGAAGGGGAATCAAGAACCAGAAGATATAGGTTTCGGGTGATGGGGGAAGGGGCGGTGGGGGGGGGTGTCAGATTTGTGGAAGATTTCATTCAGAAGCCAATTAAGCTACAAACCTGCACATCTTTGGAATGTGGGAAGAAACCGGAGAACCTGGAGAAAACCCACGTGGTCACGGGGAGAATGTACAAACGCCGTACAGACAACCACCGGTGGTCAGGATCGAACCCGGATCTCTGGCACTGTAAGGCAGCAACTCTACCACTGTACCACTGTGCCGCCCTAATGTAGCGGTAATAGATAATGTATCTCCAGAGTTCCTCGAGGATGCAGGGGAAAGTTAAAAGGTGAGGTCTGAAGAAACTATATCTTTCCTCCGATAAGGAGCACAGGCTAATACTCTCTCATCCAGGCAACATCGTGGTAAACCATTTCTTCACTTTCTCCAAAGCCTTCTAATTTCTTCCTTTAATGGGTCAACAAGAAGAGTAGACAACACTCCAATATTGTCGGTATGTGCAAGTTGGGCCGGATGGCCTGTTTCCGTGCTGGAAAATGCCTCAATGCCTCTATCTGTGACATTCACCGATGGGTGTTTCAAATAAAGGAAAGTTTCAAGTCAAATTTATTGTCATATAGACAAATATGGTGGAATGCTGGTACAATGGAAAATCTTGCTTGCAGCAACAACTCAAGCACGTAGACAAACACACAAAAACAAATTATACATAAATTATACATAAATTACACATCGCGTACCGAGGTACAGTGAAAAGCTTTTGTTGCGTATTATTGCTATCCAGTCAGCGGAAAGACAATACATGATTACAATCGAGCCATTTACAGAAAAGGAGAAAGAAGAATGTGCAAAAAAACAAGACGTTATTGCAAAACCATAACCAATAAATAATGAAAATAACAGGTCCATGGTCCATGCAAGAGATGGACATAGTCATAGAGTGAGACAGCGTGGAAACAGGCCCTTCAGCCCAACTTGCCCACACCTGCCAACCTGTCCCAGCTACACTAGATGAAAATTGTTCCTAGTGTGGGTAGGATAGCGTTAATGTGTGGGGATCGCTGGTCGGTGCGGACTCGATGGGCCGAAGGGTCTGTTTCCGCGCTGTATCACTAAACTGAAACTAAACCAAACGTCACCTATCCGTGCCCTCCAGAGATGCTGCCTGACTCGCTGAGTTACTCCAGCACTTTATGTCTATCTTTGGGATGCATCAACTCTCAGCCGTAGACTGGATCATCGAAACGCAGCATGAAAGTCGACACATTGCTCGCTCGCTTGGCATAGTGAATGAAAACCAATCCAGCAAAAAGGATGAAAGCAGCTCCTGAACCTGCTGGGTGACTTCCCAGTGACCCAAAGGTGATTTACCCTTCCAGAATATACAATAATTTTGACCAAAAAACAAAGTGGTTCAATGGTTCAATGATGCAATGCTACTTTATTAGCACATGTACAGTGACATTCTTGATTTGCATTCAGGTCAGTGACGATCCTGCTATACATTAGGCACAATAGTACTACGTATGTAAGTGTAAGATAGTAGACCACACTGAGTCAGTATACAAGAGTCACCACATTTTAGGTGCCATATTGTACCCTTCAAGTGAAAAGGGAAAATATGATCAAGAATGCTGTTTTAAAAAGGGGTGATGAAACAAAACGGTAAATTTACACAAATCATGTATGGTGCTGGAGTGGCTGGAGTAACTCAACTGGTCAAGCAACATCTGTGGAGGGAATAGGTAGGTGATATTTTGGGATGGGACCCTTCTTCTGACTTGCGGAGTTGCTCCAGCACCAGAGGTCATAGCCTCAGAATTAAAGGACTTTCTTTTAGGAAGGAGATGAGGAGAAATTTCTTTAGTCAGAGGGTGGTGAATCTGTAGAATTCTTTGCCACAGAAGGCTGCGGAGGCCAATTCAGTGGATATTTTTAAGGCAGAGATAGATAGATTCTGGATTAGTACAGGTGTCAGAGGTTATGGTGAGAAGGCAGGAAAATGGGGTTAGGAGGGGGAGATAGATCAGCCATGGTGAATTGATCATGGGGAACAAGGACATGGCAGACCAATTGAATAACTACTTTGGTTCTGTCTTCACTAAGGAAGACATAAATAATCTGCCGGAAATAGCAGGGGACCGCGGGTCAAATGAGATGGAGGAACTGAGTGAAATCCAGGTTAGCCGGGAAGTGGTGTTAGGTAAATTGAATGGATTAAAGGACGATAAATCCCCAGGGCCAGATAGGCTGCATCCCAGAGTACTAAAGGAAGTAGCCCCAGAAATAGTGGATGCATTAGTGATAGTTTTTCAAAACTCCTTAGATTCTGGAGTAGTTCCTGAGGATTGGAGGGTAGCTAATGTAACCCCACTTTTTAAAAAGGGAGGGAGAGAGAAAACGGGGAATTACAGACCAGTTAGTCTAACATCGGTAGTGGGGAAACTGCTAGAGTCAGTTATTAAAGATAGGATAGCAGCACATTTGGAAAGTGGTGAAATCATTGGACAAAGTCAGCATGGATTTACGAAAGGTAAATCATGTCTGACGAATCTTATAGAATTTTTCGAGGATGTAACTAGTAGAGTGGATAAGGGAGAACCAGTGGATGTGTTATATCTGGACTTTCAGAAGGCTTTTGACAAGGTCTCACATAAGAGATTAGTATACAAACTTAAAGCACACGGTATTGGGGGTTCAGTATTGATGTGGATGAGAACTGGCTGGCAAACAGCAAGCAAAGAGTAGGAGTAAACGGGTCCTTTTCAGAATGGCAGGCAGTGACTAGTAGGGTACTGCAAGGCTCAGTGCTGGGACCCCAGCTATTTACAATATATATTAATGATTTGGACGAGGGAATTGAATGCAACATCTCCAAGTTTGCGGATGACACGAAGCTGAGGGGCAGTGTTAGCTGGGAGGAGGATTCTAGGAGGCTGCAAGGTGACTTGGATAGGCTGGGTGAGTGGGCAAATGCATGGCAGATGCAGTATAATGTGGATAAATGTAAGGTTATCCACTTTGGTGGCAAAAACAGGAAAGTAGACTATTATCTGAATGGTGGCCGATTGGGAAAGGGTGAGATGCAACGAGACCTGGGTGTCATGGTACACCAGTCATTGAAAGTAGGCATGCAGGTGCAGCAGGCAGTGAAGAAAGCGAATGGTATGTTGGCATTCATAGCAAAAGGATTTGAGTATAGGAGCAGGGACGTTCTACTGCAGTTGTGCAGGGTCTTAGTGAGACCACACCTGGAGTATTGCCTACAGTTTTGGTCTCCAAATCTGAGGAAAGACATTCTTGCCATAGATGGAGTACAGAGAAGGTCCAACAGACTGATTCCTGGGATGGCAGGACTTTCATATGAAGAAAGACTGGATAGAATCAGCTTGTACTCGCTAGAATTTAGAAGATTGAGAGGGGATCTTATAGAAACTTACAAAATTCTTAAGGGGTTGGACAGGCTAGATGCAGGAAGATTGTTCCCGATGTTGGGGAAGTCCAGGACAAGGGGTCACAGTTTAAGGATAAAGGGGATATCTTTTAAGACCGAGATGAGAAAAACATTTTTCAAACAGAGAGTGGTGAATCTCTGGAATTCTCTGCCACAGAATGTAGTTGAGGCCAGTTCATTGGCTATATTTAAGAGGGAGCTAGATGTGGGCCTTGTGGCAAAAGGGATCAGGGGGTATGGAGAGAAG